>OVBN01000208.1:1200000-1800000 GCA_900406565.1 Turritis glabra | reverse complement strand
ATGAATTTTTCTTGGAACAAACTATACTTACCCGCTTATAATCAATCATGATATAGTAGGTGATCCTTGTGATGGTGTTTTGGATGTTGAGTACATAGTTGAAAATCATGATCTTGATATACTCTCAACAAATGAAATGAGCATTTTCGAACCCAAAAAAAAACTCTTTGAGGAAATTAGGATGAATACATTTAGGGGATGGTTATACGATGAATATGATCCCGGTGATCCACTTTTGCCAATGAGGAGTACGTAGAAGAACATCAAGCTCAGTGATGTCAAACAAGCGCGCTTGGGAGGCAATCCCATGGTATCCTTGTACTTATTGAATGTGTGTTCTTTTTGGTGTGTTTTGTGTGTTTGTGTGTTTTTGTTTTTGTGATTTTGTAGAGGAAACAGGGCTGGACCCCATTTCACTATAATCTCTTGAGACTCCTCTAGCTCCACCACTCCTTAGAAGTTCCAAGGTACCAACACTTCCATTGAACATACAATTCTCTTGTTCGCATTTTTTTGTTTTTCGTTAGTCTTTTTCTTGAATTTATTCTCACACCGAGACGGTGTGAAATAAGTTTGGGGGAGAGACTAACCATCTAACATTATGTCTTCTTTTGTTTTATTTCTCTTGAGTCATTGCATTGTGATTATATTTGATTTTTGTTTTTTAAAAGAAAATTAGAAAAATTTGAGCATTAAGTCTAGATGCATATGGACTCAATGTGAAAAACCAAAAATATTCATATAAGTTTTTGCATATTTATTTTAGCATTGAGTCTAGATGCATGTAGTTTGCATTTTCATGTGTATGGAGATAATATTGCCTTGTTGAAATTCAAATTTAGATTGAATTTTTAAGCCCTCGATGATAGTTAATTGTTGCTTGAACATCTCAGTTATAATTGAAAAATTCCTACTTTTGTCAAACTCGCTTGACATTTGAAGCATCTCTATGAATTCGGTCTTAAAATGAATTTCAATCTCTCACTTAGGGCTTTTAAATACGTTTTCATAGTTGTTTAGAGGCATGTTTTTCGATAACCTTAACCCTAACCATTTTCTTTCAAACCAATCATTATTCGTGAGTGAGGTCTTTTCTTGATAATGCTATAATTTGCAAAATCTTGAGAGTATTGGGAACGACAAAGGTTAACTCTCGTTTAAGCTAGCAATGGTAAGACTAGCGATTAGGTTGAAAAAGAAATGATTAGATGGATAGATGAATATTTGAGGTTTGGGGTTTGGAAAAAAGAGAAAGAAAAAAGATTAAAAAAAAAAAGGCTTGATCAGAAGAATGCAAAAGAATCCCTAGGAATTGAGATAAAGAAGCTCTAAGTCTCAAAGTGAGAAGAAAGGAAACAAACTAAAGAGTTTTGTGTTAAAAGAAAAAAATTATTCCTAGGAGACTATGAAAATATTGATCATGAGGTTTGTAGAATATAAGATCAAAAAGTTTATTGACCTGAAGTTAATGAAAGAAAGGAAAGAATTATGCAAAAGGGTAGAATTTAGAAAATATTTCGTAAGTTGGGGTAGAATGACGACATGCAACACTTTGTATATATCAATTGTTCCCTTTCTTAGATAAATTTTGCATATGTCTAGCATTCCTAAATTTTGAGAGAAACCCACCAAGAAAAACTCCTTCAAAACACCTCAAAAGCTTTTTCCTAAAACCAATTGAGAACAATTTACTTGTCCTTTGTGAGACCGCACTTAATCGTAAATAAATGTTAAAGAGATGTTTTGATTTGATTGTGAGTACTTTCCTAAGTTTTGAGATTCTGTTAAATATTACATTGAGTTGTTTTGTTCTTGCACCTTTTAACTATCATTGAGGACTTTGAGTTGAACCCTTCTATTGATATTTCTTGGCTATTAATCACCACTTTCAAATATTTTTCTCTTGCTATCCTTTGAAGTTTGCTTGAGGACAAACAACGGATAAGTTTGGGGGAAATGATATCACGTGTTTTTAGCACTGTTAGTGCTTTATTTCTCTTTGTTTTCATGCATATTACATTCATTGTTTAGGTCTTCAGTTGCATATTTGCATTACATTTGAGTTTGTTTAGGTATACGGAGGAACATGAAGTTTTAGAGCCTTATGGAGCAAAAAGGACATCAAAAGAGGTGCTTCAAGATATGGAGATCAAGAGCCAAGATGGATAGTGCAAATGGAATAGAATTGAAGCAAAAAAGGAAGATATGGGCATGCGATCAAGCCAACTGAAGAAATGATGATCCCGAACACATCTAAAGTGCCGGAAAGATCACATCATATGAAGACTTTTTCTTGTGATTTAGCTTTGGATTCCTTCATGAAAGTTATAGAGCATTGAAGTATCTTTCCAATGGTATTAAAATCAGAGTAATCCGAGCTATGATTCAATAGTTATAATCCGATCGGTCTGCAACCGATCGAGGCAACTGAGCGGTAAATAACGTTTTAAAGATCGACTTATATGAAGGTCTTACCGTGAGAATTAGCTTTCAAGCTCTTCATAAAAGTTGTAGGACATTGACGTAGCTTTCTAATGGTGGTAAAATCAGGCCAATCCAAGCTATGGGCCAAACGTTATGATCCGATCGGTTTGCAACTGATCGTCAAAGTCGCTCGGCAAATAATCGATTTCATGGACAAAACGTCACGATCGGTTTGCAACCGATCAAGCAAGTCGCTGCTGACAAATTTTAGTGTTTTCTCATTATAAGTGCACTCTCCTCCACTATAAATATCTTGTTTTGTTGTAAAGAAAATATCTAAGCTTTATTTTAGAAACAAAACTCTCTCCCTTGTTCTTGAGAGTTTTTCCTTGTTTTATGTTTATAGATTCATCATCTAAACTTATGTCACTTATTTTTTTATAAATATTTTTATAAAATCTTCATTATGTCTTCAATATCTATCTTTTGTATGGTTTACTTTTGTGATTTGAGCATGTGTGAGTAGTAGTCTTTTAGAGTTCTTGGGTCTTGGTAGATTAGAATGAACTAGAGATTGAGTTATGGAGTTTAGGACTAGATTTCATAGAATCCTTGCTTATTGGTTGTTTATAAGGCTAAATCAACACATGCCATATTGATTTAGAACTTAGGAATTTCACGCCCAGAAGGTGTTTCATGAAATTCCCGAACCAAAATCTTTAAGTGCTTTTCATTTCTTACAGTCGGAAGAATGTTGACTAGGGTGAATTGTGGCTAGATAGACTTGTTTAAATGCTTACTGATCATTTTAATTGCGAACGGAAGTTGATGATGATTGGTGATTAGTAAAGGGTCTAATAGCATGGAAATGCGTTAGTCTTTCTTAGTGTTCTATGGTCTAAGGATCACACTTGTTAGAAGATAGTTTAAGCTCCTTAACCCATCATTAAAGTTATTCCTATTCGATTACTTTGACCCAAGAATTCGTCTTTAAGTCTTTATTTAGACACGTTAGTCGTTTTTCCGCATTGTTTATGTTCGATTGTTGTTAGTCTTTTGTATTTTACTTTCTTTTGCCTTGATTTGTCTTATTTAGTTTGATTTGCTTTATTAGTAATATTTAAGAAACAAAAACCCTTTTATTTTGCTTAGATTAAGTGAACTTGTGCATTCCTAGTGTGTTGGTTCATTGCTCCCTGTGGTTCGATAATATTAATTGGGGTACTCGAAACTAGACTACATCACTATGCTTCGAGGCAGTTGAGGAAGCATGAGGGCAACTACACTACCCATGATCTTGAGATGGCTGCGGTAGTGTTCGCCATGAAGATTTAAAGGTCTTATCTTTATGGCAGAAAGGTCCAGGTGTTTACAGATCATAAGAGTCTGAAGTACATTTTCACTTAGCCTGAGTTGAATTTGAGGCAGAGGCGCTGGATGGAGTTGGTGGCGGATTATGATCTGGAGATCGCTTACCATCCTGGTAAAGCGAACTTGGTTGCGGATGCTTTGAGTCACAAACGTGTGGTTTTGGCACGGAAGCAGGACATGGAGTCGTTGGTGTGTGAGTTTGGTTTTTTGAGGTTGTGTGTCTTATCTCAGGAACCGTTGGGTTTGGAGGCAGCTAATCAGGCGGATCTTTTGAGCAGGGTTCGGTTGGCTCAGGAGAATGATGAAGGTTTCGTTAATGCTTCCAGGGAAGCGGGTTCAGAATATCAGGTCTCTGCTAATGGGACTATTCTGGTGCATGGGTGGGTATGTGTACCCAAGGATGAGAGTTTGAGGCGAGAAATCCTGAGTGAGGCTCATGCGAGTATGTTTTCGATTCATCCGGGAGCGACTAAGATGTATCGAGATCTCAAGCGGTATTATCACTGGGTCGGGATGAAAAAGGATGTGGCTAACTGGGTCGCAACGTGTGATACGTGCCAGTTAGTGAAGGCAGAGCATCAGGTTCCGAGTGGATTGTTGCGGAGTTTATCCATTCCAGAGTGGAAGTGGGATATGATTACGATGGATTTCGTAGTGGGGTTGCCAATTTCTCGGACCAAGGATGCGATCTGGGTCATTCTTGATCGTTTAACCAAGAGTACACGTTTTCTGGCCATCAAGAAAACCGATGGAGCTTCGGTGTTGGCTAAGAAGTACGTGCAGGAGATAGTGAGACTTTATGGAGTACCGGTGAGTATTGTGTCAGACTGGAATCCTAAGTTCACTTCCGAATTCTTGAAAGCGTTCCAGACGGAGATGGACACAAGGGTGCATTTGAGTACCGCATATCATCCTCAGACAGATGGGTAATCCGAGAGGACGATCCAGACTCTTGAGGATTTGCTGAGGATGTGTGTGCTGGACTGGGGTGGTCATTGGGTGGATCACCTGAGCTTGGTAGAGTTTGCTTATAACAATAGCTAGCAGGCGAGTATTGGAATGGCTCCATACGAGGCTCTGTATGGCAGGCCATGTCGTACACCATTGTGCTGGACCCAAGTGGGGGAGAGGAGCACATTGGGTGCGGATTTTGTTCAGGAAACTACGGAGAAGATCCGATTTTTGAAGCTGAACATGAAAGAAGCTCAGGATCGGCAAAAGAGTTATGCAGATAAGAGGAGAAAAGAACTTGAGTTCGAGGTGGGAGATAGAGTGTATCTCAAGATGGCGATGTTGCGAGGTCTGAACAGGTCTATTATCGAGACTAAGTTGAGTCCGAGGTATATGGGTCCGTTTAGGATTGTTGGTCGCGTTGGGCCAGTCGCGTACCGGTTGAAGTTACCGGAGATTATGCAAGCATTTCACAAGGTTTTCTATGTGTCGATGCTGAAGAAGTGCTTGCTTAAGGATGATAAGGTGTTGGCGGAGATTCCGTCAGATCTCCAGCCCAACATGACCTTAGAGGCGAGGCCAGTGAAGGTTCTCGACCGTAGGGTCAAGGAGCTTCGTCGGAAGAGGATTCCGATGATGAGAGTCTTGTGGGACTATGACGGTGTTCAGGAGGAAACTTGGGAACCAGAGGAACGGATGAAAGCTAGATTCGAGAAGTGGTACGAGAAGCAAGCTGAGGCTTGAGTAGTTTTCATCGCTTGTTATAGTTTCGTAGTTTGAGTTGTTTACTCGTTGTATCATTTTGTATTTCGTTTGAGGGTGTGAACGATTAATACATTTGATTGTTAATAAGATGTGTATTTCTTACTGGTTATGTCTTGTGGTGTCATGAGGTTTTGAAAAGATAAAAGTTTATGAGAATATGAACTAGAAATATCCTTCGTATTGGATATGAGAAACTTCCCTGTGAGTTGGGATGTTCCGAGTTGACCTGAGGTTGGGTCATGGTTGAGGTGATATTCCGGGTTGGAATATGTGTGGTGACGTATTGCATTGCGATGCATTACGTAGACCATGTGAGGTAGTTTTTGGTCGGAGATGCTTATAGATGTTTTGTTAGATTTTTATTGCTTTAAGGACGGTTTGGTCTTGTACAACTCGTGAGGGGAGGATTAGTCCCCAGATACCCATAGCTCAAAGTACATGTGACCGGAGGGTGGGAGTGGTATGAGAGTTACCCATAGCCCGAGGGACGTGTGGCCTGAGAGTGCGAGTGGTGTGTGTCGTACCGATAGCTCGAAGACTTTGTGTCTAAGAGTGGTACGGGTTTTGTGCCGATAGCTTGAGGGACTTTGTGACCCGAGAGTGCGAGTGGCATTGTGGTACCGAGAAACTCGAGGGACTTCAGTCCTGAGGATGGAGTCGTACGGGTACGAGTTATGTTGAGAGCAATGAATATCTAGGTCGTGGTTATAAGTTTAAAGACTGAATGTAGATCTCAGAGGTTGATAGTGTTCAATTTCATGTTTGTGTTGTATTGGCCGGGCTGGTCAAGGTTGAGGAGAGAATTGTTGCGACGATTGGGAGTTGGAGTTCTTTGCGGAGGAACTGTATTGCAGATTCGAGGACAAATCTATGTTAGTGGGGGAGAATTGTAACGCCCGTGTTCCGGAAAAACGGGAATTGTCAGGATCATTACAGAGGAATCGTATCTTGGCGTTTTGATTCTCTAAGGTTGGTGGAAATATGATCTTTCTCTTTGAATCAATCCTAAGTGTTTCGGAAATAAAGTTTCCTCGGGAACGGGAAGCGGATTGATCAAAGGTAGAAAAGTCAAAGTTTGACCAGAAGCTTGAGTGGATCGATCGATCCAGGTGTGGGATCGATCAATCTGGTGAAGTTAGAGAAGGATCGATCGATCCATGGTCGGTCGGTCGATCCGTAGCTCTGTCGTTGTGTGGCTGAAGAAGAGGATCGATCGATCCAGTTGTGGATCGATCGATCTGCCAAGTTGTGTGGACCGATCGATCCATGCGTTGGATCGATCGATCTGTCACAGAGGAAGGGTGGATCGACCGATCCAGTTGTGGATCGATCGATCCAAGCCTGTCGGTAGCTTTCCTTTTTGTTCTCTTTGGCCTCACCTACCTCATTATTCGTGCTTTCTTCTTCCGTCTTCTTCCTGGGTGTTGGTTAGAGCTTTTGTGAGGAAAAGGAGAGTGTGAATTCAAGGGTTTGGGTGTTGGGAGTGAGAGATCAAAGAGAGAAGGTTGTGGTTGCTTAAAAAGGAAGAAGCTTGGTGGTTAAGGTTGCAGAGGATCTTTTGTTGTGGTGTGGAGGTTCACCGGTTTCGTTGTGGGTTGTTCTTGGCTCTGCTGTCCGTCTGAAATCAAGTGAGTGCATGACCTTGAGCTTATCTAAGCAATTGTGAAGCTTGTGTGTTCTTGTTGTGTTTGGCTTAGATTGTTGAATCCTTGGAGTGTTGCTTGTTTCTGTGGTTATGTGGCTTGTCTTCCTTGTTGTGTGGGCTTGGGTTTGTGCCTATTTGTCTGTAGGAAGCGAGGTTGGGTGGTCGTTGGTCGTGTGCGGTGGTTGGAATCGAGATCGGTGTTGCAGAAGCTAGAGGATCGATCGATCCTAGGAGGGATCGATCGATCCACGGCTTGTAGGTCGTGTTGGAATTGCAGAGCCGTGGGGATCGATTGATCCATGGAGGGACCGATCGATCCAAGTTTCGAGCTGCAGAAGGTAAGGGGATCGATCGATCCAGGGAAGGATCGATGGATCCATTTGGTTCTGTAAGCTGTTGGTTTGGTCCGTGTGTTCGGATCGATCGATCCATGGCTGGGACCGATCGATCCGTACATGTTTTTGGGCTGGATCGATCGATCCCAGCGTGGATCGATCGATCTGTTTGTTTATCTTTTGTTATTGTTGAGTTTGTGCGTTGTGAGTGGTTTATCATCTTACTTGCTTGTGTGTATAGCTCGTAGATGGGAGGACCGCCTCACTAAGTATTTTTGATAATACTTACGCATCTCTGTGTTTTTCTGAGTTGCAGGTAAAGATAAAGTGTGATCGTGGAATTAGGACGAAGAAGAGAGGATGATTAGGACTCGGTTATTGTTGTTGTTGTTGTGTGCTAAATTTAATAGTATGGTAATTGCGTTTTCTGTTGTTTGACGGTTTGTGAAATGTTTAATAAAAACCGAGTTTTATTGTTGTTAATTCGTTTTAACTATTATGTATGGGCGTAATAGTTGTTAAAAAAAAAAAAAAAAACGGGTGTGGTTGTTTCACAAATGGTCGGTAATTAGTCGCATATTAGCGACTATTTTGCAACTTATTTACGAGTTAATATATTCAGTCGCAAAACAGTGGCAAAGTGAGACAAATAAGCGACTCCTATTTTCATCATGAAAAGTAGTCGCAAAGTAGTCTCAAAAGTGTGATTGTTTTGCAACTTACATTTGTTGGTAGAAGTAGTTAATATAAATGTTGAAAATAGGTTTGGTAGGTGAGTACTGAACTTTTGCGACCATTTAGCTGTAGTCACAAAGTAGTGACAAATAAGTCACAAATTAGTCACAAATATTTTCTATATATACCGCTTGATCTCACCATTTGTATCATACTTCATTATATCTAAGAAAAAAAAATCCTCCAAATCAAAAAAAATACGTGGAAGAGAAAAAATTAGAAAAAAAAAAGAGATAGAAGAAGAAAACGATGTGGAATTCGCGAGAGTGGATGTATAATAGGATCGATCCAAGTACTAATCATATCTCCACAGAATATTTGGCGGGGGTGGAGCAGTTCCTGAGTTTCGCAAGTAGCCAGGCTATAGCACAGAGCAGTGGAGGTAGGTTTTACTGTCCTTGTGCAAAATGTAAGAATTCGAAACTATTACAAGCAATGACAGTTTCAAATCATTTGCATAGTAGAGGATTTATGTCTGGATATTATGTATGGTCTGAGCATGGTGAAGATTATGATGTGGTTGGGGTAGGATCGAGTAGCCATTATGCTAATGTAGATTATACTAGCGGTTCTCAGCCAATAGCATTTGATGGGGGAAATGTATATGCTGGGATGGTGAATGATGCATTTCATGGTTTTGTACCATTTAGAGAGCATCAACATGAACATGATCAAAGTGGACATGATCATGTACATGAAGAACCTACCCAAGAGGCAAAATGGTTTTATGACATGTTAGGTGCTTCAAGTACTCCACTTTATGATGGTTGTGAGGAAGGTCAGTCAAAATTATCGTTGGCTGCTCGGTTCATGAACATAAAGGTAAATCATAATTTGTCTGAAACCTGCATAGACTCATGGTCTGAATTGTTTACGGAGTATTTACCAGAGGGTAATCAGGCAACCGGTTACTGACAGATTGAAGAGAATGTAACTATCAGAGAAGACTGCATCATCGATGCGATGACATGCTGAGCATGATTCAGAAGACGGGGTAATGTGTCATCCATCTGATGCGGCTGAGTGGAAGAATTTCCAACAATTGCATCCTAGATTTGCAGAAGAAACACGAAACGTTTATCTTGGATTATGTACAGATGGTTTTAATCCTTTTGGCATGTCTAAAAATCATTCGCTGTGGCCTATGATCTTGACTCCATACAACTTACCTCCTGGTATGTGCATGAGTAGTAAGTATTTGTTTCTGACAGTTTTGAATTCAGGACCAAATCATCCACGAGCTAGTCTTGATGTTTTCCTCCAACCACTGATCGACGAGTTAAATGAGTTATGGTATAACGGAGTTGAGGCATATGATGAGTCATTAGATCAAAACTTCAATCTGAAAGCTGTCCTTTTATGGACTATTAGTGATTTTCCGGCATATGGTATGTTGTCAGGATGGACGACTCATGGAAGATTATCGTGTCCCATTTGTATAGATGATACATATTCTTTTCAATTGCCAGCAGGTAGGAAGACAAGTTGGTTTGACTGTCACAGGAGATTTCTTCCTATTAATCATCCACTGCGAAAGAATAAAAAAACTTTTTGAAGGGCAAACATGCTTTGAACGACTATCCACCGGCATCTCTGATTGGAGAAGTTATATATCAGCGTATAAGGCAAGCTCAAGCAACTAAAACATCTGTCTGCGGTGGAAATGGTCATGAAACTAAAGTGGACGGCTATGGAAACTGGCATAATTGGCATAAAGAAAGCATATTATGGGAGTTAACGTACTGGGCGGATCTGATGCTACGACACAATCTTGATGTGATGCATATCGAGAAGAATGTGCACGATAACATCATGTATGCTGTTATGAATGCCAAAGACAAATTAAAAGACACAGTGAAGTCAAGATTAGACATTGAAAGATTTTGCTCTCGGAAAGATTTGCATGTAGATGATGAAGGGAGAGCTCCATTTCCTATTTGGAGATTGACTCCAAAATCAAAAGAATGCCTACTAGAATGGGTCAAACATGAGGTTAAATTTCCAGACGGCTATGTTGCAGATTTAGCTAGTTGTGCAGACGTCAACGGTGGAAAGTTCTCAGGCATGAAAAGTCACGATTGCCATGTATTTATGGAACGATTGCTTCTGTTTATCTTTGCTGAACTTCTACCTCGTAACGTGCACCTCGCAGTATCAGGTATATATTAGATAATAATGTTAATTATTTCATAATGTTTTAATTATTGATAATATTGGTATAAATAACGATATAATGTTTTAACTTTGTAGGGGTTGGATCCTTTTTTCGGGACTTATGTAGTAGATCATTGGATCAAACCCAGCTCGAACTTCTGAAAGAGAACATTGTCATGATTTTGTGTAACTTGGAAAAAATCTTTCCGCCTTCTTTTTTTGATGTCATGGAGCACTTACCTATACACCTACCCTATGAAGCACAACTCGGTGGTCCTGTGCAATATAGGTGGATGTATCCTTTTGAACGGTTTTTTAAACATCTAAAAGGCAAGGCGAAGAACAAAAGATATCCAGCGGGATCAATAGTTCAATCATACTTAAATGATGAGATATCCTATTTCTCAGAACACTATTTTGCTAACCACATATCTACAGCCAGAAGAAGAAGGTATTACTTTACTACTTAATAATTTAGTAAATTCAATACTCGCTTCAAATTATATTTATGATAGTCAAATAAATTGAATTTTCATGGTAAATCGATATGACGAAGATGAAGTACCCGTTTATCCTATATCGGTACCAGAGATGTTCACTCAAGTGGGTCATCCAAGTGGCAAATGTAGTGAATTTTGGTTAAGCGAGAAAGAGTACAAATGTGCACATGCCTATGTTCTGCGCAATTGTGAATATTTTCGGCCACTTGAGAGGTACTCATGCGCTTGTGACTAATTGATTGTTGATTTACATCTTATTTGATATAGTTAAATCTGATATATTTTTGGTGAAACACAGATTGTTGGAGGCGCATATTCGATATGGTGATCCAGAACTTTCTGATGATGAGGTCACGTCGAAAAGAGAAGAAAATTTTCCTATATGGATTCGCCAATATGTACGTATTTACTATCCTATATAAATTATTTATATATATCTATATGTATCTTAAATTTGATAATATATGTATGTGCATAGGTTTCAACAAGTTCAGAAAGTTTTCCTTCTTGGGTCTATGAGCTAGTGGAAGATCCTAAAAATAAAGTCAAGTCGTGGCCTATGTATTTTACAAGAGGTTATTTGTTTCACACGAAGGCCCACGGGATCACGAAAAAAACAATGAATTATGGGGTATGTGTCCGAGGACAAAATTATTCAGAAGCACCTAACGAGGATGATTATTATGGGACCGTGGAAAATATTATTCAGCTCCAGTATCCAGGATTTGTGAATCTGAAGATAACACTTTTCTTCTGTGAATGGTATGACCCTAGAATTGGCAAAGGCACTCGCATGCGAGATGGAGGCATTGTTGACGTGCTACCATCAAAGAAATATCAAAATTACGAACCATTCATTTTAGGTATTGTCCTGTTTTACCTAAACATATATATGTAATTATAAATACTTTTAATTTAACGCTCAACAAGTTATAATTATCTACATATGCAGGTTCTCAAGCTGACCAAGTTTGTTATCTTTCATACCCAAATACTAAACGACCTCGGCAAATTTGGCACACGGTTCTAAAAGTCAATCCAAGGCATGCTGTTCAAGGAAGGTATAGCCAAAATAAACTTGTTATATTGCAACAACTAGTTGATGATGGAATGATAGGTACGATTGAGGAAATCATAATTGATAGTTTGGTAGAGCCAAATCATCCGGCTGAGAACATAGATTTTGAAATCGAGGACGCTGAAGCAGAAGACGAATTTCGATATAACGAATCATCTTCGGATGATGAAGATGATGAATGATTAATATGTATATTATTATCTGGTTTTTCCTTGAATAATGATATTATTTATGATATTTGAATTTTTTGTAATTATGGTGTTAAGTTTTTTAATAATCATTTTTCTGTTTTAGACTTTAATTTGCGACTAATATGCGACTAATTTGCAACTAAACTAAGGAAATACCATATTTGATTTGACTGTCCCATTTCGGTCACAAATAGAGTCTATTTAGTGACTAACACCTGAATAATTAGTTACTACACCTAAAATTGTGACTTATTTGCAACCTTTTAGTAACTCCTAAGTTTTGTTTTTTTAAATTTTTAAATTTTAGTATTGTAATAATGTTAAGCTTTAAGTTTTACATATATATGAACTACTATATACGGTAAATCTTAATAATATTACATATAAGTTCTAAATCAAAATATAATTAGTGTATAATCTATATCATATATTTAATGATACATGTGTTACACTTATAATATTTTTCAAATTTGTAACTTTCCAAAACTTGCTTTCTAATATATTTGTTTCCTCTTTAAACATGTTATTTTCACTCTAAAACATGTATATGAATACCTATAAGTCAATTTTGAATATTTTTGTGGATCAAAATCAAAATAAATTTGTGACTATTGAAATAGCGTCACAATATTGTTACAAATTGTGACTTATTTGTAACTATGTTTATATTTTTGTGACTAGTTAGCGACTTACATAAACTGTAACCAATTTGCGACGGATGCAAATTTCAGAATTTTGTGACTATTGAAATAGCGTCACAATATTGTTACAAATTGTGACTTATTTGCAACTATGTTTATATTTTTGTGACCAATTAGAGACTTGCACAATTTGTAAACAATTTGCGACGGATGCAAATTTCTGAAATAAAATTTTGGCGTTTCGGTGAATTGTTGGGTGCTAAGGTTTCCCCCAAAACTTATTTCGCGACAAAACCTAAATCTCCCAAAAACGACTAAGTCTCTCATTCTCTCAAATCCCTAATCTCTCACTCTCGATTCCTCACTATCCCGATTCCTTCTCTCACTTCTTCTCTAATCCGTAATCGCTCACTCTCTCGAATCCTCACTAAACCTTCTCTCTCAAATCCCTAATCTCTCACTCTCTCAATCCCGTATCTCTCACTCTCTCGATTCCTCACTATCCCGATTCCTCCTCTCAATTCTTCTCGAATCCTAACTCTCCCGAAACCTTCTCTCTCAAATCCGTAATCGCTCACTCTCTCGAAACCTTCTCTCTCAAATCCTAATCTCTCAAATCCTCACTATATTGATTTCTTCTCTCACTCTCTTGAAACCTTCTCTTACTTTTATCGAAATTTGTTCTCCAATGGCAAACAAAGGAAAAGGTGTACGATGCCGCGGTGGTAGATCTGGCACTGCTGGGAGAACAAGCGGTGTTGGGGCTTCTTCTCGCTCCTCCAACCCGTCATCCTCTTACGAGACAGCATCGGTATCTCGGGCTCTCCCGTCTCAGTATCCATCTAATACACAACAACCTCCAGCTCAGCCACAACACCAGTCGGCTCCAAACCAGCCACAACAGCCGTCGTTCTAGACTCTCCTGCAGCAACAGCCACTGTTCCATATTCAACAGCCACTGTTCCAGATTCAACAGCAACCGTTCCAGATTCCCCACTCATCCTGAGCATCAACCCCCGCCTTTGAATCCTGAGCAACAACCACACAATCCACTCCAAGACTATCAAACACTGTTAGATGATTTACTAAATCTTCCTGGACGCCAACATCTACCCCTCTTGAGTCAGTATCCTATCCCCAACGTTGAGACGATATGGTGAGAAATCACTTTCTTTTTCATTTTTATATAATCTGAATCTTGTTTGTATATGATATAATTAGTTATATATCACTTAGGCTATTGTCTACAATCTTGTTTCGATGGCTAGTATTTGTATATGAATCTTATTTTGATTGCTAGTATTTGTATATGATATCACTTATTTTTTATATCACTTAGTCTATTGTGTTTGTTTCTGAATCTTTACCTGAATCTTGTTTTGCATCTTCTTTACCTTCTCATGTTTTGTATAGGATCGCTTTTGTATATGATCGATTTTGGTGTGGATTCGTTTGTTTCTGAAATTCACTGTGACTACTAGATTTCATAGCTTGGTTCTCTAAACGTTCATAGCTTTACCTGAATCTTGTGTTCAAAGATTTTGCATCTTCTTTACCTTCCTAGTAATTTTGTATATGATCGCTTTTGGTGTGGATTTGTTTTTCTTTTTATATCACTTAAGTTGTGTTTTTATATCACTTAGTTATATATCTTCTTATATGCGTCTAATAGGTTTGGACTGGACAAAGGAAAACTCTCTCAAGTCATTTCTGGAATACTTCGAAAGAAGTTTGATGGTCCATACTATAGCTGGAAGGTTACACCTATAAGCATTCAAGAACGATACTTCAGAACTTTTACGGTAATATCATATGCAGTTAGCTGATTTTTTTTTATAACTACATACTAATTATTAGAATCATTCAAACTTAACCATATTGTATTATGTATCTTGTAGCGGAAGTTCAACTGGGACAGTGGGATTACCGAGCTGGTGAAGGAAAACTTCCTGAGGGTCGCCAAAAGAAGGATGAAGGGAATCGTGAGCCAAGCAAAGAACAGTGGTGTGAGACCAGTTTGGATTGCCCCAATGCTCTGGTCAGAAATGATGGAGTATTGGAACACTCCAGAAGTTGTGGAAAAGAGCACTACAGCATCTCATTCCCGTAACTCTAATCGTGGCGGTCTTGGAGTCCAAAAATACTTATCGGGACAGAAATCCTACTTGCAAGTACAACAAGACATGGTAAAAAATTAGTGAGCATTAGTCTGATTTTTCTGTTTCTGGTCTCTATCTATCTGAGCATGATTCGTTTTACTTGTTGTTGTTGTTGTTTTGCTGAGGCATGATTGTTTGCAGATTTTTCTGTTTCTTGTTGTTTTACACTACTAATATGTTTTTGCATCATTATAGGAGGAGAAATTAGGGCGTCCAGTAGCACTTGGAGAAGTTTTTATGGAAATTCATACAAGGGTAGATGGAAGTTTTGTTGATCAAAAGGCTAAACAAGTAGCTGAGGCTTATGAGAAGAACGTAGAAGATACATTGACTCAGCTGGATGTCGATGGTCCTCACACTTCAGATCATTCTTCTCAACAATCTACTCAACGGACCCTCTCCATTCAAGAAAAAGATGACATATTTCTCAATGTATAATAGACTCTCTTTTGCTGATGTTGATTGTCTGGTTTTGGTGAGCATTAGTCTGATTTTTCTGTTTCTGGTCTCGATCTATCTGAGCATGATTCGTTTTACATGTTGTTGTTGTTGTTTTGCTGAGGCATGATTGTTAGCTGATTTTTCTGTTTCTTGTTGTTTTGCTGAGCATGATTATGATTAAGGTTTCTGCTTGGTTTTGTGACTATGGTTTTGCTGAGCATTAAAACTGTCTGTTTAATTCTACTTGGTTTTGCAACATTTTTTTTGGGGCTTTAGTGTACTGTCAAAGATGACAAGGGAACCCCCTTTGGACTTGGCCTACTTGCTGAGACAATAAACAAAGGGAAGAGAAAAAAAAGTTACGCAAACTCTTCTTCGTCATTCTTAGACTTGCAAGAACAACTTGAAGCTGCTACTGTTAAGCTAGCTAAAGTATATGAAGAAAATGCTAGACGTGATGAGGAACGACGCAACGATCAACATCGTATAGCAAACTTGGAGATGCTAGTCTCATACATGAGGAACACTGATCTAGGGTTTGTAGAATTTATGGCTACTGCCACCTCTCCAGCTCCTCAACCACCAGCCACTACAGCAGCCAATGCAACAACCAACCCACCTGCCAATGGAGCATCCACTCCTCGCATGTCAAACACTTCTTCTTCCTCTCCTTTGTCTTAAAATTTTATGTATCATGATAGGTTTTTTGGTTACTCTCTTGAGACTTTTGTGTAATATTTCAAGTTTGGTACAGGAATATTTTGATGTTATAATCGCAGTATCAAATTCGGTTTCAAATTAATTTTTTGTTTTTTTTTCCCGATTTAGATAAAGAGTCACAAAAAGGTTGTTAAAAATCTCATTTTTTGTGACTTTTTTGTGACTACATACATTACCAAGAAGAACAAAAATGTTGCATAGTGGTTGCTAATATGTGACGAATTTGAGACTAATTTCAGATTGTTTTAGTTCGTCTTAAATTCATCGCTAACATAGAAGTCGCCAATACGTTGCAAATCTACAACCAAGTAAATCGTCATAACTCAGTCTCTATAATGCGATTCTCACAATATGTCACAAAAAAGTCGCTAACGTTTGGAGTCTCTAACTAGTCTCTAATTAGTCTCTAAGTGCGACAACAAGAGTTAGTCTTAATGTAGTCACTAAAATACGACGTTTTAATGGTCTCACAAATCGGTCGCAAATTAGCGACTACTTTGTCACTACTTAATTTTGCGATGATTTTTTAGCGACCGTTTCACTTAGTCTCTAATTAGTCACAAATAGCGACTTTGTGACTCCTTTGTGACACTTTTTATGGTCACAATTTTCAAGTTTTCTTGTAGTGACAACCGAACTTCTGTGACCCACCAAGCTTCAACAAGCTCAACCTTTCCACTTAAGCAACAACCAAGCTTCTCTCTTCGATCTCCCTCACACAACACTCAACAATCGAAAACTTTCACTCCTGATCTTCACACAAGCAACCACAATCGACCAGGAAGAAGAAGGAAGAAGGAAAACACCATTTTTGGGGATTGGTGAGATCAAAGAGACATAAAAGGAAAGTTACCGACAGGATTGGATCGATCGATCCACCTCTGGATCGGTCGATCCACACCTCCACTGTGCCAGATCGATCGATCCGATGCATGGATCGATCGGTCCACACATCTTGGCAGATCGATCGATCCTCTCCTTCAGCCACACAGCGACAGAGCTATGGATCGATCGACCAACTATGGATCGATCGATCCTTCTCTACCTTCACCAGATCGATCGATCCGACGCATGGATCGATTGATCCACTCAAGTTTCTGATCAAACTTTGATTTTTCGACCCTCGATCAATCAGCTTCCCGTTCCCGAGAAACTCCATTCCCGAAATACTTAGGATTGACCCGAGAGAGATCACATTTCCGACAACCTCAGAGAATCGAAACGCCAAGATACGATTCCTCTGAAACGGTCCGTCCAAAATTCTACTTTTCCGAAACACGGGCGTTACAGTAGTAATCATGCATATTTCTCAATCTTCTTTCAGCATATTATGCCCCAAAAAAAAATAACAGTCAAATTTTACTTTCTAATTTGAAACCGCGACTTATACGGTTGTTTAATATATGGATTTTTGTACAGTAATAGTATTTGTTGTTCTTAACATAATTGTCACATAATGCTTGTTGTGATTTCATGATTTTGTGGTTATGGTTAAATTTGAGGATTATGGTTTTTATATTTCGTTTGTATTATATAGATATTGGAGTATTGACAGGACGACTGTTTAGTGTTCACAATTTGAAATTTTGATTTTCGAGGTAAAATTACTACTTAATTAATTAAAAGACATATTGACATAAATAAATTTGAGTTTATCCCTTTGTGTAAGAGATTTACTCTCTCTAATTAAAATAAATAAAAAAATAAAAAATATTTGTATCTTTGTAAAAGTAAATCTAAAAGTTTTCTCTGTATAGTATCTTGGGCCAGTTGAGATGGTTTCTTTTTCTTCCAAAACTGCTGTTTTTTAGATTTGATTTAATTATTTCGTCTTCAATTTTTATTTTTGATTCTATCTCTATTTTGAGGTAGATTTGTTACCTCAAAAGAAATGTGTCAAATAACTTTTTATTTATTCCCTATAAAAAATAAATGTTCACAACTAACAATTTCTTCTCGCAATTTTCCTGTCCTTGACTGACACAATCGAGTTCAGACATCACAATCTCTGTTTTTTTCTTTGTTAGGGAGAAAAAAGAAAGATTCTTCTCCACCAAAATTCATCCCACTGGTTTATTTTAATAATGCACCTGCAGCTAAGGCAATGCTCATGCAGTTCTGCTACGCACACATATATGTCGGAGACTTTTGACTATGGAATTAGCCCGACTAAATTCGTATATGATTAAAGATCAAGCCCATCTCTTTGATATTTTTATAATAAGACGATTAGGTTGAAAAAGAAATAATATAATTATTATAGAGCGATCATTAAAGATTACATGAGTAGGCTTAGCTTGTCAAAAACAAAACAAAAAATATTACATGAGTAGGCTTCTAATAACGGCGGCTTCAGGGCTATCTTCATCGACAGATTCGAGAAGCTGAGACAAACGCTCGCTGAGGTTGTCAACTTCTCTATTCAAATTTCGTATGTAGTTGCATGTCTCTTGCAACACTTTCGAGGCTGATACCTTCAACAACGAAAAAATAAAATAAAATCATTAGCGTTATCATATATATATATTACTTTTTTGAACCAATGCATGCACTTTTATGTGTACGCAGATGCATTCAAGCTGATGATTTTGATGGAAAATCTATGTAAATATGTTTGTATATATAAAGGTTGTGAATATTGTTATGTTCCTTAATTAATGTCCGGAGTCAAAACTAAAAAGTTCCGACTTCTTTCCTCTTTTTGTTTGATTTTAATGTCCTCTCTTGTTTTTACAAAACGGTTTTTGCCTTTTTGGATAGGTTTACACGAAGGAGGAAGGATAATGTTAAATGGTCGTTATGGATGAATTTATGCATATATTATGTGTGATACCTTATCGGAACGACGTCGTTGACCAATCTCCGGCAAAATCTGACGGAGCTTAGTTACGAGGTCAATCATTTGATCATCGGAGATCCTTGGAGCACTTGAAGATTGTCTTGATCTTCTATTTGACATGTTCAACAATGTGGCAAGAGAACGACCCTAATTATTTTGTGTGCTTCTTCTCTCTTGCTCTCCCTCTCTCACACTATGTGGCAAGTAGGTGTAAGCTTTTATGATTTAATATGGTTTTAAGTTGAAAAGAAACGACCAAGAAGAAAGAAAATAGAGAGGAGGATATAATGAGAAAAGTGTTTTGGGGCTTCGAGTACACTTGAATATAAAGAAATTGAGAATGTGATAAGAGAGATTTAAATAGGCCAAGGACCACAAGAGAGAGGCGGAGAGCAATAAACCTCGACAATGATGTCACGGGAGAAGAAAGCGATAGGTTTGAATGCCCTTTAACCACAAAACTTCGAAAGCATTTTTTTTAACTACAGATTTGTTTATATTTCATCAAATCGAGATTATTACTAATCATTATACGAAGATAGTGTCGGGATTGAATTATTTCATAACGTTTTCAATCATGGTTAGTTATTGTGTATATATCAAATGACAAATATATATAGTTCTTACACAATTTTCAAGATTAGTTAAACCCTTTATCAAAGAAAAAAATATTTCAAGATTAGTTTGCACTTCGATCCGGAATCCCTCAACTATCCCAAAATAGAAAAAAGATTAAGACTAGAATGGATCACAATACCAAGATAAACATGCATCCTCTCTTTGCAATATCATATTCAAATTTGGTTCGGCTGGTATAGAAAAAAAAAATACTCTTTTAATCAGTAAAACTAACCATCACTTAGATTATTATATACAACTTACATTTATCATAAGGACTACTTCAATAATAAAAAACGAAAACAAAATAATAATAATCAAACAGTTATATTCATGTTATATCGAAAAGTTACATTTCTATAATTTTTCAATTTCATATTGTACGGTTTCCACTCATTTGAGTTTTAATATAAGCAATGGTTGAAGCCAAAAAAAATCAGAAAATAACGACAAACTTTAGTATTCTCATTAACCATAGTTTAATTTATCAGAAATTATATGTTACACGTAAAATGAGAAAAAAAAAAAAAAAAAAAAAAAAAAAAAAAAAAAAAAAAGAGAGTCAATTAGTATATTCATCAGTTATATGATATATATACAAAGGAACTACAAATATACATATGCTTAGTCATTGAGAAATTCACAGTATAATTTCCTTTGTGGAGTGAATAAACAAATGGTCCTACATAGAATGAATAAATAAATGGGTACTAAAAATTTTGAATAATTGGAGGAGAATTGAATAGTTAAATGGAAGAAACTAAGAGTTCCCAAAGATGGGGTTGATGAAGGTCAAGATAAGTGTTTCATGTTCATCTAACATTGTGGCCCTTCATCTGCAATGTCACAAAAAGGCAACTACCATGTGATGACATGACTTTTCATTCAATTTTTTTTTTCGTAACATTAGGATTCGTATTATGGCCTGAATTAAGCTTAGTCTCTATAATATTTTCCAAATACATCTTACCAAATTTGTATTCCACGGTATCTAGGTGAAGTTTGTATATTTTTCTGTAATCTTGTATATTTCTCCATAGGTAGATATAATTCTCCATATGTAGATTTTGTAATATATAGTTTCAAAATTGTATAGAAAGAAGATAGGGAGAATTATGTTAATTCTACCTTCCCAAACTAATTATATTTATTGACTCATATGGAACATTGATTTCTAAATGCTTCACCTCATATTTAAACTATTTGTGTTGATAACTTTTTCTAAAATATAGACTGTCCATCAGTCCATGTAACCAAAAATAGTAAGTATAAACAAATATCAACTTTCTATAAAACGTGAAAACCAAATTAACGCTTAAAAGTTAAAAGTGACATACATACCTATTGGTTTTTTACTTTGTCGGTCATTTTAAATTCGGTAAAAATATTTTGGTGATAGTCAAACCATTTATTTCAAACTTCTTTGTACACTTACACTTTGACTAAAAGTAAAACAATGGCCATTTATTATATAAAAGTTTTATTTTGAAGTGATTAAAACGCATGTCTCATAGTCATTCTTCATATAGCTTATTTTAAGAGATCGATTGGTTCATTATTGATTGAGTATTAATTTATATGAAAATCCTCAAAACATCGACTATGTCACGTGTCACCACCATGTCTCGTGCTACATGCTGCCCTCGGGTCCATAAGATCAAAATTTTAGATATCTTGTTGTCCAATAACATTATCAATAAAGATCCGACAAGTATGTAACAGTCGAAAATAATTATCTGTGTGTGAACATAATCATTCGTGTGGTGTATTGATTTATCACTATGTTAATAGTAATTCAGTGACAAGTATGGTAAGAACTTGCAAACAATCAAAGCCTAAAGGTTAAGTAGCTAGATAGAATCTATTTGAAGGTTTTTAACCAACAAAAATAAAAGTGAGAAAGGTTCTCTTTTCGACATATTGTTTTACGAAATCAATGTCACCTATTAAAAATGCTTCCTAGTTAGAAAAAAAGAGTCATCGTCGTGTCTGTTAGATAGCCAAACATTTACCCTAAAGGATATCATCCGACAAGAAATTCACACTGATAATTACAAAGCGTTATAGCGAATGATATGTGGATCAGACAACCATAAGTACAGTATATATCTTTCTATGATCTATCCACCACAAATATTTAACGAAAACATTAATTCATAATACACATACTTTTTTTTATCAATAATGCACATAATTGAAGAAAGCATTTATTAATTTTCTTATATGTGTGGATAGAAGAATACATAAATATAAGTGTCCTGGTGTGTGTGTGTGTGTGTTTTATATAAAGGATTATTAAAGAAAGTGACCATTCTAATAAATTGCGAAGGGAGATTTTACATGTTAGTCCATGTGGGTTCGGGTACTAAATGTTTGGTCTCATAGGCTCCACGATGTTTTTGTGTCTACTTTTTCGCAATTAATTCACATCTTTACAAACATGTTGTAAAAACGACTAATCATGTGGAAATGAACGAGTAGTTAGATAAGTAATTTATAAAAACTCAAAAAATCACTTTGGAAAAAGTTGAGAAACTTTTTTTTGTTTTCAATAAATTACAAAAATATTGTAGTACGATAATATGCATTAATGGCACAAATTATATCATCACGGTAAAGAAAATAAATATTTTGGAAAGTAAACATTTTTCAAAAGTATAATTTGCTAACTATGTATTTTTCATTTAAATTTGTAAAATATGTAGTTTTTTATTTCCTTTTCTAATATAACACTTCCTCTAATACACAATTGTAAAATGACCAAGTTAACCTTTTTTATGTGAACATAGAAGAACCACACAAAAACCAATTGTACAATTCTACTATTTTTTTCTTTTCTCCTTTACATTTTTAATTTGATTTTGTTATAAATCTTCATAAAATAATTACCACAATAACATATTAAACTTCTTATTTCTTTTTACGAATCTAAAGAGCACATTTTTGTTATATTTTGTGGATTTATAATGCTTTATTTAGTTTTATCTCAATTCGACAGTGTACGAAATAATATAAAAAATGGTGTACAACAACAGTATACGATAATAATATTAAAGATAAAACAACAACACTGTACATGATATTGATGGTGTACATAAAACAACGAAATAGTGGGTCACACCATGTACCACATTTATAGAGGAGATAATTATTTTGTCGTCGCTATACGTGAAGGTCTATAAGATAGTATACAAACATCAGTGTACTAGATGATGTACACAAGTAAATTGAAATAATGGTTTATACATTCCTCATTAGTATACACCAAGGTTTGTAGTCCACCTATCTTGTACGCTGTCATTTAAAAATTGTGTATATCATTCTGTCCACCAATCGTGTACATCATAATAGTGTACACACATGTTTGTACATATATTCTGAACATTTATTACTTTAATTTATAAGTACTAGACAAATCGGTATACTTGATGATTTACAAGATCTTATACAAATATCGGTGTACAAAATAATTTGGTATACAATTATTAGTGTACAATACTATGTTTAAAATGTTGGTATACCAAATGGGTGATAGAAGGAATATATAAATCAAAAAAATTTTAAAATAAAATAATCTTAAAAATAAAAAAATTAACTAACAAAATGAAGAGAAAAAATAAAAATAAAAATAGTTCCTCATATTTTCAGTCTTCTTTATCTATAGATGGGGCATTTTTGTCTTTAACATTTTTTTTTTTGTTTTTAGTATATTACACAAAAAGTTTATCTTACAAAATCAATAAAGTATTTTGTTCTCTAATATACACACCAAAAATATTTATTTTTTTAATATCTTTTTAAAAAGTGTCTACTTTGCCAATAAATCCTAAAAAAATAGCATTGAAAAGTTGTCAAAACGGCATCATCAATTCTATGTCCGAAGATTTGAATTATTCAATTATGCATAAATATTTGATCACCTCGGAATATACAACAAACATAAAATTGCCATATTTATTATATTTTCAATGCAAAATGTTCTTTTCTGGATTTAGCATGAGTATTCGAATTTCGCTGATTCCACGGGTGACATGTCCCTTGATAAGAATTGTTTTGCCATCACATCACAAACTAAGCATAGTCATATTGTGTAGTGTGTGTGCACACACGTAAAACAGTAGACTTTTGCGGTGTTATTACAAATCTACAGTGGCAGTTAATAAGATACTGATACATCTATAGTCCAGAGCAATCTTGAGACGGGAAACTCAGAGTTAATTAAGTTACGCATCACTCTTACGAGTGACCAGTTATCTCCAATACGGACGGCTCACTTTGGACAGTTGAAGTATGTTTTTTTTTTTTGGTAAAGACTCCAACAATAAATAACTTTTTCTTTAATCGGGATATTTATCTAGTTAGAAAAAGGAATTTAAAGACCATTATATATATGTGGATATTTCACTCGTATATTTTCGAGTAGGAATCAACTTTTAATAATAAGGAAGACGTAACACACTATGGTCCAGGTAGAGACCAATATACATATGGTCCCCTTTAACCAATTTGCTCTCATAATTACACAATCATGCTTTGCATATAGGCTTCTGCAAAACAATGAGAACCTCCTCTACAGCAAAAAGCTTCAATATCCAGTGGCGGATCCAAAAAATCATTTTATTCGGGGCAAAAATTTAAATAAAATTTTCAAAATTATATGTTACTAAATGTGCATTAAAATTAAAAAAAACAACACTAATACTTTCAAATGTACTCTATGCTCACCTATAGACTAAAATCTTTATATTACTATATTTTATTAGTAACAAACTAAAACAACGTTTTTCGATATAATATATTAAACAATCATTTAAAGACCGGTCTCTAATTCGATTGTTTGATGTTATCTTCACTAACATTGTAGAAAACACTTTTTAACACTTACAGTAGCAATATGCAAGAGAAGATAATCAAAATCTCGAAACAAAGAAGAGAATTACATAATGGCGGACGCAATTAAAGTTTGACTAAAAATTAAAACATAAAAAGTCGAGAAGACAATATTAGAAGATGATCTTTCGTGGAATAAAAAAAAATTCCTAATTTTAATTAAGAAAGACAAATTTACTAAAAATCATTAAAAGTATTGGATTAATTCTTCTAAAGTGTGTTTATTTAAGTAAATGGATATTGACTTGTATACAAAAGAAGGAAAACTAATTGGGCTTTTGTCTTGTATCTTTCATTTTGTGGATTTTCAGTTTTTAATATAATAAAGAATCGTATTTCAATTTTTAACACAAAAAAAATTAAAAAGGACATAAAATAATTTATCAAGAGGGACATAATTAAAAACCTATATAAAAATATATTAATCTTCAAAAATTAAGGGGTGGCAACTGCCCCTCCCATTAACTACGTACGTCCGCCTCTGTCAATATCTACTACACTTATTCATTATATCGTTATAGTCTTGACCTAGATCGAAACTTACATCACTCTAAAATTTGACCATGCATATCCAAATGGGCTGGGGAAAGTCACTGTTTCATCCTATTCCTGCTCTCGAGTTCCTCTCCCACATGAAATCAAACTTTGATTTCAGTTTATGAAAAATATGGGACGGTGCAGAAATTTCCGAATCTCCTATAGGACAAGTAAATAAATTTTTAAAGTTTATTTATGTGTATATATATATATATATATCACATATTTAATCACAAATAAGAAAATAATATCTTATTTGAAACTATTTAGACTTTTATAAAAGATAAATCTTTATCTTCTTATGAACACATACATCATTTTCGTATACTGGTCCTTATTTTTAGTTACTTTAAGTCTAAACTCATGTTTCTTATTTCATTTCGTTTTTGAAGTAATATATTGATACTTTTTGGTTTATAAAAAAGAAATTTTTAGTATTGTTTCTTTTTTTTTGTTCAAATCGGAACATGTTTCAAAGCATTTTTTAGTTGTGTGTGGTAAGAAACATCTTAATTTTGGAAACAACTATTACTGACCTTCATAAGAATAAAAGTATATATAGGGTACATACTTCATATAATTATAGCTAAATTACTTTATTGATTAAGCTTTTTGCTTGTAAGCAAAGACACCGGACATAATATTCACTACTATCTTGTAAGAAGCAAGATCCAAAAGTGACATGGTTCAAGAACAAAATGGTCCACTACATAAATACTAAATGCATCACCAAACCAACATACTTACTTCTTCTACTAATTAAGAAACTAACAAACCAAAGATCTCACAAAAAGAGGTAACAAGACCAACATATTATTAACTAAAAGCATTTTGGTAGGTTTAAGTAGTGTTTTATCTTAAGGGTTTTAGGGGTTTGGTACTTTTACTCTTCATCATCCTCATCTCCATCACCACGAGAAGCTTTCTTGGCCCCGGCTTTCTCATTCCTTCTCTTCACTCTTCCAGGTCGACCACCACCGAAAGGACTGGTCAGAGAAAAGTCTACATGCTTCTGCGACTCTACTCTAACCATGAACGATGGAATGTTCACAAGTTGCCTCCCAACCCTAAACCGAATCGAAAAAACCATTAGGTCAAGAATCAGATTTTCTAACACCCTTTGACACAATTGAGTTCATCTTTAGATGTGGTGCGCTAATGCAACAAATTTGGAAGGATCCACCCAAGATTCTACCCGAGTAAAGCAAGACAAAACCTATAAGCGTCAACACAATTGAGTTTGACCAGACCGGTTAACTAAATGTTGTTCCCAAGATAATACTAACTTAAAAGACATTGCCTATAAGCTTTAACACAATTGAGTTCATTTCGAGCAGTGAACTGTGACAAATTAGAAGGATCTACCCAAGATTCTACCCGGTTCAAAAGCACAATTTTGTAGCGGATACGCTTTAACACCATTGAGTTTTGTTTGAAGCAGTGAACTAAAAGTTGTTCTCATGATTATACCAATTCCAAAGGAACGATATTGTCGGATATAAAACGAAATTTATGATACCTGATGTGCCTCTGTCGGATAAGAACACGAGCATGATGAATAGACTTAGCCATACCAGACTTGAAGACAATTGTTTGGAGACGACGTTCGAGGAAATTCTCAACAGTCAAAGCAAGAACGTAATCAAGCTTGTTCTGGCTTTCATCAAGAAGACCATATCGATTCATTCTCCTAAGAAGAGCTTCACCTTCAAAGATACGACGAGGGTTCTTCTCATCAAGAGTTAAAAGTTCTCTTGCAGCATTACGGATACGGCTAAGTGCATATTGAACCCTCCAAAGCTCTCTCTTGCAACGAAGACCGTATTCTCCAACAAGCTTTAACTCAGCATCAAGACGCTCTTTCTCATAAGGACGACGTGGCTTCTTGAATGTTTTCCCATCTGTAAAAAACAAAAAAAAAAACAATTTCACCATTAAAAATCAAATCTTTAAAACAACTCATGGAAACAAACAGAACATGATAACAACAAAACAGAGTACAAATAAAAACCCTATTTTTCACTCATAAAAACAGAGCAGAATTAAATTTCACATCAGATAAATTATAAAACCGTACAAATCTTTTGCATGTATCGAAATTCTCAATGATCCTTTTTGAGATCTAATTACAGATCAAAACCAAACATTAGTAAGTAATATTCGAGAAAAAAAACAGAGTATGAATCTAATAAATTCAGTATGGGGAAGGAAACTACTATAGAAAATACAAAAAGGCGAAAACATAAGAAAATAGTAGAAGATAAAGAGATGAGAGCTCACAGTTGCGGTAGAATCTGACGTTCACCATAGCTGCTGCTGCTCAAACAAAGACGAGTTTTGATCGCCACGACGAAGACGAAGAGCATTTTATATTACACAACTATGAAAAAACCTAAAGCGGCTTTAAGGCTCAGTGACTCATTTTTTGTTTGGGGGTTTATAAAATTTGGGTTGGCCCATTGGGCTTCTTCATGGACCTCTATCATCTTTAAATGAATTTGATTTGTTTTTTTTTAATATTTTGCAAAATTCATATTTCCATTATTATTTTGTAAAACAAAAATATGAAAAGAAAACTTTCTTTTTTGAAAAAAAACCCTAGATAAAATACCATTAAAACAAGTTTTTTGTTAAAACTAAAATCTAGTAGTACTGGTGGTGGATAACCAATATTTTGAGTAAATTAATGTGTAAACAAATGCTAGTTTTGATAATTAATTTTTGAAGTGATAATTTAAACCTAAAGTTGTCATTCTTAGATATTTCTTCTTACTTTTTCAAGTAGTGATTTGCTATATACCATGAAAAATATATATATCCCATTCTAATGTATTTTTGTAATGTATATGAACATAAATAAATTGAATTCTCTCTCTTTTTTTTTTTTTTAATGTCAAATCTTGGCTGTTCAACTTGTAAAATAAGAAAAAAAATTACAAAAAAAAAAAATTAGTTTCATGTGGAAACATGTAACTTTCTTATGGTCTCCACTCTAATTTGTTATACGTAATTTACATATATATGAGCAACATGTAGAAAACCTCTTTGATGACTGGACTCTTGTCTCTTCTGACATTGCACAAGAAGAAACATAAAGACAACTGAAATTCTTCAGACAAATCAAAATTGAAGAATGAAGAATCCATAAAACTTTTGCTTAACAATTTTAACTAATTAACCATTACTCGTCTCTGCAAAATCACTATGAATCTACTTTATTGGGATTTTCCTTGAAACCAAACTTTTCTTCTTTACGCCTGAAACAATACACAAAACTTTCAGCAAAATCCACAATTATCAAAACATTGTCAAAACACACAAAAATCTAGCAAGCACTTACTTATTGACTAACCTGATTAGTGAAACTGGTCTTTCATATCCTCTATCTTCCTTCTTTTGACCTTTCCCTTTCTCTTCTTTTGACTCCATCTTCCAAGAAGCTTTACTCAACGATTCACCTAACAACTCTGCAATATTTGTCGCCATTGCTTCAACCTTCTCCACAAATGGGAAGTTCTTCTCTTCAAATTGATTAGATAACCAAAGATACATAGACAGAACTTGGTGTCTACTCTCTAAATCCAATAGCTCGGTGTCGTTCTTAGCAGAATTCTTTGGCATCCCCATCGCTACATTAACCGGCATATCCTGGCTATACGTTGAAGCAAATCGATATAGATGGTACATCGCTTTCGGATTCCTGATATTAACCGGAGCAAAACAAAAGTTAAACCGGTCTTCTAGAGACAATCCTTGTACTTTCTCCAACATGTTTGCTACTTTCTTCACGTGATCATGACGGCACAGGAAGTAAGAACCGTCGAGTCTGCAGTGTTTTCCAAAATGCTCTAAGAGCTTCGAAAAGGCCATATCGGGAACTTGTGCAGCGAAAAGCTCAATCTGTTCAAAGAAAGGGAAAAGCCCAACTTTTCTAACTTCATCAAACGGTTGTTGCAAACACTCGATTAGATAGTTTAGATCTTCTAAGTGTAATGTCGTTGTAAGTCCATCTGGATAACGGCTTCCTCTCCTTCCAGCCCTCCCGGCAATCTGTTTTACCTGTGATGCTGCAACTGGAACAATCTTATCGCCGTTATACTTGTTCAAACTGTAAAACACAACCCGTCTTATGTTAAGATTCAATCCCATTCCAACAGCATCGCTTGCAACTAAAACATCATACTCGTTTTCTTGATCATTAAACAGATTAGCTTGCTGTCTCCTTGTCTCAGGAGGCAATGCACCGTAAATAACACAACATCGATGATTTGTATGTTTCTCTATAGCCATTTTAACTTCGAATATCTCTCTTCTAGAGAACGCAACAACACAATCCCCTGACTTAACATTTTTCAGGTCTCCTAATAAGGTCTTAGCTTCTACGACTAACGGTTTGAACCTCTCGTAATGCTCTTCAACTAAATCGTCCCCTGTATCAGCACACATCTTACGCACAATATCCAAAACACTCGGGTCTCCACACAAATGAATCTCATCAGCTTTTAATCCAAGCAAAGCTTTAGTCCAAGCGTGACCTCTACTAGGATCTGCCATCATTTGTATTTCATCGATCACAGCCACTTCATATAACTCATCTGTAGACACCATTTCAACCGTACAAGAAACATGGTGGGCGAATGGAACATGTTTTTTCTCTTGTCCAGTCAAGAGACTACAGTAAATCCCTAAAGCATTTACTTTATCAAAAACTTCCATGGCTAATAACCTAAGGGGACTGCAATACAATCCATTCTTAGCTTCCATAAACCGCTGCAAAGCATTATACGTTTTACCACTGTTAGTCGGTCCACAATGGTAAACGATTTTACGCTTCATAGCTCGAGCAAAAGGAAACCAAGTCGCGGGTTTTGTGAGGTCTGCAGTATCAACAATACTCTTGAAACGTTTGATCTCATCAGGAAACTTTTCAATACAGAATTCAACAAACACAGGGAACAAAAACTTAACAGCTTCATCTGTTGGCCCAACACGAACAAGATCCTGAACAACCTCAATTCTACATTTCTCAAAGAAGAAGTCCCGAAATTTACTAACAGCAGTTGGGAAAAACGATTTCCCAATATAGATTGCAAGAGCCTGATTCGCCGCCCAACCCGACTGTGCAAAATACCCGAAAATTTCATGTAAAGTATCCCATTCACTACGCTGAAGCTTAGAACGCACTTCACTCTCCCTAAGCTCTCTGTATAATTCCACAGGATCATGATACCGATCGTTCAAAGTACGAGCAGCCTCGCTACCCTCTGCAACCTTACAACCAATCCCGTCCGTCTCAGAAACCGCTGAATCATTCATCAAGCTTTCATCTACATCACCAAGTTCATTAATCACACCTTCCTCATCATAATCATCACTCTCAGAACCAACACTTCCTTCACAATCTTCCAAATCATCATTTTCGCCTTTATTATCCACAGTAGACGAAAAGCCCCTAACTTTGCCAATCACAAAGCTCCCAAATCTGTAATCATTCCATGGAAACCGAGGACGAACCGGATTATCCGAACAGAACCGGCTCGTGGGCACATCAAAAACAGGATTACCAAGAAATCTAGATTCAGTTTCTCTAAAAGAATGTAAAATTCGTGTCGACAACAGAACCCTAACCCTCGAAGTATATGCTCTACGCAAAACTCCAGCTACGCCTCTCGCCATGGTCACGAACTCGAATAAAAAAAATTGAAATTTGACAATTTTGCAGTGTAGTATTGAACCCTGTTCGAGGAAAAGTCGCCTCCTTTATCGTATTACTTCAAATGGGTTTTGGATTCAAAGGAGACTAAAAGTAGTAAAATGACCTCGAAGCGTACCTATGGAAACAGTGATGGTGGGCGTTTAAAGCGAGAGAACATAAACCCTACACCATTTTTATTCGCCCGCAACGATTAGACAATTACTAAATACATTAAAATAAAACGGAAAAGAAATAATTATTTTTTATTTTTATTTATGAATTCTAACCTTTTAAGTTTTTATTAAGATGATGGTATTGGTACATTAAAAAAATCTTATATATTTATTATTTACAAAATGAAAAATCTCATAATTATTGATTATGACGAACATAGAACATTTATTTCGGCGAACACCTATAGATTCTTATAACTCAAGTTTTTTTCGGGTCATGTGCTACAACATTTGAAAAATTAAAAATAAAAAGATTTAATAAAAATGTGGACAGAGATTTATGAGAGGTTCTCCAATTAATGGAAAATGAGGCAAATACTTGGATCTTAGCTCAATCGGAGGTTACTATCGAAACTCATGTACCAGCAATAAATGGACCACACGACACAAATTTTTCAAAGTATTGATATTTCATTGATGGCTCTTAGAAAGTAAATGACAATTTTTCAGGAATATAATAGTTTTGTACACTATCAAATGACGATGCACCAACCATGTGAGATGCCAACCTTAGATGGATTCTGGCGTCTCTCTGCACACAGAGGTGGAAGTACTCGTATAGACCATGAAATGCATGATTGGCGAACATAAGCGTGAGAAGCGTGAGGTAAATTTTATTACAGACTGCTCATACTTTGTGAAGATGAGTCTTCCCCAACCAAGTGACTATACATATCTACCTGTGTCGGTTTCATGTACAAGTATCCTTTTGTTGAAGGTCGTTCGAGCTTTTCATGAGAGTATAACATGGATTAATTTAGCGTCGTAACGCCTGGTACTCAAACATTGGCTTAGGATATTTTCTCTATCCTTTCTACTTTTTCCTACATACATCGAGGAAATTGAGAGAGGCAAAAGAATATTTTCTCCTTTTTCGATATCTTTGATTGCTTGACGAGCAAATATTAAAGTGGATAAATAGGCACCTAATGTTCGTGCCAACCGTATTTTATTTTGTATGTAAATAATGTTCTCCAACTTACTTTATTTGAGCCAACCAAATAATATAAAGTTCTTGAAAAAAAATTTAAAAAAAAAATCTCACGTTTAGTTTCGAATGAAAAAAAGTAACAAATTTTCATGAAAGTCAAACTTGTAATAAATAAGATTCTCTCGATGAAATGTATCAAAATCTTTGACTCATTGACCGTAAATAATATTTGATATTTATCAGCGACTATAAAAAAGAACATTAGCATCTAAAGCTGATGGGGTATAGTGGCGATCTAGTATGCAAAAACCCGTATTGGGCCTGTTTTCATATAAATATTAGAATTTAGAAGATTCATACCACTAAAAAATTTCGTCAATTGTTATGTTTCTTGAATAGTTGTTCATTTGATTGTTTCAAATAAATAATTCATCAATATCATTTAATCATGTGTTCTATTTTTTTCTTAGGAAACCATTTTAATTTTCAAAGAAAATGATGAAGTAGAGGAATAGGAAGAACAAGAATAAAGGAGGATACGACGATGAAAATGACGGTAATTCTTATATAATCTAATATGTGTTTTTTGACAATGAAGATGATGAAAATATGATAATGAAAAAGGATACGACGATAAAGAAAATGATTTTCTTTTTAATTTTGTTTGTTATAACTTTTAATCGTTTATTCTGTTTTGCTCATCAAATCAACACTTGCATAAGGAAATGAGATTTGATATTATTAGAAAAAAATCCTCTAATTTCTCTCTTTTATATTTTTTTCTGGAAATTAAAAATTTTAGAAAATCAATGGAGTATCTAACTTTTATTTGACACTTTTTTTCATTTAATCTGCCAATATTCAGAAAATAAGAAATTTACCTTTACTTGATGATTGTTTTTTATAGATTTTTAGGTTTCTAGAGAGTCTTTTTCACCAAAAATGCAAAGAATTTACATATCTTGAAGTATTTTTTTTTTTTTTGGTTCTTCATCTTATTTTCCGTGACTGTATAATGTAGTCTTCTCTTCTTTTTATTTTTCTTGTGGAAAATGTGATTTTTTCTCTAAATTCAAATGTTAATGCTAATGTTCACTCTTATTTCTTAGAATTTTTGAGCCAAATGTATGATTAATTTCCATATTATGAAACAGTTATTTTTTTCTTTATATTGTTTTATATTTTATTTTCTTATACGTTTAACAAACTTTGACTATGATTGTTTTTTAAGTAGATTATTTACCTATATTGTTTAACATTATTTTGATTGGAAATATGCAATCCACATTAAAAGGTTTTATAGTGATTTGATATTCTTCCTTATAGAGTTGTTTAGTAGATAGAAATAAGAGAATTGTCAGATTTATTTTATTATGAAGGCATATAATACAAAAACATATATATGAGATAAAACTATGAGACGATTGTTATAATTGTAATCAATGGTCATCCCATATTTATAAAAATTACAATATATGTTTATAATAGAAATTTGAATTTTTTATGGCCACTATATAGATTACAGACTTCATGAGTATGGGCAAAATAATTTTTATAAAATTATAACGGCCATGCTATTGATTACTAACAAATGTCTCATAATTTTATCTCATTCATATTATGACAAACATATATATATGTGATAAAACTATGAGACATTTGTTAGTAACCAATAGTGTGGCCATCATAAATGTTTAAAGATTATTTAGCTCATATTCAATAATGAAGTTTGTAATCAATAGAGTGACCATCAATAATTTACAATATCTATTATAAACATATATTGTAATCTTTATAAATTTGGGATAGCCGTTGATTACATTTATAACAAATGTCTCATAGTTTTATCTCATATATATATATATATTTATTTTTATTATCTGCCATTCATATTAAGATAATTCTGACACATTCACTTATTCATATCTACTAAACAACTCTTTAAGGAAGATTATCAAATCACTATAAAACTACCTAAAGTACAATACATGTAACCAATCAAAATAATTTTAAATAAGGGAGAAAAATCTACTTAAACCCAAAATATTATAGTCAAAACTTGTCAAACATATATGTAAATAAAATATGAAACAAATTAGAGGAAACAATACATGTTTCATAATATTGAAATTACTCATATATAGTTGGGCTCCATACATTTACTAACAAATAAGAGTGAACTTTGATTAGTATTAACATTTGAATTTAGAGACAAAATCATCACAAGAGAAAATGAGAGAAAACCACATTACACGATTGCGGAAAATAAGACAAAAATAAAAAATATATTCCAAAATATGTAATTTTTTATGGATTTTAGAGTTTAAATAAATTGAATATCGAAATTTCACATGGCACTCTCATTTTACCAATCTGCCAACACCCAGCAAATAAAAGAAATATCTTTAATTTAGATGGTTTCTAGATTTTTATTGTTCCTTGTAGTTTTCCTTTTTCACGAAAGATGCAGAGAATTTATGCATCCTTAGTAATTTTTTGGAAATTTTGTTTCCTTTGTGTTTTTCATAATAAAAGATAAAAAGCAAACAAATTTGTCCAAATATCCTTATATTTCTCGGACCGGGCCTAGTGTATTGGATTAATGTTGACGATGTGTTACAACTTACATGTTTTTTTTCTTTTCTTTAAAAAGAAACAAAATATTATATTGTCACTACCACATCAGTGGCACATCGGAAAAAGATAATACATGTTCGAAACAGGCCAAAATATCGCCAGGAAAATGAGGAAATTTGACAAAGATCAACAGATTTGTTAAAAGTATGCATGTTTGAACTTGTAAGTTGGTAAAGACCCATTTTAACAAAAGAAAGAAAGTAATCAAGATCACACCGCATGGTTAGAAGGTGTCAAAGTAAATATGACCTATGAGAGAGATGTAAGAGATCTTATATATTCAATATTCTTAATGTGCTCAATTTTATTAATAACTAGGATGAGACCCGCGCTACAGCGCGGGATTATATTACAAATATTAGTAAATTTAAAATCCGCAGATTAATTAAATAAATAGACGTTAGTTTTAAGTATACAAAATTTTTAAAAAAATTGTTTCCCTAGAACTATATATTTATTATTTGAAGTTTGTAGAATGTTAAATGATTCATGGACCACAGGTTTATTTGTGTTTCGTTTACTTTAGTATAAATTTGTTTTGTTATATTATAATTAGTATGAGTATAAATTGTTTGGGTTTTAATCATCTTTAGATGACATTATTCAAATAATTGAACAAAATGACAATTAAAGTTAAGAAAATGACAATTAAAGATTTTATAAATTGTGGAAAATATTTTGAAAAGAGTGATGATATTATTAAAAATATAAAAGTCTGGTTATGTAGAAAATATAACCATGTAGAAAATATTTTAATAGATTATGTAGAAAATATTTAAAAACATATTGCATGTTTTCAAATGTCTACCACAAATAGTTATTAATGGGTCAACATGTAATATGAAAGTGTTGGGCTTATAATTGAGTCCAAATATTTTGGTGTCTCAAGATACAATTAGTCACATACACTGTCGTTTTAACAATTGTTGTCGTAGACGGAAATCGAAGAGACAAAGGAAAAAAACACAAACCGTCATTTGTCCCTTCTAGAATATCGTCGAACAGAAGACGATTTTCCTCATCTTCTCCAAAGAATTGAACTTTTGATTATGCAAGTGAAGATTTCGGTACACGATCAACAGGTAATCGATCTCATACCCGTTTAGTAATTCGAGTAATCAAAGTAGTGAATCACTGCTTTATGAACAAATCCATCTCTAGAAATTTTGGAGTTTTAATTTTTCAATTAAGGATTTAAAAATTCTTAGTTGATAGTTCATAGATCTACTAATTTGAAAACAATTATGGTAGTATATGATATATGAAAGAAATTGTAAGATCTGTTTTACAATTTTTAGCAACTTTACAGTGGAGAAGATGAAGAAGACAATGAAAATAAATTGTAGTCGAAATAAGGTATATTAGAAAGATATTGTTTCTGATTCATATTTAAGCTATAATTGAAAAACTGAATTTGATTTAGTTTGTTTGTATATACAGGACGATTCATTCCAAATGTCTGGGCAATCAAATAGAGTTGAAATATCAGAAATACTCTTCACGAAAGGCAAGAAAATCTAACAATTTTTGACTCGTCAATTTAGTCAAATTTAATAATCGTCTAATGAAATTTGTTTTTTATCTGCAAGGTTAACTTGTAAATTTAAAAGAACTCAAAGATCATATTCATTACCAGTTATAGAAATTGATGCAAGAACGATTGCTCAACTTTGTCAAGGTTAGTTCATTTGGAATGTATTCTTTATAATAATATTATAAATCAAATATTATAGATGTTATAGTTAATAAGTTATTTATTTTAAAAATCGATTCTTATTAATCATGAAATAAGATAAATTAAAGTAAAACAGTACTAAAAACAGTCGATGCAAACACAGTAAAAGTGTGTTTCAGATGAGGAGCAAATTCACATTGAAAATTATAAAGTATGGTGCATAAATCAGGAACGCCAAATTGTTTCATATTATTAATATGAAATAAAATAAATTAAAAACAACCATTCTTAATACTAATCAAAATAACATAAACTGATAGCTTAATTATAAAATAGATAAAATAAGAAGAATACATAGAATTGTTATTCTTGAAATATCCCACGAGCCGTACACACGTCTTCGTATGTATCATAAATCATTCCTTCAAATGTTCTAATTTCCTCATCGCTTGTTGGACCTATGATAATAGTTAAAAGCATTTGCAAATAAAAGTTTTCTTCCATTTCACGGGAAACATAATTCAATGTCCCATTTTTACATGCTCTTTGCCTTCCTTTCCAGTTTTTCGTTTTTTATCCCAAGTGTAAAATTCAGGAATTTGATGGAACTTGAGTTGTCTAGCAAAAAAACTTACCTTGTTGAGATTAAACCAACTCTGAAATATGGATTTTTGGATTGTGTAGGAGATTTTTGTAAGTGACATTTTTCTTTCTCAGTCGATTGGAACGGTGAATATGAATATAATTGGAGAGTAACACAAATTTTTGAGATATATATAGACTATTATAAATTAGGGTTTCTGATTGTGAATCCTAACAATATACATTTAAATCTTAAAAATGCTTAATTTAATTCAATTCCAAGGAAATAATTGATTTGTTACCAGAAAGTGTTATTTCGTATGTATGTACTATCTTAAAGTGAAAGCTAAATATTCGTATATAGATAGGATGCTATTAGAATATATTTATAATTGATAATATTGAACTTATTTTCCTTAAGATTTGATTCTAAATCTTAACAATATACATTAAAATCTTCCGAAATGTTTATTTTCTTAATCTGTTTATATTATATAGGAAATAATAGATTTGTTAAGAAAGTGTTTTATTAATTTTGAATTTGGTTTTCGTAAAATATGTTAAGAAATAATAACAGAATTTTTAGATTAATGATAATTTTATCATTAGCTTAATGAAAAATATCCTTAAATTTGATAAATGAAATTTTAGAAAGTTAACTTTATGAAAAACATAAATTCCTTTCATATTCATGACTAATCTATAACAATAATGATTTCTTCAAAGTTCTGCATTTAGAAGTTTCGATCGACTACCTCCATACTAAAATTTACTCATGTTCGTAGTATAATAAAAATCAGATGTCGTCAAGACAATAAAATGACATAAAAATCATTAAAAAAATGAACACACATGTTCATAAAAAGATATAAGAAACCAAACAGTGAAAAGATATATATCACTTTGACTCTACTAATACATATAAAATAGACACAAAGAGATTGATTTCAGTTCCAAGAATTAAAAGTATTATCCCACAAGAAAATACTAAGAAACATACCATAAAACACCACGGTTAAAACATATCTAACTCGCATACAACAAAAAACACAGTCTTAAAGAAAGAGATTGCTTACCATTAATCAAATCCAAACACTAAAAATTTTGTCTCATACTCTTTTTATCATCTTCTTCGTCTGCAGGCTGACTTTGTTCGTCATCGGTTTCTGGAAGATTTGCCCATTTGATTCTTGCCACAAACTCTGACATGTTACAAACATAGTAAAATGTTCTCAAATTTAATATACATATTTCAATGACCATACACATCTTTGGCAATTATATAAACAGCTAAACACTTACTAGGTCTTGAGCTCTTTAAGCTCTGGAAAATCAGCATTGAGATAAAACTTAGAACAACCTTGTGTGGTAATTAAAGCAGGTTTACCTAGCCAAATATTGAGAATAGTTTAAACCATCTTTATAGTACCTATTTATGTAAGACATAATATTTATACATTTTACAAAAAGTTCTCTAGAAATACCTTTATATTCTGATATTTTCCAAAAACGCAGAACACAAAACACAGGACTAGCTCTGTAATCATGATTGTATCCAGTGTTTTTCCATGCATTCTTGAACTCAAAAGCATAATCCCCTCTTGCACAACATACAAGTTTTCTGTCCCTGTTTATATATACAATCCAGTAATGAGATAATAACTAAGTTCTATGGATTAGATTTTAACTTATAAAATTATGTCTCCTTACTTCTGATCCATCATGCGGAAATAAAGATAGTTGGGAGAAGTATCAACTCCAAATTTATGAGGAACATAAGGCATCTGCTTAACCTTACCAACATTTACAACTATGCCACATATATCTATTAAAGCATTGACATTAAAACAACATGTTAGTAGTCAATCTCATAGCAAATAATTATGAATAAATCATAGGAACGGAAAATGAGAAAAAACTAAATATCACAAATATTACCAAGAGGACATTCTGTGTCAACCATTCTAGATTTTATGAGTCTATAATTTTCGAAGACAAAGAAACTTAAACCAGTTTTGTCTTCTGTTTTGAAAAATTTGGTTAGAGGATGAAACTTTATGGAAAGAGGGTGTATATTATTTGTTTCCCATGGTTGCAGACTGTGTACGATAAAATCTTTTAGAAAGTAACATTGACTCTCTTGAATATGTGAAAAAGTTCCTGATTTGTAACACTCCCAAGGAATAGAAGCTTCAATTTTAACACCCTATATATACGAAAAATAAAATATTTGTATCTTATTATTAAAACCATATTAATGAAACATTACTTAGTAAAGAAAGATTAAAAAATTTTATGGATTCAAACATGGTACTAACCGTGGTGTCCACCAGAACCATCTTATTCTTTTGACCAATCCTAATATTGTTAGATTTCCAGAGACTGAGAATCTTCACACAAACCATTTTGTGTGTGAAGCCAGGAGTAAGATCGGCAATATTAGAAATATCAAACATGTTGTAAAACTTTAACAGTATGTTTGACGATGAAAGAGAGTTGAAGGTTTTACAGAGAAGTAAATATAGAGAAGAGAAGAAGATAAGGGTCAAATATATGGTAAGGATAGATTTAGTTGTCAAATCTAGATTTAGTTGCACTTTTCTTCGAAAATTAAAATCTTGATTAATTATTGCTTTTTGAATTTGGAAAACAGTTTTTTTCTGAACATTCCTAGAAACGATAAACATACATAGTAGATTCAATTATATTCTCTTGGTTTTACAATAAACGTATAAGTAAATAATATTTTGATTTATTAAACCAAATACGAAATAAATTAAACCAATATTTTTCCATTATTGTACGATACTTTATTGAAAATACTGTAAACACCTAACAAAATAAAAACCGTTTAATAAAATAATAAAATAAACATGTTGACACAATAATGAATGCATGCTTATTAATCTTTGTATCTTTCCAGCTTAACTTTGAGAATTTTATTGACATCAACACATTCTGGATCGGAAACCTTGACATTCTTCTGCACCCCATCGTCAGTTTTAACCAACATAAATTAGATTGCTCATTAGTCTCCCCATTCTTAGAACCATCCTTAATCTTCCAATTAATAGTTCCAGTCTTAATCTCCTCTATATTGGTTTCCATCATTTTTCGAGTGCACATTTTTTGGTTGTACTGGATTCTTCAGATGTCTCTGTAATTCCCTGTAAAGTATGCTTAGAAGAAGGAGTAGACAAAGACGAATTTGTTGCATCATCATAATCACTGCTATTAGTAAGCATCAACGCAGCCTATAAATGAAAGTTAAAACGTCAACACGAAGAGCTAGTTTGATAATGTATTAGTTCATAATGTACAAAAAAACAAAGATATAGAATCTCATACAAATAGAAGGAAGCTCAATATAACATTACTAAATCATAACATCTACTATATGAATGATTATTATAAGTTCTGAAATATTTCTTTGAAAACCACATTCATTGTTTGCCTTTTAATCTTTGCTTCTTTGTCTACAATAAGCACTTTTAAATCTTTCTTTGACGTAACTCTAGACAAAGCAACATAAAGCTGTCCATGTGAAAATACTGGTCTTGGTAAGAATAATCCAACTTCCTTTAGTGATTGGCCCTGGCTCTTGTTAATAGTCATAGCAAAGGCAACAGATAGAGGAAACTATCTTCGACGCATTTTGAAAATTAGTTTTGTGTCTGACGGTGTTATAAGAATCTTAGGAATCAAAACTTTATCCTCAATCCTGTCTCCGGTTATAACTCTAGCTTCTAAAACATGAGCCGCCATTTGAGTGATTTGAAGCCTTGTTCCATTGCATAACCCACCTTTAGGATCTATATTTCTTAGTAGCATAACAGGAGCACCTATTTTTAGACGTAAACTATGGTTAGGCAACCCTGAAAGTTTGATACTGTTTAAAAAATCTGGTGTGAAGACCGGATTGTCAAGTGAACTTGTATCTATGGGATCTATACTATCAGTACTTAGGTAGATCATTTCCTCACCTGTGTTAAAATAATTTCCATGTAAATTGGTAGATGAAAAAAACTTAATAATATTGAAGATTAATGGTAAAGAGAGTAAAAGTTATTAAGTATAATTGTAACTTACCATATAACTTCTCAAGCATGCGCTGGTTTATTGTATTGACGTCATCATTAGTTGGTGCTAATATAGCTCTCTCTTGGAAGAATTTCGGATCAGTTTTAGTATGCAAAAGTTCTGGATCTCCATAAATTTCTCTGCTAATAGCTTCAATAGGATCGATTGCCTCTGTAATTAGGAACTCTTCAGGAATATTAATTAACGTCTCACCATCATTAGGTTCAGCAATCTTCCCATCACCAATATCTAAAATCCACTGTGAAAATTCCTGGATATCTTTTGCCTCTTCTATACTTAAATCACCGCTCAGAAGCCGCATATTCTTAGTTAACTTTAGAACTTTGCAATGTTCCCAAAGATAAGAGGCATTAAGTGATGCCAATACAATTTCTGCTCTACCTGCACCATTTATAACAGGAAGGATTTGCCTGAAATCCCCTCCAAATACAACAACCTTTCCACCAAAAGGCTTGTTTTCTACATTTCCAATAACATCAACCAAACTTCTATCCAAATATTCAAAACAATACTTGCTCATCATTGGTGCTTCATCCCATATTATTACAGAGGCTTCTTTTACTAAATTAGCAAGATCTGACGTAGGCATCATATTACATGTAGTAGGGTCATCAGGATTTATTGGAATACCAAACCTCGAATGAGCAGTCCTGCCACCTGGTAATAAAAGAGATGCAATGCCACTGGATGCAGCATTAAGAACAATCATTCCTCTGCTTCTGATTGCAGATGACAAAGTCTTCCACATAAAAGTCTTCCCTGTTCCGCCAAATCCATAAACAAAGAAAACTCCACCAGTCTTATTGAAAACAGCGCTCATTATCTCATCATAAATAGCTTTCTGCTCCAATGTTAACATCTTTATCCATTGATCATGTTTTTCTTGTTCATCTCTGCAGACGTATCTCATCTCATCAACAATTAGCCGGTTTGAATTATCTATACCTTCTCTAGACGGTTGAGGCATCTTTTCCATGTTTGCAAGAGAAGCTCCATTAGATAACATTATTTTCTCTATCTCTTGGAGAGTATAGTTTATGTCTTCTTCACTTAAATTCAGATCTGAATATAATAAAAGAAATCACAGTAAATATTAAACCAAGCTGAATAGTTGGTTGTTTGTAAATAATAATGTAAAAATATAAATAGCATAACAAATAATACTAACCTATATTGTTAAATTCTGTTCTCTTCTTATGCTGAATATCTTCGGATAATAAAAGCCATGTTTGTTCCCAAACATGTTCCGGTCTTGATAAAGAATCAGAGAGAATCATGTTAGCAAAAAAATTATGAAGATGATCTCCAAAACACCATTGGCTTGCATCCACGAGACTATCAATATATATCTGATCATCATCTAGAATACCACGGGCAAAACACGCCTCTTTATATGTTTCATAAACGACTCCTTGGTATGTTCTGATATCCTCAAAAGAAGTTGGACCAGTTACTATGTTAAGTAGGATCCTCATAAAATATTCAGCTTCCATTCTACGGGGAACATAGTTTATCCTTCCCAATGAAAAACCTCTTTGTCTCTTTTTAAACTGTTTATTTTTTCCATCCCAAGTATAATGAGCCGGAATTTCTGCATAAGTTAACTTTTTTGCAGCCACACTTCTTTTATTCAAAGCAAACCAAGCTGTTAACTGAGAATCTTCATTAGCTTTTTTTTCCAACACTTGATCTATGTCGTCATCTTCATCAAAATAACAGGGCTGGTTTCCTTCTATGTGAAAAGAAAGCTTTTGAACTGGTGTTGTTCTAAACTGAATGGGAAATTTGAAAATTCTCCATATAGCTTCTGAAGCTGAAACATACCTACAAAGTATATAATGATATGATTTATAAATACGTATTTTAAAAGCTCAAATACTTTGAAGATAGCCAAGTTACAAAAGTCAAAAACAAACCTGCAATCAAAGTAATCTTTGATTTCATTCTTCTGATTTGTATTCGAATTTGAGTCATGCACATGATCTGTAGTTGTAGTTTGAGTCTTATCATTTGGCTCAACAACTATCGCAACACGGTCGGATCCTTTGTTGATGTACTTAAACAAATATTTAATAGACCCTGATTGATTGCACCATTCGACATTTATATGAGCTCTATAACGCAGTGATAACTTCTCATTGTAAGGCACTACATATCTATTGTCACACTTAATTTCATTCTTTTTAACAAAATTATCAGAGAAACGCCTTCTATATATAGGATAACCATCTTTACCAACTTTAGTAACATCTGCAAAAGCCTTAGGATACAACTTTGAACATTTACCATCAATCATACATGAAAAATTTAGATTAGCTGAACCACACGGCCCATGTATCATAGAATTTTTGATAACTTCGTATAGCTCAGGTTCTTTTTTCTTGTCTGGAATCTCAGCACAAATAATCTTATTAATGTCATCAGCAGTTGGTAACTTACTTTTGGGATCTATGAACAGTAGTATGTGAGCATGCGGTAGACCTCTTTTCTGGAATTCAACAGTATACATAGCTGAAAAATCATGAGAACTTGTATAGTTAACAATTACAATAATACAAACATGGGTTATTAAAAATAGTATAGTAAGCTTACCAGCTACTGTTTTACCGAGAATATGTTTTTCAGTCAAATCTCTCATTAAAGATTCAAGCTTGATCTTGAAAATGCGACAGATTATGTCAGGTCTATCATCCGGATTTAAACCTCGAGCTTTGACATACCTAGTTATCTCTGGCCACTTAGGATTACATGTAAAGGTGATGAACAGATCTGGAAAACCATAATGCTTACATATAACCATAGCATCATAATAACTTTGCACCATATACCTAGGGCCACCAGTAAACGATGCGGGAATAAGTAGAGGTCTCCCTTGTTGGTCCATTTGTTTGTTTCCAGCTTCAGCGGCCTCTTTGATGTTGTTAAACTTTTCACACCGAAGTTTTGATTGATTGAACTTAATATAAGACAGTCTATTAGATTCTATAGCTGAGTAAGCGTCAACCAAGAACTGCTGGAACAATCTTTTACAACGTAAAAGAGTATGACACTCATTCTCCCTCTCTTGAATACGGAATGAAAACCATTGCCTCATACTTATAGTTTTATTCTTCTTTTTGTTGTTGAGCCTTGTGTATGCTTTCTCAATTCCAGGTCTGAAACCATCTTCACCATAACATAAAATTAGAGGATACTGTAGTGCTAAATATGTAGGATGTATCTCACTAATCCTTTGAAGTCTTCATATTGTCTTTTCTTGAATTATAATATCACGTTCTGGCATTTGTTTGATAAAATCACCAGGAATCAGTGCTGCAACTTCAGAAACCATCGGATTACTATAGTTCCTTCCATCTTTACCTACACGATCACTAACAATCCTCATATGAAAAGTCTCATCTGAATTACTTTCAAACCTATTTCTTGCTGCCCTGAAGGTCTTAATATAAGGGTTGACATCGTTCAACATTTGTATGAGCTGCTCTATAATTTCCCTTTTTAGTTTCTTCTTGCCTCCTTTAGGGGCAGCATTTTTGCCCTTGCTAGTAGGTTTAAAATACCAAAGAAAAATAGAACAAAATTAGTTTCCAAGGAGAATCAATTATGTGCAATATTTAAATATCAAATTTTGAATTTTACCTAATAACAGTTTCTCTATTTGTTACTTCATTCTCCGTATCAACTATGTATAGCAGGCTGTACTTTGCAAAATCACCTTCTTTCGGCTTCATACTTCCAATAAGATGATAGTTAGCTCTATGTAATTGACACATATTTGGTCATTTTCCTTTAAGGACAGACCTGTCTAATTTTCCACCAAAAGAAGTCATTGCAAAGACCATATTGTAAGGTCTTAGGTTCTCTCGGAAATGTCTACTAATCTCATCATTAGACGTAAGCAACTTAGTAAGAAACTCAGGTGACTGTTTTAGAAAAGGCAATTTCACTGTGCCTTGGAGACAACACAGTGAAAAAGTAGGATTTTTGGCATTCTTTCTCTTGTTAATACGCTCATCATACCACATCAACGCACCACAAAAACGACACTTATATACAGGATCACCATGTTCTAAATAACCTGAAAATAGCAAAGTAACAAAATTTAACTTAAAAACCCCATTTTGTAGTCATTTTGAAAACTTTCAATTAAGCACAATAGAAAAAACTATTTGATATCAGAACCTGTGTTTTCGTGATAAGATGATTCTCTCACGTTTGTCATCCTTTTTTTTTTTCCTTTTCCAGCTCCATCCAATACTTGGTAAGACGACTTTGCTCCTACACCTTCTTCTTGTTGATAAGCAGGAATATTATCTTCACTACTACTATCTAAATAGGTTTGTTCCAATTCAATCTCATCTTCTTCTGTGTTACATGTATCCGAGAACCAAAATAATCATTCCATGTATCCCTCTCTTCTATATTTATAAAATATGAACAAATATATGAATTACCTTCTGAGGATTGTGTCCAAATAGCCTCATCAAATTCTTCTTCTAAGTTACGTGCCTGCGGTTTATTAGCATGTTCATTTTGTTTACCTCTATGCTTTCTTTTAATTTCAAAATTTTCACCTGAAATGAAACTTAATTATTAATTCAACTGATATGAACATATATGTGATAGCTATAAAAAATAAGGTCACAATTTTAAATTTATGTTATTAGAAAAAACTAACATTTTTTCTTTTCACGTTCATAAATAGGATTGATAGTAGACAAATTGTTCTGGAGCTGCTGTGGCTGGCAAACATTAGTAATGTCTTTAAGTACAGCAGCAGATGTCTTCGTGGTTAGGCTTGGTCTCTGTTCATGGTTTGAGCCAGATATGTGAGAAACTGTACTGGAAACTGCAAACGTGAAGATCACATTCAGAAACTCATTTTCAGGCGTGATAGTGGATTTGTATATGAGCAAAGTCTTAGAAAATAATATACACGACAATCTCACCAAGGTAAGCTTCTTCTACCAAACAACTTGGTTTATTTGGAGTTGATAATTGTTTTCTAAGACGTTGCTGTTTTTTGATAAAATTCTCAAATACGCAAGTAGATTTCTTTTCCAATACTGTTGATTTGGAAACATTGTTGGAGAGGGAGAAAGGAGGTATGTTCTCTAAATGTTAGAATATATCACCACACATTTAAAAAGATGTTAATTATCATCGATACTATATATTGATACCAAGTTATGGTTAAAAATATATTTATGTTGTGGAATACTGCACCTTTACTTCTTAGCATATAGGTATTTCCTCTGACAGATTCATTGGTAAGCACTGTATAAAGAAAAGAAGTTGGTTAATTTAAACGGTCCAACGATTTTTATACTATTTAATATAGATGCTTAATGAAATATTAAGTCCGAATAGAAATTTTCATTAATGATCATACTCACCATTTTGATACGAAGATAGAGTTTCATTTGACCATAGTCTTTGGACAGGAGGTGTTACTAATACATTGCAATTCTCATCAAAAACTGGTGATTTTGAGATGTTGTTAGATTTCGCCAAATAAGGTATGTTATCTGAATCTAGGTATATACCAGTGCAAAGATAAAGAGATTATAATAATATCATCAATCTCTTTATCGGACACAAAATATTAGAATTAGTAAACATAATGAAAAAAGTGCACCTTGTTTTGTATGCATATAGATATATCCTCTAAGGGTTTCAGTGGTAAGCACTGTATATAACAAAACAAAATGGTTTAGAAATGGTAGGATATATACTCGAATAATTAATACAGATGGAAAACAATCATTCTTGACCACTCATTTTATCATTGACAATCATACTTACCACTGTTAGTTGAAGTCAAGTTTGCATTTGACCATAGTCTTTGGTGCGGAGTTGTGTTGAATTCTTCTCTTCTCCTTTTCTAGGAATTTGTAATGTCTGTTAAAATAGTATGAAAAACCGATTTTAGAGAGACTTCTCCAATACGATTTGGTTGTTTTCCTTGAGTAATATGACTCTGGGGAGTGAAAACTGGTATTGCTCTTTTCTTCTTAGAAGTAACCTCAGGCATATTAGATTGATTATCACCTTTATCGGACATTTTTCTATCTTCCCTCTGACATTAGAATAATTATCATATTAGATCATACCTAAACGATGGACAATATTTAGATTGAAGTTGACTAAATCATAACATATGAGTGAAGAGATAGTAACAAAATCTCTAAGTTGACTAAATCATAATATTTAGATTGGAGTTAATTGGATCTGTTTATGATAGTAACAAAATATATTGTTAAGATTTACATATCAGATAGGTTTATTAGAATATCCTCTAATATAATAATTACTCGATTTTAATTTCAGGAAAAGAGTGGATGTCTTTCTTGAAAGGAGAATCATAAATTAGCAAGTAAGTAATTTTTAATCATACCATCTTAGCGTACTTCTGTCTAACAAATAAACAACTAAAATTTAAAAATTAGGTCACTGAAAGAGGAATATAAATATAATAAACATTAAGCATATATGCTTATAAATAATGTTTAGTGTTTAATTTAGTTTTAGAACATGAGGTTTTTCCGTTTAGTTTCAGTTAATATTTGAAAATATGATTGAAACAAGTAACTTGTTAACAGTCATTTAAAATAATTGTTTTCGAGAATAATAGATATTAATAATAATTTTAATAATCTAAAAATTAAAATAACCACCAACTGTAAACCTCTATTTTAGTAACTTACTTTTAAAATACCATTAGGTCGAACGATGTAAACGTTTAAAATAAAAAGAACTCTTATTCAAATAGAAATAAAAATAACCATGTCATGAATATTTTTTTAAAAACAGGAAAAACAAAATCATAAGAGTACATCACTCTTTGTTGGTCTCGATCTTAATCTTCACATCTTTCACTCTACCCGCAACAACCTTTTTACTCATGACCTTCATTTTAAGATGTCCACTTTTGTCAAGTTGGCCATCTTTTTTATCGTCTAAATCGATAGCTTCCAAGCACAATCTTTTGGTAGTAGAAGAATGCTCAGATAGGTCATTAGTCTCATTTGAACTCCTCTTAGAAGATGGAGTATTAAACGATAGACATGTAGAGGCAGAAGGTTCTTCACTGTTTTGAAGCATTAAACATACCTATAACATTTGAGAATTATATGAGTGAAGATTAATCTCATATCTATTTACTAAAATTATAAACTGAACCAATTTAATATAATATGTTTATATTATACCTGATCATTTGAAACAATAGTTTCTTGGCTGAGTAAACTATCGGACTCATATGCGGCATCTTCTTTGACCATACCACGTTTTGAAAGAACTTTGTAAACCTTAAAAGTATCCAATCCATCCCATATATTCTCTTTCTCCACAAACACACAAAACTGAAATGTTTTTCCAATTAAGTTATTGATTGATTCTGGCAAAGCTTCAGGATCATCAATCTATGAGAACAGAGATAATTTAAAGAAAGACAAATTTAGTGTTCAAATATAATGTATATAAGCAAAAAATGTTGACTTATAATATTACCTCATCAAAATAACCGTCAAGGACAACCGAAGCCTTTTGGTTGACAATTTCCTTAACCAAACTATCAAATAACATCAACTTTGTTTCACCAGAATGATCCATCACTTTCAAATGAAGCTTGAACCTATATTCATAATGTCATAAATCTCATCTCATTGTTAACAGTATATTATACAATTGCAACTTAGGTAGGATATTAGAGAAACTCAAATACCTTGGTACCACATTTGTGACATTAGTTCTGCAAACATCACACCAGAACTTTGGCTTAGTAGCACTTGAAACAATATCTTTCTCATTGTTATGCAGCTTTGTCACTTTTTGTTACATTTCAAATGACTGAAATAGTACCAGCCCCAATCTGTATCTATAGCGTATATAGTACAGACGATCCTAACTTTGTCAATCTAATGCACAAAATAAATTTAAATTAATTAGCAAAAAATTATTTTAAAACATTTCATGTATTCACAGAAATTTAATTGTAATGGTAGACTTGAAACATAAAGTAATTTAAGATTGTTTTAAGAATACACCTCAATGGAATCAATGAGTTCTGCAATTGTCTTCATAGGATATTGAAGACAATTGTCATCATCTTTTACAACCATTTGAAATCGGGGTTTGCTCTCAAGAAATGTAAGAGCAAGACCATCATGTGGTAACCTATAAAAATTCAAATTATTATGCGCATACGAGTAGCTTCTATCATAAACTTTTAAGATGTAATCTATATGAATTTAAGGAAACTTACAATCGGGTGAATGCATCAACCTCTGGTATTGATGGATTAATCCGAAGTTGTGAACAATCAAAAGCATTAGAAATGCTTATTACATCTATACATGAAATGACACAGCAAAAGTATTACATTTATAAAGTCGAGCAATTAAATAATTAGTTAACTTAATAAAGATAATTAGTAATACAAACTTTTGTATTGTTGGATTTTAGCAAACCTCAGCACACAAACGACAACAATATCACCAGCTCCTTGAGTGACTTTGAAAACATGGTCAGCAAACAAACCCCATACAGTACATGCCAATCGATTGTCACTACATTAAACCATGTATAGATTATTAGGTGTCATATAACGAACAACAATATTAAAAAGAACAATTCAATACATTTGACTTATGAAGTTTATATCTACATAATAAATACCTTTCATCACATCTACAGTAATAAAATAAACATTAGAACTTCTATTAAAATTTTTAAAATAATGACTTGCAAAAGGAATTTGAGCAATAATTACCAATCAAATAATATTGCTTAAGATTCCCGCTTAAGATAGATGGAAATTTAATGAAGCTTAGAAATTCAGAATCACTCATGATTTCACTTCTTTGCACAGAAGTTTGGTTTATGAAACCAAGTTTATACGCATGATTTGTAGGTCTGAACTGGCCAACTGCATTAGTGACACTAAAATTCTCGATGAACCTCCATTCACCTAGAGGTAACTGATTTGCAAAACGCACAACGTTATCTTTTCTTACGGAAGCATGGATCTTAGTACCCTAAACAAAAAATAAAAACGTGGATACTATTATTAAGTTTTAAATTGAATTGCCATATAGTAAATCTAAATTATAGAAACGTATTTTTTCATCTGCTAGAACCATTTCGAAGGTTTCACCAGACTGCTGAGTGTATTGCTTGCACGTATGTAGGATCTTAACCTGGATGCGCCAAGACGTCTTGTACGACCTGAGATCACGAAGGTAAGACACTGTAGAAGTCATATTGTTATGTGAGATATTTGAGAAAAGGGAATTGATGCGTTTGGATTTGGCAACGTAATAGTGTGCAGCTTTATATATAAGGGTCAAGATTAGGTTAAAATGTGGTTGATTTGTTTAAAAACTTTGTGAGCAAGTAAAATTTTCTAAGTAACAAAATCGATTGATTAGGAAAATCTTAGGAATCGATTGAATATGCTTTAAAAGAAGAGTATAAAATCTTTATAGTTTAAAAAAATATTGATAGAATACAATTGGTATATTTCTTTCCTAAACTTGTTGAGATTTGCTTCTAAATGTCCGCAGATTTCTCTTTTTGTGGCAGGCACGCAACTAAAGGTCTCATCCTAGATTTGCAACTAATGTAGTTACCATATAAATTAGTTTTCGGGCCATATTGTTGATTGAATTAAATTGGATCACGTGGCAATGTTGGGCCAAATCCTTCTAATTGTTATTGTTAAACTTCGATTTCATTGATTCGGGTAATTTTGTGTAAAATTGACCCGATCCAGTAATATAAGATTATGACTAATCCGAAAACACCCTTAATGAGACTACACTTATAAACATTTGTTGAGTGGCATTTTTTGTTATTATTGTGATATTTTCGGACATATTATTATTTGTACTTCTTTTTTAATAGTATTAAGATTCAATTGTATTTGTATATAAAAACATAAATTATATATGTTGGAATAGAAAAGAGATAAATACGAAAAATAATAATTGAAATAGAATAATTTGGTTAGAAACATTTCAAATATTTATAATTTTATACCATTCAGAGAATTTAGACAGCGATTGTCAAAACAGAGAGATTCAAGAGGAAGAGATCAAATGTTGTCATGAACTTTTCTCTTCCAATGAGATCTGTAACTCCAAATCTTCATTTCCTCTCTTGATCTTAAGTTTCACCTTATCACCTACACTGTACTCATCCAATATCTTCATCAACTCAGCTTTGTTTTTCACCTGATTAAACCACAGAAACTCAAATTCTCAGTAAAATCCTGAAGATCTATCTGAGAAAATCAGAAAAAGGTTCTTTATTCCAAGAACAAAAGAAAAACCAAAATTGAGGATAATTTTCTTGTTTTATGTAGGAGCTTACGGGTTTGTCATCAACTGCAACAATGATATCTCCAAGCACTATATTACCAGCAAAACCCCGAGATGTCGGATGTAATCCTGCCTTTTCTGCCAGACTATTTCCCGGTACCTGTTTTTGTATGAAACACGGCACTTGTAATCAAGATCAAAATCATCAAATAACACAACCGGTTTCGAGATTTTAGAATAAGAAGTGTTTACATACCTGAAGGACAAGGGCTCCGTTACGAACATTGAGTTGATTAGCTACTGGATCAGGGGCTAATTCTATGTTAATACCAGCTCGAAGGACCTGGATTTTTGGGTATAGTAACAACATCAAAAAATCAACAAAATGGATGGCATAAGCCCGATTAAGGAAACAAAACAATGGATTTTTTCCATGCTTACTTTGCTGAATTGGATTAGTTGAGGAACAATCTTCAATACAGTCGATGACGGAATTGCAAACCCGACACCCGCAGATGTTCCTGTTAAAAGTAAGGGAATATTAAAATGAATTCTTACATGATTCTGGAGTCACAGAAAATCACCTGTCTGTGTGAATATGGCCGTGTTGATCCCAATTAAGTTCCCTTTTGAATCGAGCAGAGGACCTCCGCTGCAAAATTTAATAAAGAAAGATCCATTAAACACACATAGAAATGTTTTTACAAGAAAAATATTTTCCTCTTTTTTATGATTCTGTAGACGTACCTATTTCCCGGGTTAATGGCTGCATCAGTTTGAATTCCACCACCAATGGTAACTCCGGTTTGGCTAAAAATGTCACGGTTAAGACCGCTGATGACACCAACCGTAAGGGTGTGATCAAAACCAAAGGGGTTTCCAATTGCTAAACACTGCTGCCCAACTTTTAGAGAATTTGACTGCCCAACTTTAATCGGTTTCAGGAGAATTTCAGGGGCTTCTACCTGAGTTTTTGTGGTAACATCAATATAAGTAGTTGATTCTTTTTAACTTTCGTCGATATATATTACGAAACATATATAATATACCTTCAAGACAGCAAGATCTTTAGCCCGATCAGCACCGACAAGTTTTCCTTCAAAATTCTTCTGTACCCTTCAAGATTTTCACAAACGAGCAGAGATGAGAATAACTAAAGACTATAAACGGCTAAAATAATTAATCCCCCAGAACAAAGCTCACCCATCAGATGCTAGAATATTCACACGACCAACCACATCCCCGGGGCTAGGATTTCTTGAAAGGGCATTGCCAATAACTGTTCAGCAGAAGATGCAGCTAAACTTACAATATTATCATTTATCTACAATCCGAGCTCCTCTCAAGCACTTGAACACTCAATCACAGTTCATTCAAATCATCTTACCATGATAATTGGTCACAATGTATCCCTGTCCATCCCAGACTACTCCAGAGCCATTTCCTTCGGGTATCTACGATTACATTTTGAGTGCAATTGTATGTCAAAACAATCGATAATAACATAAAAAAAGGGATATTCTTTTAGTACTGAGAAACAGTACCTCAACCACACCCGTCATTTTGAGCTGAGGTCGTAATGTCACATCAAATATGTTGACAACGGAATAAGTATTCTTCTCAAACAATTGGACAATTCTCCCCTGAAACAGAGAAAAGATATAAGAATCTTAATATAACCATTAAAACCTGAAACTTCCATTACAATTACCGTCGTCAAAGAAACAAACCTCAGTAGGGAAAAGAGGTCCAGATGGGAAAACAGATGGACTAACATCTTCAACTGTCGCAACGGATGGATCACCAAGTGCTAAGGCTGTAGTAATTCATCACAGAGCATACTCAATAATCAAACTATATCACTATGAATCAATGAAACCATCTCACTATAAGCAGAAAAACTAAAAGTGTTATGAAAAGGCTAGATTAGATCATGATGACTCATGTTATCTACTAGAGCAACAAATCCTATTAGCCATATGCTTTGATACTGAAGAAAATGTTTCTTATTGGTATTTCTAGTTCAAGGAGCTTCTCAATTCTGACACTACTATTGCAAAATCCTTTCAACTAAGATCTTTGGATCATCACTAGCTAGGAACTACAGTGCTCTGATTGTGACAATTAAGCTTCTTATACAAAATTTGCCTCATCGAATTGCTGAAAACAAAGAGTTAGAAGAAAAACAAAAAAGCTGAACTAGGTGCAGACCTGATAAGTACCTTGAAGGATTATAGCACAAATTCATGAATAAACTTGTCAACAAGATGCGCCTTGTCGTCGAAGGGACACTTTTCACAGCTAACTCATGTAAATTCGACTTCCAATCTCGAGCAAACCTATCGAAAAAGAAACAGCCAAAAGCTAACATAAACATCAAAAATTCCAAAGAAATCAACAAATCTTACACTAATAAATGGCTGATCCAAAGTTCGAAACTGAGAATTTTCTCCATAGCTTCCATCATTTTGTCTTAAACCAATCAATTACCAGTTTTGAATAAACACAAATTGAAAAGATTGTCCCAAAAGTTAAAGCTTTACGGTGATTTCTCACTACCATCTTTGGAAACAATTCCATAACATTGATTCACACATAACACCATCCTTAATAACACACTCAGTAACCTAAGAAGAACCATTAAGAATAAAGTCATAATCTTTGAGGAACCCAAATCAAAAGGAACAATTTTTAAGCAAAATCTGGCAATGTAAGAAGGCTAAATGCTTACTTGACTGAAGAAACGGGTGGGTCTGAAACGACGTCGCCTTGGGAAATTCTGGAACAGGCGGAGGAAAGAAGTTGTCGTCGACCCACAAATTCATTCTCATGTGAATTGATCGGATTAGGTTTCAAAGAGAAAGATGCTATTACCTGCATCTTTCTTACTACCAGCAGCAACAAAACTCAGCAAAACTATCAGACCAATCGATATGGGCAAGACCTGGATTAAATTAAAAATCTGAGCTTCATTTTTTTTTCTTTTTTTTGTAGCTAAGGAAGAAAGAAGGAGATAATTTTTAAATACCGTAAATGTCCCTATCTTTTTTTTTTTTTTTTTTCCACAAAAGCTAGTTTTATTAATAGCACAAACCATGATCAGAGATACATAAGCCCGAGTGATTTACATGACGATAAAGTCGGCTGGATCTAATCATCCGAAACGTATTTTACAACTGCAGCCCAAAGTACAAAAGCTTTTGAATTAAACAAGCCCAAAAATGTTCAAAACGATACACGATTTTGATGAGCTTGAGACACGTGTTGTGCCCACAACCTCTGCTGCATGCGATTCCAATGCCAGTGAATCTTAGTATGTCGCCGGAATAAACACCAAATAACCAGTAGTTATTTTATTAAAGAAATGTCCCTATCTAGTAATTATAATTTTATTAAAGAAATTTTTTTTTTGGGCCTAATTTTTTCTTTGTAGTACGAAAATTTAGTTAAGATTATCCATAATTACCACTAGTCTTCTTCTTTCTTTTTACTAAACACTGAAACTTTTATTAGAACTAGAAATGAAAATTACACAAAACCGACAAGAGCCGAGATCTTTCTGAACACAAAGTCGATAAAGGCTGAAACTCCTTTAGATGCAAAACCGACGAGTTTATAGAAATTTTCGAAATCAAAAGTCTGATTAACGGAAAACAGTCGTCTAAATAATTAATCATGTTACAAAATCAAATCTACAACAAAACTACATATATTATCCCCTTGCATCTTACTTCTTCAATTTACCAGTTAATTTCTTAGATCCGAAGTTGGTTCTAACATCAGATCTAAACTTCTGGTCATATGTCTTCTCTTAATTATTTGGAGATCTCGAAAATGAGATATCTTGAACTATCTAAGATCGGCAAGATGGAACCTCAATAAAAGACATTAAAACTATCGAAAGCTGTATAGGTCAGTGATGTCGATATTCAATCGATTGGATACGGTTTGAAGGACCCAAAAAACACCAATAGTCTTCTTGATTGATGATTGATTTAATTATATTATTATTATATTTATGTTGGACCGAATTTTACTAAAGCTAAATGGGCTTAGTAAAATCGAGTGTGTGAAAAGAAATGGGCATTTGGCCCAGCTCACTTCGGAGCTCCAAAAGTGGTCGGATCGGGTTTGAACGGAGAAAATGAGAATCAAAATCGATTTTTGTTTTGTGCTTCTGTGATACTCGGTCTCCTTCGCTTCACGATTCCTTGAGACTCGGATTCGTTGAGAGATTGCTGCCTTATCATATCACCCACCTCTCCTGGATTTGCGTTGAACGTGGTGGATTGATTTCAAAAATCAAACCTATTGTAAACCTCTACATAATCACACAAGTTTGTTGTCTTCAAAAAAAAAAAAAAAAGAGACTCAAACTCAAACATCTCCAGCAATCTATCACAAAGTAAGTTTTCGAGAGTGTCGTAGAAAGTTGGTTTGTTAAAACTGGACTCGAGTGAGTGAAAACAGTTTAAGAAATCTTGTATCCTGGGATCCTTGAGTCACAGATTCCCGTCGCACTACGGGTGATTCAAAGGGTTAAGGAAAGAGTTTTATTAACTCGCCTCCTCTCGTCTCTTAATCGTTTAGGATTTCTTGTTTTTTCAATTACCGTAGTGTTGCAAATTATACATCCTACAGTCTTAACCCCTTTTTTGAATATGTTGGTGTTCTAACGGATTGGAATTGAGATTTCATAAGCGTGTAAAGAGAGTTTGTGTAATCACAAGTCTCTGATTTTTTTTACCAATTACGATTGGATAAACACCATTCACACTATGACGAGAGCTTACGAGTCTCTAAGTTGTGTTTGGTTTGCATCACTAGAGTTCTCATTGGAGGTTCAAAAGTGATGTTGCGTTGGTTCTACCTTAGTTTGAATTACGATTCTAAGATTGTGTTGAGACCTGCAACTTGCTATCTCTGAAAAAGAGAAACAATCATAAGTGATTTGATTGTTGTTATGGCATCGAGACTTATTGTCTCTCAGTTTGGTTTCATATCCTGCAGCTTTGCATTTGATTATTTTGCTATTGAGAAATGCGATTCTAAAAACCTGCAGTTTGGAAAATCAAGAAAAAAAAAATCATAAATGTTAATATTATGATTTTTATTTGAAAGAAAAAAGACATAAACACTATCTAAAGTAAATATTAAACTTAACTTTTAAAAATATGTGGCTTGTGGCTTAGGGCAAATATCATTTATCTACCTAAGTAAACACGGCTCTAGGCACAGTTAATATGCATAGTCGAAAGACGTTTGACCATGTGTTATTTGTTATAAAAGTAGAGTTGATGGATATGCTTTGAGTTATTGAAAGCCTAAAAAATATTTATATGTGACATGTTATGTTAAATCAGTATCCATGGAAATTGTTTATCATCATGAGCATCTCCTCATTTTTCTATATATTTTTTGGTGTGATCCTTCGTTATCTTGCGGATTTTGATAGTTGAAGTGTTAAAATATGTTTTGTATGGAGCTAGCAAAGTAGCATTCGAGAATGTAAATATTTTTGTTTGAGACCGGATCCCATATCACCCACAATGGTTTGGAATGACTCGATTCTCTCATTAAAACTAAAGCACTTGAAATCAAAAATTTTAAGTTAAGTCGTTTGAAACAAAAAAGATAAGTGCAAATTTGGTTCTTGATTTCCAAATACTTCTTCGTAGTTGAGTTTCCCTCAATATTTTATAGATTGTCTCTTTGGGTGTTTTCATAAGAGTTTATTAACTGTGATGCCACCGTTACTTCATTTATTTTTGCAGATTGCCATATTATTTTAATTGTTTCCGCCATTGCCATATTGGCTTATTAACCCCTTCATAAAAAGACACAAATACCCTGCAGAACTACTTTTTAGTTTCGAAACCATACTCCACAGAGAAACATAAAGTCTGACAGGTTTTTCAAATTAAAGTTAAAATTCAGTAATTAATTAATAAATCAAAAATGAGAGAACGCCATCGCTGGAACCCTTCATCTTCCTCTCCAATTTTGCGATTTAGGGTTCTTAACAAGGAAGACAAATTTCTCAAATCCCAAATTTTCAAAAAATTGAGTTGTAGTCTTTGTGGATCAGATCAACAAGTCTGCTTTCTCTAATCACAGTCTAGGTTTGAATGCCAATCCCACCAACGTCTCCAATCTCCCACAATAGGTTTGCATTTCCTGTTAACGATCTTTTACTCACCCAAATTTTTTTTATTTCATTAAGTGTGACATCTATTCTTTTTGTTGGTCCTTTGTCGAGAAAATGAAGCCGATCAACAACTTGTGGTCTGATTACGATCCTTCTATCCCAGAGATTCTCACCGACCTTAGGAACCAATGCCAGGATCCTAAAACTTGTGAGAAGGTCTGCAATTTCTGCAAATGTTGGTTTTCACCGCCGATAACATATTCACAGAATGTCTAAAATTTATATCATTTCTATCCCAGGGAACTACATCTGCAAGTATTGAATCTGGTGATGGTACATCTCGGGACAATGTTGGAGATAATAGTGATTCTAAGGATCATGAGACAAATTCTGAAAAGGTAAATAGTTGGAAAACATTGATCCTGGTAGACAACTGAATTTACATGATAGACAAGTTGTCATAATCGTTAACATGTCCATTACTAATCATGCAACTCTTTTGTCCATTCTTTTACTATGCAGGAGACTAATTCTGAAAAGGTAAATAGATGCAAACATTGATCCTGGTAGACAACTTGAGTTTACATTGCAGGAGACAACTTGACTTTACATTGTAGACAAGTTGTCCAACTGGTTAAGATGTCCATTACTAATCCTGCAACTCTTTTCTTCATCATTCTCATTAGACGCAGTACAATGTTCAAAGAATTGGAGATTGCAACCATGTCATTACTGACAATGGAAGTGATAGCAAAGAGAAACTTGTCGAGGTAAATATAAACATTGTGGACAACATTTTATTAGAGAGATGGACAACTATACTAATCCTTCAACATTTGTCCTTCCATTACAATACACCCAGCAACAGGACCATGATAAAGGAAGTGAACTTCTCGACCATGAGATCAGAGTCAATACGACTGAGAAAGCTGAAGAGGTAAGCAATGGAAAACTAACTATGAAGAGGTACGATATGGTTTAATATAGACAATGTTTTCATATATTCTTGTTTTATTCTACGAATCAGGAACAAGTTAGCTCGGAGGATGATGATGAGAGTAGTGAAGAAGATGGAGAAGATGGAGAAGATGACGATGAAACTGAAGGTGGACAAAATGACTACGAAGGTTCTGGTGGACAAGATGAAGACGAAACTGAAGATGGAGAAGATAAAGACAATAGACAAGATGATGTAGACACTAATATGAACACAAACATGGAATCGTCCACATAAGAGGTTGACTGTTGTGATACAATTAATGTAAATAAATTGTCCACACGCTTCTGTTGCAAGTCACAACATAACTTGTCCACAACGTTTTACAAACATATTACAGCTCAAAAATTAGTCAAACTATGACCAGTCGACAAGTTATCTCTCGTCTTCAATACACTCAATACAAGTCCCCCCAAAAGTTTACTACACATAGATCAGTAGATAAGTTATCTCTCGTTTTCATTGTACTAGATAAGTTATCTCTCGTTTTTATTTCGTCTTCTCTACATTTTTGCATTTTTCCCGTTTGTATTTTTGTTTTTTAATTTTTTAACTTTACAAACAACTAACTAAAATCTCGTACCGAACCTTCTTACTGTCCACATTTAATGCCAGTCTTTTCTGCCCACCTTCCACGTCACATCCTCCCTGCCATTGTACTAGATATCGAAACCGAAGCCAGCGAAAATCACACTTTGCCGCTCAAAATGTTGATGGTATTATAGTATACTCGTCCCACACTAAAACCTTATTTATGGCACTTTTAGAAAGCTTATGCGCATATGGTATTTCTGGAAAATTATTTCTCACATATGGCAGTTTTGACCAAATTACCTTTTCATAATTCCAAAGAGTTTTTGACTCGTTTATAATTATTTAATCTCACTTTCTACAAAAAAAAATTTTAAAGAAAATACAACCAAAATATTTCAACCAATAATTACCCGGCCCAATCGCTAGCTACATAACTCCAAAAAGATAAATATAAGAAAGATAAACTTACTGTTTTTCTTCATGATTTGCTAGAGACGAGAAACTTATGATTTTGTTCTTAAACTCGATACTTGGGAGGATTTGGAGGGAAATAAAGAAAATGCGTCGGAGGCTTGGATAAAAGAAATTTATACTTAGGTTTTTCACAATTAAGTGCTTCCCTAATTAAATATGGTAAGAGGGCCGGCCCAAACCCAAAAGAAAATAATTTTGGAGCATAAGATCATTAATGTTTTGCAGTTTCTAATTGGTTATTGGTTTTTGGTTTTTAGTTTTTGGTTTTTTTTGTTTTTGATTTTTGGTGTAGATTTTAGTTCTTGCAAAATCTTGAATGGTAACTTGTTTAGTTTTTGGTTTTTATCAATGATTCCTTTTTTAAAAACGTTTTTCAAGTTTTCTACTTAATTTTTACTTTGTGTTTTGTGTTTAAAAATTATTAAAATAATGATAATAATTTTTTCAAAAATGTCACGGTAAATTTGTTGGAGTATCTCCTGCATAAGTCAAAGGAAATCTTATCAAATAATGGATAAGAAGAATTGTTTCTGGAATGATGAATTGCTTCTGGTTATTATTGATTATCTCAGCCAATTTGAGGCTGAAATCCAACGGTGTGTGGTACTTCTTCTCTCGAAAGAGCACTGCTGAAACAAAAGGGAGCACTTCCAGCAAAAGCACTGGGCTAAAGACGTCATTCTATTTATTTCCTAAAAGTGAATCAAACGACGTGAGGCCTGAGTGGAAGATGGAGGAATATTGCTTTTCAAAGTCTGAAACTAAAAGAAAACTGGAAGTTTGCTTCTTGATTTCCAAATACCTCTTCATAGTTGGATTCTTGTCCCACCATACTTTATATTTTTCTTTTAGGTGGAGCACGATGCGATTGTCCTGTGCAAGGTCTCTGTGAAAAACGTTTGTAAACAATGCAATGATATCAAGGTTTATGATCGAGTTGTACATTGTAAACATCTCCACTTCTTTATCTCACTCAAATATCTCCCTCATTGATGTTTTGTAGGTTGAGCAGACCACTTTGGAAGAGCAATTAATAGGACCATGCGAATGTGATATCAACAGAGAGGCAAGTGTACCTCCATCATCCTCTTCCTCTGACGACGACGATGTCTGATACATGCTCCCAAAGGCCCGGACATAATGGCTACTGTGAGATGAGAAGCAATAATAACATATCATTATTGTTACCCTTTACCCAGATCCGTAAGTGAGAAGCCAGAACCCAGCAAAACTGATCGTATAGCAAAACAGAAGAAAGTGTTATTTGGAAATATCTGGAACAACATAAATCAGTACATCTACTTGTTCTTTTGCTACGACCTCCATCATTATATTCCTAAATACAATTGTATCTCCAGCAACAAAACAATAACCAAAATCACGAAATCTTAATCCAATGAAGATCCCTAAAGCAGAAATTGAAGAACCAAGGGTACACTAATAATCTAAACAAATTCCACCGCAAGAAATAATTAATCAAACGCAAACATATATAATCAAAATCAAACTCACGCTAGTTTAGGATCTCAACTGGTTCTGGTTACGGACCAGCTTACACAAGTCTCTGGTTTTATTAAGTTATTAAACTTTAAAAAAAAAAATTAAAGTAACTGTAATTTTGCAGCATACATTTTTGTTTTGTCCACAAAATATTTTCTCTTACAAAGGAACAATATTGATTTGTGAAAGTTTAACATATTTTATTTCTAGTGAAAATGCTTTGTTAGAGCTTAATCCTTTTTGCCAATCCAGTCAAGATTTATTTATTTGTATGTAGTTAGGACTATTAGATGTTAGTTAGATATGAATTTAGCCTATAAACTTAAATTTGAGTATGTCGTTACTATTGTAACGAAAACCTATACATAGTTTGGGCATTATTAATTGGCCGTTTTCCCTAATGTAGGCATTAATTACAAATATATAAACATTTGTAATGAGCACGATGCAACTGTAAAATCCAACCCTGAACCATTATATTTTTGTTTACTATATGTATGAACTTTTTTGTTTGACGTGTTCTATATACATATACTTGGATTTTCACAGCATTAATAAACATTTCAAGACTAGGGTCGATAACTTTAATGTTTCACATATAAAGAGAAATAGAAAGCTTAGGTTTAAAGATATTGACTAAACTTCCCAACTTGTGTTGCGTGGTTTAAAAACCCAGGCCTTTTTATTTTTGGACTTCTCTCATCTTGAATTATTATTTGGTTCATCTTGTTTTATTTTTACCACGAGATCTCCATTTCTACATTATGTTTTTACATGTCTCAAACTTGGAGACATATATAGCAAGCTTAAGCAATGCCTTCGATTTTACCAATGCCCATTTTGACTTACCATGGATTTCTTTTTTTTTTCCTTATACGTTTGAAGATACAACATATATAAAAGGTACGACACTATAAATAAATGTGGGCTATGACCTTATTGCAGTTACATTATTGTTTAAATGTGGGCTGGGACCTTATTGCAGTTAAACTATTGAAAATTACACTTGTTTTATATGTGGTTTAATTATTTAATTAAGAAATTTCTGCTGAAACTATATTGTAGTTTTCCAAATCTAGATATTGATAAATTTACTTACACATAGTTAAAATATTACTCTATATGTATGTTTAGTTATAGCCTTAAATAAAGAAACGAAAATTCTTATAGGAGATCGGAATTTTGCACTAAACAAATACAACCTATATTTTTAGATTACATATAGCTTTTATATATATATATATATATATATATAAATTACTTGTAAGAACAAATATATCATTTTATTTGGACGTGCTCATCATACATGGAAAAATCATATAGGTAGATTTTTCTATACAATTTTTTTACATAATAAGAAAAAATATAACATAATGTTTTATAACAATATCGTTATTGTATCTCTATCCAGATTCGAATTTCGCATAATGCATATGTTGATTTTTTTCAGCTTCATAATGCATATTATTAAGAACAAATGTACTACATAAACATATTGGTAGACATGATAATTATATGGATATTCATTTAATTTTAATGTTTAAAAGGACAAGAAATGGAATGAAGTAATTTTGGGGAACTGCGATATCATAATTTACGTAACAGAATATCAGTTTATTTAAGGCTATAACTAAAATTACAACCTTTTGCTACGCACAAGTCACAACAAGGTCCACAACTTTCAAATATCAATCTTTAGAAGACTTATAGATCTATTGTAGTTTATAGATATATAGATATAGATTCCACTCTAGAAAAACGTTTGACATCAATCGGTCAAAGTTTGCATCCTATAGATAAATTTAGGTACAATGCATATATAAATTATCGAAAATAGGAAGAAAAACGTTTTCATATTATATTTTCCTAAAGATAAACCAAATACGTAATGTAACACATCTTACTATGAAGACAAATTGACCATTTAAGTATGACTTTTTTTAATTGTTCGACCCGTAGTCTCAATTTCACGAAGTACACAATAACTTTGAAGTTTGAATCTCCTCAAATTTAAGAAAATAATAATAATAATTTTAAGAAACGACGAAATTCAAGATTCGTAATATCTTTCTTGCATAAATCTCCACTTATTCTAGAGACATTGGTCTTATATCTACGCATCACTTTCTGGTCCATTATCGTTTCCCTATGAACCCATTTCTTCTTCTCTAAGAAACTTCTTCATTCTTCCCCAAACTTTCTCTATTTCTATAAATCTCTCTGTTTCTCTTCATTATCTTTTGGTTAATGTTTTCTTAATCCCAAAAGTACTAATTCTCTGTGTGTTATGGTTCTAGTTATGGATGATGAAGAGAGTAACAACGTAGAAAGATATGACGACGTCGTTTTGCCAGGGTTTAGGTTCCATCCCACTGATGAAGAGCTCGTAAGTTTCTATTTGAAACGGAAGGTTTTACACAAATCTCTTCCCTTTGAACTCATCAAGAAAGTCGACATTTACAAATACGATCCATGGGACCTCCCAAGTAAGCCACAAAACTCTAACTTCTGATTTTAATCTGTGGAAACAAATGTTTTGATTTTGCATTTTCTTGAATCAATGTTTTAAAAGAGCTTGCGGCAATGGGGGAGAAAGAGTGGTACTTTTATTGTCCAAGAGACAGGAAATACCGGAACAGCACGAGGCCTAACCGAGTAACGGGAGGTGGATTTTGGAAAGCAACCGGAACAGACCGGCCTATATACTCATTGGACTCAACTCGATGCATCGGTCTGAAGAAGTCGCTAGTGTTCTATCGTGGTCGAGCTGCTAAAGGACTCAAAACCGATTGGATGATGCACGAATTTCGTCTCCCTTCTGTCTCTGACTCTCATCACTCAATATATCCCAATTACAGTAACAAGAAGCAACACATTAACAACAACAACAACAGTAAAGAGATTCCTTCAAGTGTAAGTAATCAGAGTTGCCCTAACTTGCGTTTACCCGCAATAGAAGTTACTTTTTTTGTTATAGGTTTTAAATCCGGTCTTGAGTTTAGAAACCTAGTTACCAAGCAAGAATTGAACCTAGTATCGATCAGTTTGGTACAAATGCACATATTTATCCTTTGTTAAATCAAATCGAACCTAGTGTCGATCAGTTCAGTTTATTTGGATTGAGCACTCCTAATAAATAACTTCTTCTGTAATTTCAAAATCGAGTTGCGGTTTCTTTTTGTAGGATGCTTGGGCGATATGTAGAATATTCAAGAAGACGAATTCAGTATCGTCACAAAGATCAATCCCACAATCTTGGGTTTATCCAACGATTCCTGACACCAACCAATACAACTCACAGTCACACAACACCGCAACTCTCTTAGCTTCATCAGACGTTCTCACCCACATAGCAACAAGACAAAACCTTATCCCTTCTCCATTCAACGAACCCAATGGCTTGACAGAATCAGCTGCTGCTTACTTCGCGTCTCAGATGCTCGGAGTCCCGTACAACACAGCCAGAAACAGCGGAACAGGGGATGCTCTGTTTCTGAGCAACAATGAGATTAACTACTTCAACAACTTAACCGGAGCGTTGACTCATGAGCTTCCGAATGTAAGATCAATGGTGATGGAGGAGACGACGGTCAGTGAGATGTCTACGACGTCGTATTCCACTAACAATTAAGATCATAGCACTATTAACACTTGAATTAGTGTAGGCCATCGCTAATATGTATTAATTTTTATTGTCTTTTATATAAATGTTGCTTCGCTTTTGGTTTCTTGAAGACCGAAAAGAAAAAGAAAACAAAGACTTGCTTCGAACATGCAACTTTTACTTAACTTGTTATAGATAATTGTAATGGCTTTTTATATTAATCAAGAGTCAAAATGGCCAAGTTGACTTTTCTTTTGGATTTTTTAGAGCCACATTTCATATACTTTTGAAGAGGATAAAATGCTTTTAAAAAGGAAAACAAATAAAGTAATTAAATATGTATTTGCATAATCTTTATTTTTGTGTCAATAATGGCAAAATAATGAATAAAAAACTAAAGATACAAGAAGTTATAAGTTATAGTTTTTAACATAAAGAAATTCTCAAAATTTGCTTTGATCTTCTGTTTTGGTTTCTATAATTACTGCCAAAATCCCAAAATTCAAGAAAAACCACAGAAGGATTAACTTTAAGCATAATGAAGACTTAAAAACATATTTCTTCTGACTGGTTTTTTTTTTTTTTCACTTCGAAGCTTCAGTTGACTCGGTTGTGTAACTTGTGTTGACTTGTATAGGGCACTGAGATACAAATAGATATCTAGAAACCAATCTTTTCTTTTCTGAATTTTTCTCTACGCATAATCAACATAAAGACACAAAAATAACACACATTCGTTTTGCTATTTTGATATACATCAATTTCCATAGCCATTCCAACTATTCACTTGATTTGTAAGATTTCCTTAAACCCTAAACCCAAATTATTAATGGTGGCAACAATGAGGAAACTCAAAAGAGCAATACAGTAGTTAGAAACAAGCAACGGAATCAAAACCCGTCGTCTCTGATTTAGTTGTTATAACAATTTTGGTGATGACACCGTGTAGTAAAGAAAGAGATCTTGCCCTTAAGTAACATCCATTTTGAGTTGTATCAAGCATTCGATCACAAAGGCATGCATGTAGCATTTGGATAAATGTCTAGGAAGAGCAAGAAGATCATTTGTGAGTTGCAACTTGTTGTCTATCTCATCACTAATGTTCACTTTCATCGCTTCAAGATTCTCCATTTCCCACAAGAAGCACTTCACTTGGTTCGATTCTCCAAATCAGCTCGTTTAGTAGGAAGAAAATCTTATATGATATGATAAGGTTTACTCTCTAACTTTTTGACATTTGGCATTTCTAATATTTGACATGTGGCATCTTCTTCTCTCCTAATTATTATCATTATTTTTAATTATTCACATTAATTTACTCTAATTTTTTTTTACTTTATTAACCAAAAATTAATAAATAATTTTATGGTTTTTAATTTCAAATATATATATATATATATATATATTGATAAACTGGTCTCTTTTGTTATTTGACCGAGAGCGGGTGCTCTGCTGAGAGCAGGTGCTCTGTTATAGTGATAGTGAGGTTCGTTCAAAAGAACCAGCAATACACTCTAGTCTTTTGCAATACCATTTCAGCTAAGTGATCAATGTTGTTTTGTTTTGGTTTGTCACGTTGCAAGTAAAGAAATAAAATTGGTTTTAACAAATGATAATAAAGACGTTAAGCTAAGGGAATTTATATCGGGGATTAGATCATTTAGAACCAAGCAATTATTCAGGAACATAAATCGGAACCAATCTAGAACTCAATCATAAAAATAGGAGAATCCACTGTTGTGGTATCAACCTTTTTATCAATCAATCTAATACCCTAAACTGTCGTTTGAGGTTATAAATAATGATATTTTCTACCTTTGGTGGATCATAGAAAAAATGGTGGAACGTCTGTTCTACTTAATGTAGAACATAGAGGAAATATTAGAACGTAGATTCTAACAAGGGCGGATGATAGACCAAACGGCATAATACATATTCTACGCAACGTAGAACATAAAATAAGAGTTGTTTATTTTTATATTATAAGTTTTTAATTTTTTTTTATTTCACACAAAATAAATATTTCTATATATCCATGTCTTATTTATTTTTTCCTCAATTTTAAAAATTTATTTTCTATTTTTTATATAACACAAAAGAATGCTTTAGTCAAAAATGACAAAAGTAAAAAAAAGTCTTATTACGACAATAGTTACTTTAATGTGAGTCAATTAGCCAAATTTCCCAAATATCTTTTTACTCAGGGACTAAAACTAAAAACTCAATTGAACCATATCCGAAGCAAATTCAAACATGAAATGCCCAAACCTAGAGCAAATGGTTCGGAACCGGTTTGGCTCCTTAAACCCGGTACATGTAATTTTCCCAAAAAAATATTAATATATAATTTCCAATTGCCCAACCTAAACGTTTAACTCAAAACTAGGATGAGATCCGCACTACAGCGCAAAATTATATTTTTTTAAAAAGATTTATATATTTTTTAATTTAAAATATAGTTTTTTATGTGTATAAAAAAATAAAGAAAATTCAACTTATGGTGTACCGTGGAACAATTTTGATATTTTAAAAACAAAAAGAATTTAACCTGCAGTGTACCGCAAAATATGTTATATGGCGGAACAATTTTTATATTTTAATATTTAATAATACAAAATAGGATATTATTGAGATAAATTTTCAATATGTCTAGTATTATAATATTGATAATGTTGACAAAATAATAAATGAGGATGTAATCCGTGTTGTAGCAGCGGCTTAACCCATCATGTAATATTTTAAACTTGTTTTAAAAAAAAAAACTTGTACTTTTCTTAAATAGTTTGTTCTTATCTTTAATTAGTATAGAATTGTAGAAAGGTTACGATTCCATTTGTAGTAGTAAGTAATATATAAAAGTGGCAGCCCAATTACACCCATGTTTTTAAAAAAATGTTGTTAATTAAAAACAACGTCGTTTATTTTGTTAAAAGCTTAAAATCGTTTTTGTGACTTCGTACGGAACATGACAATCTCTGTTGCTCGAATCTCGACTATTTTTCGTTTCGTCTGCGAGAGAACCGAATCTCACTCCAATTCTCATTCTCTTCCTCTCGATTTCAACGAATCTTGGTGGTGGGTCTTCCATTGTTGAGTCTGGTGCTCAAGTCTTTAAAAATCAAAATTTCAGGGTTTCGTTTATGCCTAAGATGTGGATTAGATTAAGGAAATATATTGGTTACAATTTACAATCCTTCAAAGAAGTGTTTTTTTTTACTGAGTTTTGTGTGTCATGAATCTGAACTGGAAAGTCCTCTTAATACATGTATGATTGATTTCTGATGGACGAAATCTATAAATAAAATTTCAATTACAGTCGAAGAACATGAAGTTAGTGTTAGTGAATGGATGGAGTGAAAGTAGTCATCTCATTTAGTGTGATGTTGTATGGCGAACTTCATTTGTTCTAACTAATCATCAATACACCAAACTTCATATTTAACTAATTAATTAACTAAGACTGATAATAACTTGTTTACTATAAGAAATAACACTTTCATTTCCTATACAAAAAATGGGGTGTGAGATGTGAAAACTATATGATATAAACAACACTAGACCTTGGTAATATTCTAGAAAAGAAAATAGTATATGTATAGTCAGATATTGATTGAACTTTTTTGTGTTATTTAAATGAAGAAGATGGAGGTAGAAATCCGACACATGGAATGATAAATTGAGATGGAGAGCAGAGTTTCCTGGCTCTGGAACTGATTACAAACTCATCGTCAAAGTCATGGACCATGATACTTTCTCCACCGACGATTTCATCGGCGAAGCCACGTACGTTTATCATATCATGATAGCCTAAACTATAAATGACTGAAATCGAATATGTATAAATAATGATTAAAAATGAATAAATAGGGTACATGTGATAGAACTACATTGAAAGAACTATATTGGAAATGGGAGTGGAGAAGGGAACCTCGGAGCTAAGGCCGACCATGTACAACGTTGTTGACTCTGATCTTTCCTTCTCATCGGAGTTTCGTACTCTCTTTTGGTTGGTTCCTTCTCTTTCCTGTTTTTTTTACATTTTTCTTACTAAATTTTATTTACCCTCTGGTTAAAACTCTTTTGTTTTTATTGGAATTTTTAGCAATATAGGGGCATGGATGGAGAACAGTTTGGAGGATGGAAGTATAGCCAAGTTGATTAGTTTCGCTTCTTAAATTTGTTGATTCTATTCGCACTTGTTTTACCTCTAGTGTCAACTGATTGTAAGCTATTCATTAATACGTTCAGGAATATTTTAAATTAAAATGTATTATGATTTGTTGCTTGTGGGGAATCTCCAACTTAGTAAGAGCATGTGTACTGTATGAAATCTCACTGTATTTATAATTAAATTTCACAGAAATATAATGTATCAAAAAAGAATATTATAAAAATGGGTTTGATAGCATTCACATAGTGACATAAAAAAAAAAATATACACAATCTTGCTGATCAACTGGTTGACGAAGACGAATCAACCATAAAATTAGCTATCCTGTTTAACAGGTTTAAACCAAAAACTGTTTCTTCGCAATTGATCTTGACTGTTAAATTCAGAACTTCGGTGCATTTACCTTCGACTGTGATAGTAATCAAATGCGGGATCTCACTGCTCAAGATTTTGCTGCTGAATCTTAATCGCAGACCAGTTGCATCTTCGAGTGTGTTTGCAACTGGTAAATCCACAGATACAAGGTGTAGATTTGAGTTGCTAAGCACCTTTAGTGTTATACACTCGAATTGGGAAAAGTTTTCTATATAGGAAACTATGCGACTCTAAACCAATGAAATGAAAAATATAGGGGTTATATTTGCAAATTAGTTTTCTTAGATTTACGCACGTTTTGGTTCAGGGGTTTTATCAGTGTTTTCAGCTTCTTCTTCTTCACAGCCTTCTCTTGTTGATATTTTGGAAGTCAAATTAGGCAAATTTGAATCAATATTTTGTGTTGAGCAAGTCGAAAAGAGTCTAATCCAATCATGGGTAAGTCGAAAAATTATTCCTTTTGATTTTATTTTTTGTTCACATTACTCAACACTCTTTGCTTTAATTTGACTCTTCTTCTTCCCTAGTTGTTTCCTGGGAGCTTCAAACACTAGTTTCTGAGACACGATTATGTGTAATTTGTCTATGTATGCAATTGAATCGGAGATTAGTAACATTTTGCTTTATTTTGAGAAATTACTGAATTTGATGATTGAGACAAAGTTCAAGTTTTGAATTTTGTGAATGTTCTGATGCAGGCTGTGTATCCAGAATTGAATTTGGATTTTCAAGGTACAAAATTTTCAATCTTTTTCTTATTCTAATTCACATTTTTGTTGCTGTAAAACCAAACTTGTTTTGATTCATCATCATAGGATTTGAGTTGCTACAAATAGTTGATGGATTGTTTTTTTTTTGAACAGCCATTGTCTTGAACAAAGCCTTACTCTTTCATGGAACTTAAGAGCATGGAATTTGGGAAGATTGACTACAATTTCAAATTTCCAGAAACTTCCTTATCCTTTGGTAGCTTCTACTCAAAAGCATTACAAGAACAGTTTGCTTTTGAAAAGATTTTTAGTTGGTGTTGGCACAGAGGATTCATCATTGTCAGAAAATTCAGTCGACGAATCTCTTTCTCGACCTCTCACTAGTGATGAGGTTAAGCTTTTATCTTCTTCTCCTGTTGATTTAAGCGTTTATATTCTCAGATGATAAAGAAACTATGTTCTGTACCAACTAACAAACTCTCCCTTTGGTTTTTTAGTTGAAGTCATTGCTCATTGATACAGAAAGATCAAAGCTTGTTAAAAAATTGAGTGAAGCTAATCAACAGAATCGGTTCCTCAAGCGCCAGGTGCTTGTGTTAGATGTATACACTTACTTTAGTACCTCTATCTGTCCATTCTCTTAGATGATTTGAGAAACCTTCAGCTTTATATCCTATTATGTTTTCTTATGTCTTCCCGGGAACACTAGATTTTAATATTATAACACTCTTGATGAATACTAGAAAAATCTCCAAGGTTTAAGGGAGATACATGTCACGGAAAAATGTTCCTTTCACGTCATATATTTTTTGTAAGCCGTCATTGTATCAAAATGGAAGATGATGATGAATCATTTGCATACTTCAATACACTCTACATTGTTTTAACCGGAATCTTGTGCTGTTCTTCATCTGTGTGTTTTATGATGTACAGTTTGTTTGATGTGCAATCTTTCAGAGAACTTAAGAAAACACATTCCTGTTTAAATCTGTTTGAGATTTAATTCTCAATGCTTATGTTTTTGATGAAAGTGAGATAAATCTCCAAGGCATAAGGGAATTTCATGGAGCAGAAACATATTATTTCACTTCATCTCTTTTTATGAAAACCGACATTGTATCAAAAGTTCAAAACGAGTTAATTCTGACTACATAGCTCTTTTTGCAGCTTAAAACACAGGAAGATGAGATAACTAACATCAAGAGCGAGCTTGCAGTTATGGAGCTCGAAGTTCAGGTCTTATATCTACTTTCGATAGTTTAGATGTCATATTTCCATATAGAATGCCAATGAAATACATCTTTTTGTTGGTTATAACATTGGAAAGTTTCTAGCTTCAGATTTGTGTATGCACAAGCACATATGTATAGGTTTCTATATAGAAAATGTTTCATGATATCGTTCTGTGGAGGAGTAGGCTCTGGTCAAACTGGCGGAAGAAATAGCAAACCTCGGTATTCCAGAAGGTTCTAGAAAAATCTGCGGAAAGTACATTCAATCACACCTTCTCTCTCGTTTAGACGGTTCTTCTCTTCCCCTCTTGGTTTTATCATTATTTAGGTTCTCTTCAAATCTCTGGAAAATATATACTAAATTTTCTTCTTTTCTCCCATTAAAGCTGTTCATAAAAAGTTGAAGGACCAAATAAGAGATGTCGAGGCTGCACAGTCCAAGGAGGTTCATGTGTTCTGGATTGGCATGGCAGAGGTAGTGTAATAATCTTCACATTATGCATTTTAACATTCTAAGGTTATATATTATCCTGAAAATTAATCTCATTTGTTGATAATCTTCACATAAGAGTGTACAAGTAATGGGATCGTTCGATGGATGGAGCCAATGTGAGGATCTATCCCCTGAGTACACAGCTTTATTCACCAAATTTTCCACCACTTTATTCCTTCGTCCCGGGCGGTAATATTTCTTCTACTCTTATTCTTTTGCATTCAACATCAGTTTTTCTTCTTTTTCATATACTAAATCCCTTGGTTTCATCAACTATTCCGTTTTTCTTCTTGAATTTAAGGTACGAGATGAAGTTCTTAGTGGATGGAGAATGGCAGATCTCACCTGAGTTTCCTACTTCGGGAGAAGGAATGATGGAGAACAATGTTTTAGTGGTGGAATAGCCACTCATCTTACACATTTAGGTAATACACCCGTAAACATATTGAGACTGGTGTGGATGAGATTGTAGACATAAGTAACCCATATAAGCTATAAGTATCTTGGAGAGTTTTTACTTGCTAATTTTTTTTATGCTCCAATAGAATCTGAGCAGTTAGATACAAGGAATAGTATAATAGGTGGGAGAAAGAACAGATTAAGAGTCTTTGGATCATAAACTACTGGTAATTTTCTTCTATGGTTAGTTCTTTGTGGTGCTCATCGCTTTTGAGTAAATACAAAATGATCTGTTTCCCTGAACCTATCAGCTCCATATAGGAGTCATTTGGCTTTTTCTTATCTTCTCTATTCACTCAATAGTGTTCTCATCGATTATTCGCATTAAAAATTAAATTAATATGAGGCCAAAATTTGTATTTTATTATTACTCCAATATACTTAGGCCATAGTATAATAAGAGATGTCATACAAGTCTAAATAAAATCTGAAGGGAACCATAGAAATTGAAAATTCCGATGGCCAAGAAGCTTCTCAACCCTTTGGAAGATCCACCAACCGCTTCTTCAAGCGACGATGGCGAAGTTGAGACCTCATCTGGCGAAGATGAAGAACAGATCTCTGGTTCTTCCTCTGAAGAAGACGAACCCAAAGATCCCGCCAAAATCCCCTCCACTAAAACCCTAAAAACTCCTTCAGCCGCTCCAAGCTCCGCGAAGGAGAGTGATGATTCTACAGCGGTGAAATCAGAGAAAAAGCGAGCGAGTAAAGCGACGACCTCGAAGGACATGCATGTCAAGAAAGCCAAGAAGGTTTCAGGAGAAGATGAGAAAAAGAGTGGAGGAGATCTGAAAAAGCCGCTTTTTCAGAGACTATGGAGTGAAGAAGATGAGATCTCTCTGTTACAAGGAATGATTGATTTCAAAGCTGAGAAAGGTACAAGTCCTTATGATGATATGAGTGGGTTTTATAATATCGCCAAGAAATGTATAACCTTTGATGTTAGTAGAATCCAATTCAGTGACAAGATTAGGTCTTTGAAGAAGAAGTATATGGGTAAAGAATCATCGTCTTTTCCGAAACCTCATGATAAGAAATGTTTGGGATTGGCTAAGTGTATTTGGGGATCTGATGGTATGGATCTTGATTCTGCTGTTAAGTCTCCTGTGAAATCGAAGAAGAATGTTGAGAAGAAGAAGCTGGAGCCAGAGGTTGAAGACGAAGAAGATAAGCAAGTGTTGGCATCTGATGGGATGGTTCTTGAATCTGCTCTTGTCAAGGCTAATGGGAAGGTTAAGAAGGTGGAGTCTTTGAAACCTGAGGGTGATAAGGTTGAAGAAGATAAGGAAGTGGTGATTCTTGGAGGAGATTCTCAGTCATCAAATTGGTTTGACAAGTCTTTTCTGGTTCGGGTCATTGCGAGTCTCGGTGTGGATGAGTACTCTGTGAAGCAGAAATGGAGCAAGGTGCCGATGGAGACTAAGAAGAACATTGAAGAGAAGTTGAAGTTGGTGGAGGCCAAGGAATATGAGTTGTTGTTGCAGAAGACAGACATTGTGAAGGAGGTGGCCTCTGTGATTACTGAAGCCATCTAAGAACATGCAGTTGGATGCATAGGTTTCTCGGTTTTAATCGCGGGTGCCTCTTTTGTTAACTATCTTAGGATTTATCTTTCTATCTACGTTTCTGGTTTTTAGTCTAGTCTTTTGGATTCTTATGTGAGGATTAATTAAGAAGCAGAAGAAAAGTTAGTTGTCTAAACAGCCTTTTGGTCAATGAGCAATGACTATGTATGTAAGCTTTGCATTTTAACTTGGTTGTAATGAGGGAAGACTATATGCTTTGTTCTTTTACTGCTATATAAATGCCTTTACCAAATCTCACATAACAACAAAATCTCAATCTCTCTAATTTAAACAACAATATTACATTAGAATCATAGATAATACCGTTTTATAACCACTGGATCGAAAAACTTAGTCTCCAATAATTCTCGTGCAGTTTGAGATCACTCACATGAAAATGCTTGCACCAATCCCTCTTTCTCAAAAACCAACTGCAACAGAATTTAAAAATATACATTTACAATCTTCCAGCTTATATAATAACATAAGTCAAATAACCTTCACACAAGTTATTATTCACCTAATATATGTTTCAGGAAAAAGTTACATACAGAACCAAAAGCACTTGAAATGTAAAGGAAACAAAGATCTCAAAACTGACAAAATCAACTACTAATACCTTATCTTCTAAGCTGATTACTTAAGCCAACGTTTTGGTACGCTCATCGGTGACATTGCATTCTAGCTGTGTATAATCCTGGCAGACTCAAGTTCCCTCTGTATGATATTCTAATGATACTGATATAAAGTTCTACTTCTACCGCCTCTAAATTCTGCAGTACTCTATTCACAAAGTCAACTTATTGTGATACCAAACCAAGTGATCCTTAGTCAATTAAGACATATTCAAGACTCTTGTCACAAGTTTCATGTCCACTTGTGAGAAGAAGTGAAGCATTTGACCTTTCTGTTGAATCTTTTTCCTTGAGCTTTTGGAAACTTCTTATGATACAGCTCTCACTCTTCAACGCATCTTTCAACATTTTTTCTCCTTCTGTAACCACATCAATCAAATGATAATCGATAAACCGGTAAATCGTTTTAAGATATCGGGTTATAATTTCATGTTACGGTTTAGGTTTAAATTAAATGGAAAATGTTTAAAATATTTTAGATTTTTTCTTTTAATATTTTAGTTTAGTTATGGGAATGTGAAATTTGATTCTATATGGTTCCATAAATAAATTTTGGGTGGTTTGAGTTTTGATCGTGAAATTTTGTGGGTTTGTAAATCGATCCCCTAAAAGATGAAGAGACATCCCAACTTTTTTCAGTTTTCACAATTGAATTTAATCATTTAAGTTAGAACTATCGTGATATCTTTTCTTGAAGAAAAGAAGATAATGAGCCGCTTTAAATACAGATTAACAAATTTTAAATCTTCTCCCATAATAACTCGTAAATAATTTATATATATATATATATATATATGTATAATTAACAGTTTAATAGATATTAATAATAATAATTTGATATAATATCTTGATAAAATAGTAGAATAAAGGGATACATATAGGGATTTGGGGACAGTAACAGAAGTTGAAGATACTACAAGCGTATTATCTTTTTCCGATAAAAGTAATTAAACTTGTCATTACATAAGTGGTTTGCGACAGTAACAACGGTCCATGGCACAATTATAAATTCCAATTTCTTCGCCTTTTGACTTGCATAGGGCAACGCAAGCATCATGATCACATCTTCGGTAAAGCCACGTGTCTTCGATTAATGCATTGACATTTGCTTTGCACACACATGATCGTCGTTACACATTTCAGATGAATACAATCAGAATCCTTGACGCAAGGTTGTGCAAGAATTTGAGTACCTTTGAGATTGTTGATCATAAAATTGATGATGAATATGAACATGATGGTTATGAATGTAAGTAAACAATAACATAAGATAAAATTGTAAATAATCTTACATGTTGAGAAAAGTAGAAGACCAACGAATATCAAAACAGCTTTCTCCATGTTTTATTGAATTAATGTGTATGTTCTTTTGTGACTTTGAGTTGTTTGTGTAACAAAATTAGAGAACTTGGAGACTATTTATACTTGTATTTAAAACCATATGTTTGTACAAAATATATATTATTTGCTAGGTTTAGGTAGGAAATTTATACTATTTTACAAGTTCAGTACAAAATCTTGGTAAAAAAAATGTTTTTCGATTTTATACCTAAATTAGTAAAATAGAGTATTTATATCTAAACCTATAAAACACTATATTGTATACCAAATTCTTTTTAAAAAACTCATTCTTTATTTGAAAAATTAACAAAATAGTTTATTTAAACTCTAAATTCTAATTTCTAAACTTTAATCCCCAAAATTAAACTCCAATTTTTTAAACTGACATCCTAAGCCCAAAATCTTACTCTAAGCCAACAATTTGAAGTTTAAATCACAAGTCTAAACAATGGTGTATAATTTTAATTTAAGAAAATATAGCCTACTTTTTTAATTTAGATTTTTTTCTTAATTATTTCATTGTTTTATTTTTGGCAATTTTGGATAATTTGTGCTACGGTATCACATATTATCCCAAATTTAGTCTATCATTGAAACCAAAATAAATGATAGACTAAATTTTGGGTAATCTATATTAATATTTTTGAAATACATTTTAATGAGAAACATTTGTTTTGTATGATATATATTACATAAAATATCATTGATTTAAAAAAAAAATTAGAAAGCTCATTAAGAGTAAATATGGAATTTGAATATAATTATACATGTATCCAAACAACCTCTTAATATTTTAATTTTAATTATAAATTTGAAATATTCATATAATGTTCCACAATTAATAATATAGATATTTAGAAAATTTTGTTAAGATTTAAAAATTATGATTCTCCTATCATCTTTGTTTGCTACTTTTTTTTAATTGTTTTGGATCATGATATAATACATAAAATTAATAAATCTCTAGATTTTTTTCTGCATTTGTTGTGATTCGAATTTTGTAAAACGGACATGTATTACTCAAGCAATGATGAGAAATTGTGTTTTAACGTTCTACATCGGCTAAAATTTTTAGACAATAGTTAAAAGTCATATTATAAATAAATGCTTGAAGCTTCCAGACTCTATCACCAATATATACAAAACGTAAAAACAAACAAGAAATTGAATCCTTAATGTTATGATGCATCCTTGGATTGAATGAGGAGTAACCATTTGTGCATAAACATGAACACAAACTCGTTTATAAAAAATGTACTAATCCAGAGCTAGTGATTTCAGGTCATCCCGGTAAACAAATGCTTGAAGCTTCGAGACTCTATCACCAATATGTTCTTGAATTCAGACCTTAAGGCTTTCAGATGTTATAGTCTTACAAAATTCCAAATCCTGTTCCAATACCTAACCAAAAGTAAGCAAGTGTTGGCTCCATTTTCATAATTAAAGAGTAGAGACTGGTCAAGAGACATTGAAATAAACTATGAGATAACCGGGTTTCGGTTAACATTTTGTAATTGACCAACTTTATTCAGTTATGGACCAAATCCACCCCTAGTGAAACCAATAAAAGTCAGCAAATGTAATAGCCAAAAATTGATGGACTTTATGAGTTACTTACAACATCAGGTCAAAATTTGTATTTTATTATTACTCCAATGTACAAATTTGTCAATATCAAAATCTCAACAAGGAAAGAGGCAAAAGGAAGGATCTAAATGTAACCTTCTATTTACAAAGTTAATCTTGGTCAACTTATTGCGACACCAAACCAAATGGTCCCTAGTCAATTTGGACATATTCAAGACCCTTGTCACAAGTTTCATGTCCACTTGTGAGAAGAAGTGAAGTACTTGATCTTCTGTCGAGTCTTCTTCCTTGTGCTTTTGGAATCTTCTTATAATACATCTCTCACTCTTCAACACATCTTTCAACCTTTTCTCCTTCTGCAACCAACCAGATCAATCACAAAACCATAAAAACCGGTAAAACGTTTAAGAAGTCTTAGACTTCGTTTTTCTTTTTGAGAAAGAAAACACTTACATTTTGAAGTTGTGATTTAACCTCGGCAAACATCTCTAGATCTTCCGAGTCTTCTTCATGATCCGGTTCTATTTGTGATTTGGTTCGCGATTTCTGATCATGAATCGAGTTAGTAAGCTTATCACACCGCACAAATCGCCAGAATAATCGAATTGTTTCCTCCATAATTTCCACTAGTTGATCGCTTTTAATCGCACCGTCATCATTTTCCTCGTAATCTCTTCTTCTTCCATTTTTTTTGTCCTTGTTTCCATCTTCTGTTAACATCATCAAATGTTCTTCTCATTAGTCACATACATCTATAAACCAGTTTAAAGATGGTTTTCTCCAATTTAACTACTTAAACCAAACAAGCATATATATAATCAGGAAGATCTCATCAGATTAGTTCACATGCCAACATTTCAAGAACCGGTTTGTAACTCCTGCACCGTATTAAGGATTTGGTAAGATTCAGTTTAAGGGTTCTTACCTCGAATAACCGGGACCTGAAGGAGATTACGAAGAACACAACGTCTCTTGATGTAATGTTGTACTCTAGGCTCTTCGAACGGCTCGTTTTCAAGAAATCTCTGAAGCAAAACCTGAAACTGTTGAAATTCTCCAGCGACTTCGTTGTACCGACGAGATCCATACACATCAGACTCTAGTAATTCAATGGCCTTTTCGTATTGCCAGTGAAGTATTTCCCACGACAAACACATGTGACCTACGTATACGTTCTCTAATTCCCCCTGAATCTCTTTTATGAATTGAACCATTGGTTCGGTTTCCGATTTCTTCGATTTCCATAACCGGATATTAACCGTGAAAACCGATGAAAACGATGCCTGGGAAGGAGAGGATCCAACGGCCGAGGTTGCTTGTTGAGGGTTCTTTGATTGAAGAAGCCCTTCAAGAACAATGACCAAGACAATACACAAAAAAAGAATGTTAGTTTAAATCATAACAACTCAAGAAAATTGTAAAATGAAAAATAATCACATAAACTTGATTAAACAAATGATTACCTTGATCTATATATTGTATATTTTTCATTTGTTATTTTCAATTTAAATGAAAATAATGATGAAAAAAAATTGGTATATAAGAAAGGTAGGTTCGCACTAGCAAACTAAGTTAGTGGAGAGTGGAAAAAATTAGGTAAAGGAGTTCCGTAAGAGAGCAATACAATAAAGAAGAAACATAAAAGCTAACATTGAAAGCTAACCCCAAAAAACTAAACACATTTGGTAAGATAGGCCAATAAAGATATGCATGTGTGCATTGGCTTAAAAAACAGAGAAAACAAAAAACTTTGTTAGACTAGATTTTCAATTACCACAAGATAAGCTTTATGGTTGAGGCAGCATTTATCACAATAGCATCCACATGTGGTATACTTACTTATCTAAGAAATGTAAATTAAATCAAAATCTCATGTACAAACATTAAAAAATGACACTAGCTCAAACTGAAAAAATCGATGAATTTAATGTTTATTTAGACTAAATTCGAGTATGACGCACTAGTCTCTAACCAAAAAATAATAAAATGAAATGAGTGAGAACAAATATAAAATGACTAAAAACTTTCTAACTTCTTCTGACATATGATGATTTTATTCGTCACTGTTCCCTAACAATTTTATTCCATATTCTTCATGAACTAATAAAAAAATAAATCTAAACACATCATCCAAGAAGACATTTATATTCATTCAAAAAAAACAAAACAAAACTAGTAAGAATCCCATAAAGACAATTAAATACTAATGGTTAGCTTTTAGGTTTGGTGCAATGTTCACTTCAAAATGCTAATTAGAGAAATCAAAATTCTATAAAAACCCTATTAGAGTAGATTTCGTGAGACCTCTAGTTTTTTTTGTTGCTCTAACTTATAAAACACTACAAAATTATAAAATTTGGTATGGTTGAAAAAACAATCTAGGCTAAGTTATTTGACCAAAACTAATAAAAATAAAAAAGAGAGTGAATTTAGAGAACTAACCAAGAGCATAAGACTTTTGAAAACTCAAGATATCGAGTTTTCGCATCCTTTCTCTGTAACTTCTATGGAACTTATGAACTTCACCAATGGTATCAACATGTTTAAATTTCTTCTCTTCTTCAATTCTCCATGGTTTTAAATCTTCCATGATCTTAGGACAATCATCTTCTTCTTCTTCACGAATTGTAGGAAGCCCACCAATTGCTTTGACTTTCTTCATCTCCATCTGAAGTTGCTCTATCAAATCTTGATGCTCCCATAAGCTCTCAAACCCATTTGTATCTTCTTCTTCTTCTGAATCAGAACCAGAACCAGAATTGTCGTTTTTACGGTTTTGCCCTTTCTCCAGTGATGCTTCTGCGAAATCTGAATCTAATAAAAACCCATCCTCGTTGCTTGTGAATGTCTGACTTGAATCAACAAAATCAGAATCCGAATCCGAAAAATCATCCTCTGTTAAAAATCTGATTTTTTTATCCTCGACGGAAGAAACAGAGTAATCCTCTGTTTTTCTACTCTCCTCGCCGTGAAAAACAGAGTAATCTAAATCCTCTGTTTTTTCTTGCTTCAAACAATCTTCAACCCTAAAAGTCGCCGCCTTTGGGTTTTCCACAACGAAAGTAAGATTTTTCGCCGACGGTGTCTCGTATTTTCTCGCCGCCGCCGGAGAAGAAGACAAAAAAATGCCCTCGCTCTCCACACCAGAATCATCACTTAACGATCTGTAACCTTCTCTGCTTAACCTCTCGAAAGTTTCCGTCTGGAACGCGAATTTAAAAACCAATTTCGGCGACTCACTAATCTCTTCTTCTTCTTCGATTCCAGAATTTTCTAATTCGATCATCTTCACTTCTTCGAGTACGGATAAAAATCGAGTCTTTGATGTGTCGGTTTCAACAATTGTACCTCTTCGAACACTGTGTTCATATATTTAAAGAAAAGTTTTTAAAAATAACAAAAGTTTCCTTTTAATTACGCGTATTTTATTAACGCGTCAAAACATAATAAATTGAAGAAAAATAAAAAAAATGAAGTACCTGGAGAAGAAGAAAGAGAGAGCGAAACGAGCATGATGCTGTGAGATCAAATTCTGAAAAGTAAAAAAATGGAACTGATGAGAAATTTCTTAAGACAAGACATAAATGGATTAGTTTTAATAACGAGTCGTTGTTATGTCGGTGAAAATTTTGTTTTGTTTTTTCAATGGGAGTCTAATTATCTAGTTTGAAAAAACTCATGCAGAAGAAAGTGTAAATTTGCAGATAAAGAGACTTTTCACCTATAGAAACCAAAATAAACGTTTGTGAAATCGAAAGGACGATGATGATGATGATGATGCATGAATAATAATAATAATAGTATAAGATTTTGAAGTGAGAACCAACAGATTGAGAAATTGAAGGGAAAGGAACAAGTGAGCGACATGTAATTGTCAAAACAAAAACAAAAATTGGAAACAAAAAAAGAATCTAAAGTGTTCTTTGAGCTAATCTTATGGTTGCTTTGAACCATGGATTTCTCCACTCTGTTATTGGATGCCACATACCCATCTATCACTACATTACACAATTTTTTATTTTTTTAATTATTCACACGATTTTTACTTTAATTTTTGTCGTAACTCAGAGTTTTTTTATATGATTCAAAGACAAAAACTCTATATATGAATCACCCGTTTGACTTTTTTGGTATTTGATGCGACCTTTTTATTTATCTTTTATCTTTTATCTTATACTATTAAACTAAGTATTAAGCTGTTTGAGTCATTTTTTGTAATCTCTTTGAAAGCTTTATGTAATTTTGAAGTTCGAGGGCAAGAGATCGTAAAAACGTATTCGTAACTATTTGGAAACTCGTTAAATTTTGATGTTGTTTCCTTTATTGTTGGTAATCACCTGAGTAAAACACAAGAAAACACTTAAAACAAGGTTAAATTTACCGCTGTGTTGCTTGACAAGTATGTTAGAGAAATTGATGAGTAATAAACTGTGTGGACATGAAATGGGCCTTATGTTGTAAGTGATAACAGAAACAAGAAACCGTCTAAGTCTCAGGAAGACCAGAGTGATGAAGGTAATGTTAATGTTACCCTGTGAATTCCTAATTTCTTAAATCTATGTTTCATGTTTCTGCTTTATTTTTTATGCATCTAGGGGACACTCAAATCTTTATTCCGTTTTGTATTTTCGTGAATGAAGAGCTACCTTCAAATAGTGTTGGAAAGACTGCCACCAGTGCAAAGAAGTTCAAGTGGAATCCATACACAGCCAGCAGCACGGTTGCAAGAACTTGTTGGAATTCATACAATCTCAGGTAATCAAAACTCTCCTCAATCCTCTTCTCTCATTCTGAATTTCGTTGTCTCTGAAATGGTTCTCATTGCCTTTTTGACGACGATCTTACATCAAAAAAAAAGGGAAGTAGTAACAGTGTGTCGGAATCATAACCAAGAAGAGATGGTTCTTCCATAGACAAAAAAACATGAAAGTTTCTGGTAAAGGTGAAGAATCCATGCGACTTTGTCAAACACAAACGCAACAAGCTAACTCAAGAGCGTATGCTATATTGGTTACAAGCCATTCCGCTGTATCGTCTTGTGTGGGTCACTTAAAAGGCCCTTTTAAGGTATGATCCCTTTTGCCTTCAAAAAATTATATGCAACCACCTATAGCTACCACCTTGTTCCAGCTGCAATTTCATTATCAAAATCCACAGTTTTAGGTTTCTGATTGGAAACCCTTTTGTTAAAATGGAGAGTTAAGAGGAGATACCGTAAATATACATACGTTTTTCACCCTTTTGTTCAATAACGGTTAGCCTTGCCCTTGGAGTCAAAAGATACTGACACTAAGCACCTGCAAAACCAAATCCAAATTCAAACTTAAATCATGTTTTGTTGCAGAATTTTTTTTTATCTATTTGCTTGTATGGAATCATTGAATCGATAGTTCTAAAGTAAAGACTTGAGCCTTGATGAGTAGTAAAAAACCTTAAATCCTGGGAGAAAGTCAGTGCTGTGACCAAACCAAGATGCGCTTTCATGACAACTTGGTTAGTTTGTATTCTCGTCGAATCAAGTATCAAAAAATCTCCTTCAAGGGTTCCTCTGCATTAAGAAAAAATCATGAGTACCAAAAAATAGAATTACTTTTATCTGCTGGTCCCAAAAGTGAGAAGAAAGATAAACTTACATTGCAAGCAGCTTCCCATCAGCTGAGACATTAAAGGCTGATATAGAGTTGTTTTTTATAGGCTTTGACTCTTTCCGTTTCCATAATTTTGTATCACATGTTATAATACTCCCACCACGTTCTACGAAAAACAAATCAATCCTCGGTTGTTAGCAGTGACAAAAAAGAAGATTTTGAAGTTCTATGTTCTTGCACTGTCAGAATATAAGTTTATCAGTGTTTGCAGCAATGTAAAGAACTTCACTGCCTGCACTGTCTACAGAGAATCTACAGGAGGCAAACATCTCATCCTGCATTTCAGTATTTAAACTCATCAGATCCAATACAATAATGTTGGAAGTACGTATATAAAGTTAAAAGATACTAAGAGCAAAACCAAACTGACCTTCTCTTTTAATAGACTGGCAACAGCAGTAGACGCATTCACCTCCCAAACCTGACAAAGTGGACCTCCAAGAGATACAAGAAATTTACCACTTTCACTGTAAACGAAAAATATTCACTATCAGGATATCTGTATACAATCACTGCTCGAAGATTATCCCTTTCTCATCAAAAGAATGAACCTCTTCCCAGATAGCAAATATCTCCTTATTTGATAGGAGAAAGCAGACCTGAAAGTTAGGCTTTTGACTGATGAATGTGCCTGAGACTCAATAAGTAACGTTTTCATGCGGGCCATTCAAAAACCCTCAAAGTCCCACCCTGTACTGCATCAAAACAAAATGCATAAGAACCAATATTGATTCTTTCTCTGTTATATTTAAAAGAGATTGCATCTAAGAGCCTTTTTACCTCCGCACCAGCAGCGAGCACAGACCCCTCCGGATTGAACGCCAGAGCCAACTGTTGTCCAACATCTTTTAACTCTTTAATCACTTCCTTCTGACTCTTCACCAGCCTGATTATCCTCTCTCGGGCTCATAATGTTTTCCCAATCAAACAGTCTGTGTATCAAGAGAACAACACTTATAACCACATCCCTTGAGCTTTCTCTCTACTCCAAACCATACAATACAGTGACATCTGACATGATTTCTCTCTAAAATCCCACGCACTACGACTTTGTATACAGAAACTTCAAGCTCATATGCTTCTCAAACATAAAGCCCCAATTCTAAGAGCAAAAACCTACTAATTACGAAGCTAATGAGTAGTGAAATCGAATGAGATTACTCACCTGCAGCTGTTTGGCAATGCGCAAACAAGACCACCTTCCCGAGGATGAACAGCCATCCGGTAAGGCAGATCAGTGCCAACCACAAGCCTACCCAACTGAAAAAAGGATCACAAGTATCGGATCTAATTAAGGAAAATACAAAACCTTGCAAATGCATAAGATCTGCGCTATACACTCAGATAAGAACAAAAACAGAACACCGTTCCCGCTTACAGGTTGCAAAAAAACAAAAAAAAGTAATAAAGGTGTGATTTTTCGACTTACCCATGATTGGATTAGACTCTTTTCGTCTTGCTCAACTCAAAATTTTTTTGTCTAATTTGGTTAAAAACTTCCAAAATATCAAAAGAAGGCTGTGAAGAAGAAGCTGAAAACACTGATAAAAAACACTAATTTGCAAATGTGATCCCTATATGTTTTATTTCATTGGTTTAGAATCACATAGTTTCCTAATTAGAACAAATTTATTTCAAATTCCACCCAAAACGACATCGTGTTCACTTTCTCTTCTTCAACCTCACAACACTTGAAATAAAAATCCCTAATTTTTGCCACTCTCGTCGTGCTCATTTTACTCAGTCAGGTAACAATGTACATCTCTCTCCTCAACTCAAGCTCCCTTTTTGCTCAAGGGTTGATACAGATCCGTAATCTTTGAAAGCCAACGGCTGACGTTAGTCTAATTCATCGATTTTTTCAGACTGAGATTGATAGATTTGGAGGAGGATGACGACGATAGGAGGGTTGTTAATGGGAATTGGAAGATCATTCAGAAGAAAGAGAGCTTCTTCTCTTGATATTCTCTCCCCTAAACGAGCTCCCAGAGACTTCTACAAGGGCAAAAACTGCAAACCTACTGGTTTCCACACCCGCAAAGGTTCCAACTTTGATCCTAATTTTGTAGTATTTTGCATCTCTTGGTTTCGAAGAAGTTTCACTGAAACTTGAACAATTGGTTTAGTAGTTGATAGTTGAATGTTGTGTTCTTGGTGTTAATAATGCCCAAGTTGTTTTAAATTAGATATATGTAACCTAAGGCAAAGCTATTATCAGCTAAGTTTAGGAATATACATGGCTTAAGTGACCAGATTCTTTAGGTGGAAAGCTAACAACTTTAACTCAATTGATGATCTTTATAGAATTTGAATGTTGTTTTTGGTGTTAATCACCAAGTTGTTTGAATAAGAGATATGCAATGTAAGGCAAAGCTATTATCAGCTAAGTTTCAGGAATTTTACATAGCTGGCTTTAGATACCAGGTTCTTTAGGTGGAATGCTAACAACTTTAACTCCATTTTGGCAAGAATTGATCATCATTTGCATTAGTTTCTAGACTTCATTTTACATTTCTCTAAATTTTGTAACATGGTTTTTTGCAGGAGGATATGTTGTGCAGCCAGATAAATTGCCAAATTACGTAGTCCCTGATCTCACTGGCTTTAAGGTTTTTCATTTCACCCTCTAAACTCTTTTGTTCCTTTTGTCTTTGATTCCTCCGTTATGTTGATTGCATCGTAACTGAACGTGAGAACCAAACATTAGTGAGAGATCATCTTACAAGTCATATTGTCAAAGCTCCCTAGGTTTGTGATCCTGATAAATCTTGTTGTTTGTTGTAAGTTTTTGTGTTAGGAAGCCTGAAATGTAATGCTTACTTAATGCATTAAGCTTCGGAGGGTTTAATTTAGCTCTGCTGAAATATAAATAACCGATAGTATGTTGCTTGCATCGTAATTGAACATGAGAACAATCCTTGAGAAATCTTCTTACAAGTCGTATTGGTCGAAGCTCCTTAGGGTTTGTGATCCTGATGAATATCTTGGTTCGTTGTAAGGTTTTCGTGTTAGGAACCTGAAATGGGAATGTTTACTTAATTATATCAAGCTTGTTGTGTGATTCAGCTGCTCTGCTGATGTATATTTATTTGGATTTTACAGCTGAAACCATATGTATCTCAGTGCGCTATACAAGTCAACACAAACGAGTCAACCGAAGCTTCCAAGTAAAGAAGTCAGAAGAAATATGTTTTCATTAATCCTTTTGTGCTATTCTTCAAATGGGAGATTTGGTTTGATATTTTCATGAAATGATAATACAAATATTTAACGCAACAAATAATAATTTAGAATTCCAAAATTTGAAGATTCTAAAAGTTCCCCTCCGGTTGTATGATTCTCAATCTCCGATTCATATTATAGGACTTACAATGTGTATAATTCTTTGTCTTTGTTCTGATTATGCGTAGAGAAGTCAGAAATAGATAAGATTAGTTGGATAAAGGTATACCAACAACGACACATTAAATTCTTACAACAAGAATCAAGATGTTCTTATTCTTTAAGAAGTCTTAAACAAATACATATGTTTTTTGCAATTGAACTCATACTAACAAATAAAAACCAATGCGGGAATCTAAACACTGGAAAACAGCTTCACACTCTCTTGACAGTTTATTATCAAAGCTGATCAGAACCATAAAGTTCATGATGCATCAGCCCGTAATTATTCACAGATTCTTGTACCGCGGGAGCAGAGTAATCTTGTGTGTTTGAGATGCAAGGATGTCGAAAGTTGTTGTTGGTAATGTCACTCATGCACATGTTCCGATCATAACCACAAAGCTCCTGCTTCATTAACTGATTCTTCAACTCAGATTCTTGAAGTAACGCTGAGAAATCTTGATTGAAATTTGATGCAGAGACTGGGATCTGAGAGAGTATTATCTTCATGGTTATACATAAATAGCGAGAACTGGCTAGGGTTCAAAGATTGGGTCCTCTGAAGATGTTGATGATTCAGAGAGGACGATGTTAAAGTACTCTGATGATCCAGTTTTGTCTCCTTGTGTTTCTGCGACTCAACAAATCGAAGCCTTTCTTGGAATTTAGAGACATTGAGTTCTAAGGACTGAATCAGTTGGGAGATTTGGTCGGGAGAGTAATGATCAGAGATTGGATACTTTAATTGATTCATCTTCTTAAGACTCGTCTTCCTCTTCTTGTTCAGAATCTTCAAACCATTGTCCTTTTTCTTGTTCAGGAACCCAGAAAGATTAACGCTTTTCTTGCGTCTCAAGGCTTCGCTTAATTGAGTATACCTCAGAGCCATGTCTCTCACTTTCTCTTTCTCCTTAGGCCATGTCTTGAGTTCTCCGTCTGGTCCGTAATAGATGACGCAAACCTCAATTTCACAGAGAATGGAAAGCTCGGAAGCTTTCTTGAAGATGGTCTCAAGTCTGTTGCTCAAACTTGTAGAAGCGAGTGAATAAGAAGAAGAAGAAGAAGAAGAAGAAGAAGACGAATTGGAACAACAAGAGGAAGAAGGTATAGATCGCATGGTGATTTCGGAGACAAACTTTGGCTTTGTGAAAAAAGATGAAGAAGTAAGAAAGTGAGAGAAACTTTGTAAAAATAAATATTTATAAAAATTTTGGTCACTAGGGTTAGAACAATACTTTTTTATTTTTTCACTCTCGCTCATAAAGATTTGTGTGTGTGCGATTTTTAGATTCGATTTCCATAATTTTGCATAGATTTTGCGTAATTAGCCGTTAAGGGTTAATAAAAGGAAATATATACTTTTTCACTCTCTCTCTCTCTTCATTAATGAGATCTTTAAGAAGGAAAGATTTGTATGTTACTTATTCCTATACCGTTTGCATTATGACGATTATCTTGTAAACAGCTCTTAAATATTTTTTCTGTTTCTAAATGATATATGTTTTAGATTTTTCATACATATTAAGAAAAAATTAATGTTTAATTATAACTACATTATTTTTTTATTAAACAATTCCCTATAATTTTAAACCAAAAGTAATTCAATAAATTTAAAATTTGCAATCAATATTTCTTGAAGTTTACAATTTTTTTGTTATTTTTTATTTAAAAATACATTAAAAACCTAGAAAATACATATTTTTGAAACAAAATTTTTTTTTTAGAAAATACATTATTAAAAAACAGAGGAAGTAATTAATAATGAAATGACGTTAAAAGAAATTGAAAACAAAATACTTGGAGACCCACTAATATCTAAATTCTTAAAGGAAAAGAGATTAAAAATGTGTAGAGTAAATTTGTTAAATGGTAAGAAACAAAATTTTGTTAGGTAAATGACAAGTGCTTAGATTGATATTAAATATTCACTTTATATTTTTGTAAATGGGTTACAACTTAACAAGAGTTCTCTAAAAGATATCCATTCATGCTTATGACATCTTCTTTTTTCTTTTTTTTTTAAAATTATCTTGGGTTTTTATCGAATTCGACGGGTATATAATATTTCAAATTGGTAATTATATTTATACCAAAAATAAAGATTGTACATAAACATAATCAATATGATAATGTCCTTAAAAAATAAATATTATGTCCGTAATAAAAAAAAGACTATTGAAGTTGGTGATAGATGGATTATATGTTAGTTACCAAATTACTAGTAGATGCAATTAAGTGAAGCTACATGAGATAAAATTAAAAAGTTTGGTCTCTGTTAATAATAAAAACTGAGAATTCGAGTCGGGACTGAAGGATTAATAAAGTTTTGACTTTTGAGAACCCTAATAAATTGTTACCTTCTTCGCCGCTTGCTGTTGAATAACTTTGAGAACCCTAATTTGCTACCTTCTTCGCCACGCAAGTTTGGTTCGTTCTTCGATCTGTACGGATTGGACTGTTTTTGATATCAAAGGCATTGGAACAAGGCGTTTCAGATCTTGATCTTCGCATAAATATGCCTTTGATGCACAAGCCACCACGTCTTCTTCCTAACACCCTCTTCATCATATAATTGTATATGTATTTGCAATTGTTTCGAGACTTCATTTTACCTTTCTCTAAGTTTCGTGACATGGTGTTTTTGCAGGATGATAAGTTGTCTTTGATTCTTCCATTATGTTGCCTTGCATCTTAATTGAAACTTAAGAACCAAACATTAGTGAGAAATCTTCTTACAAGTCTTATTGGTTGAATCTCCTTAGAGGTATTGATCCTGATGAATATCTTGGTTCGTTGTAAGGTTTTCGTGTTAGGAACCTGAAATGGGAATGCTTACTTAATTACATTAAGCTTGTTGTGTGATTTAGCTGCTCTGCTATTTGGATTTTACAGCTGAAACCATATATATCTCAGTGCCCTATACAAGTCAACAACACAACCGAGTCAACTGAAGCTTCCAAGTGAAAATAGTCAGTCAGAAGAAATATGTTTTTAGGTCTTCTTCATTAAGCTTTAAGTTAATCTAATTAATATTTGAGTTTTTTTTCTTCGGATTTGATCTTATTTGTATTTTATTGTATTTTTGTTTGTGAATAAATATTAAAAATTGAAACGGTTCAAAAAGTCAAACCAGAAAAGCATAATTTACATAGATAATGTCATAAGGGCAAAGTCTAGCATTCTTTTTTAACTATTCACTTTTGAATTTGTAATACGTAGATATAAATTAAATTGGTTAACTTTTTAGTACCCAAAATATATTTAACCAATGAAGTAGTTGTTTTTCGGATGTATATTTAAGTAAATTCTATATGAATTGTAGTATTAGTTTTTTTCAGATTAATAAAACTCGAGAAATATATTTAACCAATAAAACGTCTATAGTGATCATAACGAAGAGATGTTATGATATTATTAAAACTTTCCTACAAATTTAGAACACCTAAAATATATGATCATCACTAAAGTAACCATGGTGATTTCATTTCAAGCAACATCGATGCATTCAAGTGGAGCACGAGCAGCCACAATCACGGCCTTGTCATTCTCTCTCTCTCTCTCTTGATTCTTCTTCACGTAAACCTCCCAAATATTAATCTTTACTGAATCCAAATTAAACCCCACATTTTCAAGGTTAATGCAATAATTATGCTAATGCTATAAGATTTACCCTTGATAATTTATTTGAGGTAATCTCGGACTATATCTTTCCATTACTCGAACATAAAGCTCTCCTCTGTTTCCTATATTGGTTGCTCTGCCGCTGTTCCACGCCACCAGTTTCTGAATCTTTCTGAATTTTGATGACTGTTGTCCCCAACCCTCCGTGAATGGAGAAGCAACGATGGACCATCCGTGAATGATTGCAGCGAGAATCGGAGATCTTGGTTTTAACTACTCGTTCGAGAAAGCAAATCCGACGGATGTTGATGATGATAGTTGTGTATAGGCTGATGGTTCAAAACCGTCTCTGATCTGAAAACTCGAACGAAATCATCTTTTCCGGCGAAAAATCCTTTGTTATCATCACATTCTCCACCGAATCGAAGAAATCTTCGACAAAATCTCACGATCATCTCGATTTCTTTCTTGATCTTTACCCTCTCGACAAAATCTATTTTTTTTAATGATATATTTTAAACAAATAAAATTAAGTTTTTCTGAGGGTAAAATTAAAATTTTAAAATATTGATATCCACTTATGTATGAAAATTACAACATTTATTAAATGAGTAATTAAAAGACAATTTTTATTAATAAGTGTATTTTACGGGATGTTTAAGGTTTTTGCACACAGATTAAAAAAATCATAAGAATTTTATTTATTTTTATCTCTTTTACATAAACATATCATTAACTACAATTAATTCAACCAATAAGAAATTATATGATAAAATGGGTCCGATTGGCAACACAAAGTTGTACAAGTTTTTTAGCTGTAAGCTGGAGCAGTAAGTTTTTACGGAATGGTGCAAAATTATAAGAAAGAGCGGTACACGAAAGCTGTACAAAAAGCTGAGAGTACGTTTTTGGTAATGTTTTTGGTATCACTTTTGTAATTGGTAATTGTCAAAGCGGTATATCCCATATCGCAGCGGTACGGGATTACCAATCAAAACCAACATAGATGGTCAAAATATTAAAATATCATTAATTTTTTGCTTAGAAAATTGAAATATCTTTAAAATTGAAACAAATAAAAATCTCTAAAACATGATACGGATGTAGAATTTAAAAATATATAATCAAAGAAGGTAACAAACGCATACATTGAACTTCTATTTTAACCTTTTCGATTTAATTTTGTACGATATAAAAGAAAAAAAATCAATATATCTATCTTATGTAATTGCGTGCATTTTCATAATCTTATGTAATGTGTACGTAATTTAAGTAAGCTTTGGTTTACTTTCATTTGGTTGACCGAAATTTATGTCACTTTGGTTATTACCGCCCCCAATGATCGTCGGTCCATATCATCTCACGTTCTATTGACACGAACTTGGGGTTACAAGACCTAATAAAAAACAAATCAGAGAATTTATGCTAATTATACAAATCATACGTTCATGAGTAATAAAAATAAAAGATAAAAAATAAGAAGAATGTAAAGTAGAAGATATATATGGATGTTAATACGGGTTAACCCGCCTCATTTAGTTTGGATTATTGTAGGTTGATTTGTATAAATCCCCGATTTTAAATATGATAACCCTAGTCATAAAGTAGAAAATAGAGAAAAAGAATATAATTAAAACACGTAAGTCCTCTTTGTATTTAATTTTGTGAAAAGGGCGATGAATGCGAAATTTGAAGTGTAATTCAAAATGTGTTTAATTTTTTTTGTGTGGCTGATTAAAAATTAAATAAAAAGCAATTCTTAGAGAAATACTTGAGAAGATAACAAAAATAAGGTATAAATGGCTCGAGAACAAATGGACCACACAGAAAAGTGAACTAATCTTTATTCCTAAATTCTTTTTGATATTTAAAAAAAAACTAATATACATATTAGTTTGTTTAACTAGATAAACCTTTTACATATTTCACTTTTACTGTTTATCTATATATGAATATTTTATAACTTGACTACATATAACCTGACCAATAAACTGCGCCACTATTTTAATGATAATGTTATGCAAACTGCTTAATTTATTGATCAATTTATTAGTAAAAATTTAATTTATTAAAATAAATTTAATTTCCGGTTTTATTTTAATTGTAATAATTTGGTTGGCCACAATTTTTTGGATTCTGAAAATTAAATAATGAATAACAAAGTTAAAACCAAATTTATTAATTATTCCGGTTAGTTAATTCGAATTGATTAGAAAATTTTATCCCAAAAACTGATTCTCTTCTTAGAATGTTGTATAGTTGTTTATTTTCTTTTTTCTTTTTGAGTTTTAATATCATAGTCCCAAAAGTACAAATTTGCTAAAACTGTGGTTTAAAGTTGACAAATGTTATATATATATATATATATATATATATATATATAAAGTAGTTTAGATCATTTTATGATTCTGTGGTCCTCTAGTTGATATTCAACTAAGGATGTTATCAAGATAGCGTTCACATGTTACTTTTAAAATTTTGTTTTTGTTTCTTTTATTTTTCTCTCTCACACAAAAATGTGTTTTTATGCAAAGGGAGTGGGCAAAAGATTCACGAAATTTGAGTTTTGATTCTCCAAATCTCAGCTTTCTTGAAATAAGCATATACATATCTTCCAATTTATGCCATCCAACGTCATGTATAACTAAATACATATGGATTTAATTAGCTGCAATGGTGGTAAGATTTTTAAAATTTAGCAGAATTAATGTTGCTTTAAAAAAAAAATCTGACTAAAAATAGAAAAACAAAAAGCAAAACATAAGAAAAAAAATATTTTGAAAAAAACAAAAACTTTCTAAACTAATATTGTGAATGTGACTATAGAGTTTATGATATAAATGTACATTCAGAAATTTTTGTTGAAGAAGTAATGTATAAAGTCATGTGGATTGCATATTGTACATTGGTTAGAATATTTCAAACCAAAAGTGGAGATGATTCAACACTAATATATATATATATATATATATATATATATATATTAAAGATACAAGTTTTTCTACTAGTTGATTTTAAGTTAAAATTTTATAATTTTCTGTTTGGCATTAGTATACAATATCAAATGTTTACGTAGCAAGAGAGAGTACATGTCTTAGTTATAAATTTATAATTCGACATTTTTTTGTGTATTTAAATAATATGCTAGTGGTTTTCAATGGTGGAAGAGTAATTCTCATTGAAATATACTTATGACTTGTGGTGTGAAATTAGAGGGAACTTGTAATTCTTGTGCATTTATCTTTTAATTTTTGTCTGTTTTGTGATTGGATTGCAAACAAAAGATTATGTGAACAATCATAAACACCAGTTGATTTTTTAGTTAGAAACCCTCGAATCTTAATATTTTAGTTTGATTTATATTATTCAAGATAATTTTGCATAGACGGTATACCAAATCTCGTAAATTTTGCAAACAAATCATATAGTTCGTACTATTTAAAATATGATCAAGATAATGACCCTTTTTGTGTCAGATTTACTAAGCAATTTTTATTTTTTTATGTTATTTTGTATGCCCAAAAATGGGAAACGTAACTTCGTAACATTTTTGTATAATCATTTTTTAACATTTTGTATAAGGGACAGCTATGAAATTACCTTAACATTTTTTAATTCTTCCAAAATCATAATCATTTCTCAAACGTAGGGAGAAACACTTATTATTGATGTGTACAAAACTACAAACACTATATGGACCTAACAAGGATAGTGGGGCTGTTGGGGAAAAATCAAAATTAAATTTAGCTTAGAAATATTTAAATACAAAGACCTAACCTATGTTTTGTGCTGAACCTGAATTGGAAATTGTGGACTTTTATTATATATATATTTTTTTTTTGTCAAAGGCTTTTATTATATTATTACTCGTGTCTCTATCCTATTTTCAACCCGAATTTTACTATTACAGTAACTTTAAAACAAATCTATTTATCTACAAATTAGAGTTGGAATATCGATTTCAAATTGAGAAACTTCAGTTGTCTGATTTTTTCTTTAACATAACCAGTTTACGTACATACATATCTAAATTTGATATTTTTAGATATATTCCGATTAATCTATTAATTTATGGTCTCTTTAAATAAGTATATATTGTTTCTTGTTATATCTATAGATTATTCACCTTTTCAATCGATGAATATTTTTTCTCGACTATGCCTACGATTATGCATTTCAAACTCTAGTTATAGTCTGTAACCCTATTTTTATAGATATATATATATATATATATATAGTCCGGACCAATCTACTAATATCTAATATTTATTTATCCAATTCAATTATTCCAATAAATCAACCTAACAAGTCTTTAAACGGTGGTAAGAATTAAGATTGCATCCGAAACACTAAAAGATAATTTAACCAACAAAAAAAAAAAATGAAAAAAGAAAATGGCGATAATTTTTTTTTGTTGGGTACACTTCTATAGAATTAAGACTTTTTTGTTAAAAGGTGTTAGATAATTTCACTTCTTTTTAAGTAATCTCTCAAAACAAATCTTTATTAATACCCTATTTAGTTGGTGTCATACTTTATTAATAAAATATTTAAGGGTTTCACTTACTCAATGCTGGTTATTGTCAAGTAAATTTGGCAAGGAATGTTAAGACAAGAAAAACCGAGAAAAATTACGGTTAGGTGCTCAAGAAAGGTAATTCCCAACCTTACTATACATCATACTACATGTTAGTTGCTCTGCTTTTTAATAATAAAAACTTATCCATACCTAATTGTATATAGTTTTCTCATGAGCACTTTCCATGAAATTGGAAATATAATCACAGTATGTAATGGTTATGTACCAGCACATTTAAATTTGAAAATGTAGACTTTTATGACAAAACATGGTGGGCCATTTCTTTTCAAGTCTACATATGTCCATCATATACAAGGAACCTTTATTTAATAAATGTAAAAACTTATGGTGAAACCTTTTTTATGGCTTCACTAAGACTGGGCGAAATTCTTTTTGTCAATATATCAAATTTCAGCTGAAAAAAAACAACTGTTTATAATTATATTCTTATGAATAAACTATATATTTTTTTCAACTATTATTTGTTATATTGTAGTTCACAATGTATATATGTTCAATTATTTAATAAAATATTAAACTTTTTATTTCATATATAGTGTTAGAAAATCTCCCATTTGTAATGTAAACATATTAAATTTCAGCTGAAAAACCAACTGTTTATAGTTATATTCTTATGAATGAACTATTTGTTATCTTGTAGTTCAGAATGTATGTCCAACTATTTAATAAAACATTAAAATTTTATTTCATATATAGTGTTAGAAAATATTTAATGCATAATTTCATACTTGCTTGATAGTTAGAAATTATTTTACCAAATTTTTAATTATCGAGTAAGTTTCCTCTATAAAAAATATTTTATAAATATTAGGAATAGTTTAGAACTACTTTTTTATTAAGAATAATATGTATCTATGATATTTTTTTTATCAACCATACAAAGATAAAAACACTTCTTAATTGATTGTCTAATTCGAAAAACGAGAGTACCCATCATGTCTTAATACCGAAAGACAAGATGATTTTTAAAAAAACATAACTAACAAAAATTTAACTTAATATAACTAAACCAAGATCTTCTAAAAAATAGAAAAAGCAAGCGATTACTCAAAAAATTATGTTATGGTAATTAGTTTTGCACAATCCATCTCAAAATTCCTACAGTCTATCATTTGATCAAAAACTTTCTTCATAGCCCAAAAGCATACTTTCATTTTCGAGTGAAAAAAAGTTATAGATTCCGTTTTTGATAATTTGCTAACTTTGAGGTTACATACTATTCTTTATCTTGTTTCTTGTTTAGTCGCATATTTTAATTTTGATTTTCAGTTCTAAATATCATATTTTCGTATAAATTATAAGAAAAGTTGAAACTTGAAATTATCATATTTGATGGCTAATTTTTGTTTTTGTTTTAATAATGTGTATTGATGGCTAAATTGATACGTTACAAAAATAAATAATAATATAATTAATAAGTGGTGCACATGGTATATGGCAGTTAGGGCCATAACCTCAGCTTGTGCAAAAGTTTTGTCCCCACCAAGATAATACGGAAAGATATTTGTGACTTGACTAAATGCGTTATATAAAATAATAAATACCACAAATATTAATGGATTGCTTAAATAATTGTAACAAACCCGTATGGAGATACCCATATCCTAATCTCATTATTTAATATTCTTTATTGTAAGAGCCGACATATCAATACACATCCCTACGTTTCCCCAAATGGAAAGTTATTGTTAAATTATTCATCAACTCAATCATTAGTGTTAGTGCCACGCCTTAATCCCTATTTAGAAATTGTATAGATTATATGAGAGAGCCAAAAAGATACACATCTTCTTATAGAATAATGCATGCTACGATGTGATATAGTCATATTATATTAATAGTTATATCTAGCTTTAGTATGAATTGTACTAATTTAATCTAGGTCTAAAAAGGCATATGCTTGTTTGTACTTGTCAAATGAGAATAATTAAAACTAAGCATATATACCAAAAATGGGTTATCGGAATGAATCCATGACAAGGACATATATTAAAGAGGAACTTGGTGTTACCGTATTAGCAAAAATACTAATAAACAAATGATGGCTAATCATTTGATATAGAATAATAAATGACAAGTTATAAAAAAAATATACATTAAGAGGATCTTAGAAGAAAAAAAGTACACCTACATCAAGTTTGGTCGCAAAATAAAATTAAGAAAAGTACTTTTAAAGATAAGTAACCAAATGAATATTTATAGTAACTAATTATGTTTCACTAGTTTATTGATATTTTACTACTTTCTATCTTTTTGTTTCTTCATCCGAAACAAGATCACCACATCAAAGTGTATCCATTTATTGGAACTTAATTACATTTCATGGTTCATTAATTGAAATGTTTACAAATTAAAATTTTGAACAAATGATATAATTCGGAATGTTATGGTATTATTACTCATTGAGCGAGACACCGACGTGGCAAAGAACATTAAATTAAAACTAAAAATAATGCAAAAACAAACAAACATAACTAAAGATTTTTAATTAATATTAATAAAAAGTTATTAACGATGATAATACGAGTAGCTTACTCTAAGCTTCTTATTAATCTGAGACTCTCTCATCTTTAACTTCACGACGACGACGATCCGTTAACGTTATTACCGCCGTGAACTCCACCGCTATCACTATCAAATCCTCCGCCACCGCCGCTACTAACACTGTGGTGAAGCTCTCCTCCTCCTCCGCCACCGTGGTGTTCATTATTGTTGCTGTTAATCTCGCCGGCGATAACCGGAGCGTGGTTTCCTCCGCCGTTCCGGATCTCAGTTCCGGCGAGATCACGGCGGTTGAAAGTGTTTTTGTTGTTGTGCATCCAAACTTTGAGAACACTTTTATCAACTCCGATCTGCCGGCAAAACTCACGAACATCGTCTTCGTCACGTTTCTGCATCTTCCAGCCAACTCGTTCTGCGAATTCGAGCATCTTCTCTTTCTGAAACTGGCTGAATTTTGTTCGGAATCTTTTACGAGATCCGTGAAGATTATGATGGTGGTGGTGGTGGTGGTTGTTTCCGCCGGAGAAATTGAGATCGGAGAAAGAAGCTAAGTTGTTGTTGTTGTTGTTATTAGTACCGGAGAGAGATAAGAGCATGTAAGAGGAAGAGATTGGTGGAGGAGAAGCTGAGTTAGGACTACGTGGCGGTGGTGGAGGTGGTGGCGGTGGTGGATGATGACGGTGGTGAGGTTGATACTCAACGGCGGCGGAAGGAGGAGGGATTGAGGAGGAATCATTGTTGTTGTCTGGATCACGGCGGTGGAAATTACGGTGGCAGCCACAAGCAGCACATTTGAGAGAAGTTGGATCGGAGGAGATTGACGACGGAGACGGCATGAATTCGCCGCAACCGTCGAGAGCGTGGCCACCTAACGCCGCCGCGTGGTTTTTGAGACATTCTTTGTAAGTAAAGAGGAGAGGGTGGTGGTGGTGGTGGCGTTTGATGATGCCGTTGCTGAAGGAAATGGGTTTCGCCGGTTGGATCCGGGTCGGAGTTTCGGATTCGGGTTCAGGTGATTTAGGAGCTGGTGTTGTTGTTATTGGTGTAGGAGTCATATCCATCATAGCTTAAAACATTAATAATCTAAACCAAAAATGAAAAACAAAACTTAGGGTTTTGGGTTAAGAGCTATGAAAATAAAGGTACGAGTTTCAGAGATTGTGAATAGAAAATGGAGAAGAAGAAATAAAATAAGTAAAAAGGTTCTTAAGCTTTTGGTGATTATTTACTTTATTATTAAATATATATATATATTTTTTGGTAATATTCGTTTAGAGGAGGAAAGAAGAAAATGATATGATGACGGTGACGACTGTTGCTGAAGCAAATAAAGAAATATAAAGAAAGGACAATAAATGAAAATTAATGATTTATAAAATGAAATTAAAAAAAAAAAAAAAAGGTTTGGGGATATTTTAATCGAGGGAACTAAGGTTGATGTTTTTTAACCATGGTTAGGTAGAGGGGGTTGTAGGGTCAACAAAGAGAGTGCGTGTTAGATTTTGCGGTAATAAATGTAGCTCTTGTACTGAGTAAGTGTGTCTTAAACCTAAAGGCAGAAGTCAAAATTAAAAAGAAAACATTGGGGTGTGACTGGTGAACAAGGAGAAGAAAAAATAACTGGAGGAAACAGTATAAATTCTTCCTTGTAATGTTTAGTAGAAGAAAGTTTTCTACCGTAAAATAACAAGTTTCTTTGATAACAAAAAATAAAAGGTGTAGGACTAGAAGAAATGAGAAGATTTTTTTTTCTTCTATACTTGGCACCAGTCAGAGCCCAAGTCTCATAATAGTAAATTGGTAATGGTTCTTTATATTTTTCTCGAATCAATTACAGAATTGGGCATTATTTTGAATATTCTTATCAAATCTTGATTCCGAAAATTTCTCTTCTATGCTCGGCCTCTATTCCAGGTGGAGATCTGTGCAAGCATGATGTAGTCATTAGACAAGTGTGTACAGGTTTGTAGTTTCTTTCCTAGGCTATCTCATTGTTTCCTATGTACTATTTGAGGTCATCACCATTGGATTATGAATTTGAATGCATTAGGTAGTGTGGTGTTAATAGATTGTGATGATGTGGTAAATTAGTCTCGTTTTAGATAATTGATGTGGGTTTTTTGCTATTATTTTTTACTTTTTATGGGTCGATGATAGTGAAGATTTTGTGGTTTTGTTGTCTTAGCTTTTCAATTCAAGTCTGTTGCTGCTCGCCTGCTCGGTTGTGTCTTAGCTTGTCCTCAAGTTCAATGTTTGCCTCTGCAGCTTCTAAAGATCTCATCCTTCCGAAGATTTTATCCGTGGAGTCAGCCCCAGCCCAACATAAGCTTTCTAGTATCTTCAACTTTTAGAACCCCACAAATTTTCATTAAACCATTGTACCAAGAGTGTGATAATACTTCATTTCAAGTTTTGGTACAATGGCAATTTACAAAAAAATAAATGAAGTACTCCCGAGAAGACACAAGATTTCGTAAAACAGAAAACGATTTAAATTTCTAGGTTTCCCAAATCATCTAAGAGAATGGAAAGATAGAGGTACTAAAGATCAAAGCTATGTAGTCTTCATCTTCCTCGTCTAGTTCACGTCCTCCTCTAGTTCACGTCCTCCTCTAGAGGCTCATTCGGTCTTCTTCAATCCACCCATTCAATTCCTTTAATGTTTTAGCATCAACAAAAGTCAATAAATCAAAATCATGCTTTCTATTGAACATTTGGAGTCTAGTTGAACTCAATTGCATTTTTTTTTTTGTAAAAATAAAAATTTAAATATAAAGTTAAATCATCCATCTATATATATAATAATAATATTTGAATACGCTATCAAATCATTCACCAATATAAAAACTTAATAAATATATACTATTTACTTATTTTGATTCTCATATTTTTCTTATATTATTTGGTTTCTAATTAATTTTTGTTATATGTTTACAAATACTTATTTTTACACATGTCAAATCTTATTGACTCATTGACACATAAGGTTTACATGATTTAAAATATTATCGGCTGATTGACATGTATCGCCATTATGTTAATTACTATTTTTAAAACATCAAGTTTTATAATAAAATTATATAATTTAATCACTTTTTTGTGTGTGTTATATTTACTTTTTGATATACGTTTACAAAAATAGTAATTACAATTATTGTCTTATTAGGATTAGTAATTTACTATAATATTTTCGGTTTTATATACTATTTTAAAAATGTTATGCATTTGTGAGAACATCTCAGAATGTGGTATTAATACGCTACCTCTGCCATGCCGATCCAGAACACAGGAACCTCCTTTGTCTGTGCAACCTCAACATCTTTTATTTGTTCTTCAACTTTTTTTGAACAGCTTTATTGGGAGAAAAGAAAAAAAATTAGTATATAATTACAGGTATTGGAAGAGAATTACCTAAATAATGATGAAACCAAGAGGGGAATATTGAATGTACTTTCCACTGGAATACCGAGATTTGCTATTTCTTCTGTCAGTAAGCACATATGTTTACATCTTTTCTACACATATGTGCTTGTGCATATACAAATCTGAAGCTATAAACTTTCCAATGCGGTAACCAACAAAAGATGTATTTAGAAAATATGACATCTAACCAACAAAAGATGTATTTAGAAAACATGACACCTTGGAAATTTATCTCTCACTTTCATTAAGAATATAATAATTGAAAATTAAATCTCAACCAAAATTTTGTTTTTTCAAGTTATCAAAAAGAATGCATCAAAGAATCTATACATCATCAAACAAATCGATGACTAACAGCAAAAGATTCCGGTTAAAACAATGGAGGGTGTACCAAAGATGCAAATAACTCATCATCATCTTCCGTTTTGGTACAATGGCAGTTTACAAAAAAGAAATGAAGGGAACATCTTTGTGTGACATGCATCTCCCTTAAACCTTGGAGATTTTTTTAGTATACATCAAGAATGTGATAATATTAAAATCTAGTATTCCCGCGAAGACACAAGGTTTCTTAAAACAGAAAACAATATAAATTTCTAGGTTTCCCAAATCATCTAAGAGAATGGAAAGATAGAGGTACTAAAGATCAAAGCTATGTAGTCTTCATCTTCCTCGTCTAGTTCACGTCCTCCTCTAGATGCTCATTCGGTCTTCTTCAATCCACCCATTCAAATCCTTCAATGTTTTAGCATCAACAAAAGTCAATAAATCAAAATCATGCTTTCTATTGAACATTTAGAGTCTAGTTGAACTCAATTGCATTTTTTGAATGATTAAAACTTGCCTTTCTTTGCTTGTAAATATATTTAGAAACAGTAAAAATCCGCTTCACCAGCTTCCTCTTGGGTGGAGGCCTTGACACCATGTCCAACTCCTATTTGAAAGAAAAAATATAACATGGGGTCAATATAATATATTTTTTCTTTGAAATGCAAACATAAGTAATAAGTGAGAAAGGGAAACTTGTGCTCAAATGACAAATGACAAATGCAACTGATACAATATTTAGAGGAGGCAAGGATGATGCCTTACACGCACTACATGATCTTTATCCTTGAGATGTGTAGTGAAATTTTCAAAACTTTGGCCAAAATTTGCACAGTGCGCAAAAAACATGCATGGAGATTCACCAGTTTCATAGAACTTCTCCTCAAGCTCCTGTCTTCTTGTCTCCCCTGAATCTATTTCGTCTAGTGGAAAAACCAAACTTTGCCGGTTATGTCAACACTATAAGAGAGAGGACAAACACCTTCTAGCTAGTAACCTTTCCCAAATACACTTTTAAGAAGGATTCTAATGGAAGAGATCGTCGAAAGAACATCATGGGTTCGTTTTAAGGTGTGTTTTAGATTGCCAATGGCAGGGATGGTAAGATGACTAGGGTAGCTTGCCTTCTTCAACGCCGATTCTATAGACTGAGCGACCATTCTAGCATCATAACCATCAGAAACCGGACAGCTGTTGTTGTCCCACCACATCATTGTTTATCAAAACAACGAAATTGCGCTTTATCACCAGAAAATATTTCTCCCAAAACTGTGTTTTACCGACAAATCACAAAATCGTGTTCTCGTGTAAAATTGTGTTTTATTACCAAAAAATATTTTTTCACAAACCGTATTTTCCCGAGATAATCGCAAAACTGTCTTTCCCGCCAAAACCACAATTTTGTACTTTATCACCAAAAATATATATTTTTCTACAAAATCGTGTTTTCTACTAAAATCAAATTTAATTAATAAATAAATTTAATTATTTATTAATTAAATTTAATGAATTAATTAATAGTTAGTAAAATGTTTACAATAAAACAATACTATATGATTCTAAAATGATTAAATGGGTCAAGAAAACTTAAATGAAGTTAAATAGGATAAATTGGCACGAACTGTCCGTGTTCAACCGCACATTATTACATATGTAAACAATTGCCCTCAACATTGGTTTTTATAAGTCAATTTTATAATGTTGTTGACAAAAAAAAAATAAACAAAGTTAAATTGGTTCAAACTTAAATAGATTTATACGGAGTTTAAATGAGGTGAGAGATTACCCACCTCCAAAACACTCAAAAACTCCGCTTCGAAAGCAGTTGTTGTTGGCATAAAGGCTCTTCGTCAAGTCTAAATACAAAAATCAATCATACCCAAAATTGGGATAAACAAATCGCATCTTTACTTTTACGGAAACTCTCTCAGTTGAAATCACCGACCTAGTTTACTATCGAATCTGAAACGCCAGAGGGAACGAAGGGGGAGAAGATGGATGGAGCGACAGGAAAAGGAAACCTATACATGTTGACCGATACTAGTGGCTAACTAAATTAGATCGGTTTGAGAAAACCAAACTACAGATAACTATTGGACATGCAAATTCTTGAAAATGATGATTGTGTAATAAAAGATAATAAATTCTTCAAATAAAACATATCCTCGATGTCAAAATCCTCAAACGCAACTAAAATGTGAAAACAAAAACTGAGTGTTTTAGTCTGAAAACACATAAGTAAAAAGCTACTAGAGGCATGAGACAAAGAAGGCTGGTCAGATTTACTCTTCATCGTCCTCGTCATCATCATCACCACCTGCTCCGTTCAATGCCTTAACTCTCTCGATCAACTTGTTCTTCCTCTCTTCATAAGTCAGTTTCTTCAAGTTGTACCTGTTTTGTTTATATCACAATCAATCAAGAACCCAGTGAGATACTACACCAATACAACAACAACAAGCCTATAATATTGAAGGCAGTAATGAAATATGCTTATTTGCTTTTACCTCTTGTGTTCCTTGGGAGCAGGTTTCTCGGTTTTCTTAGGGTTGGGGTCTGCTCGAATAGCAGCGTGAACCTTCTTGTACATCTCCTCAATGCTCTCAGCTTCAACTCCTTTCTTAATGTATGCACTGAAGTGAGTTTGCAACTTCTCTGGCTCATCTTCTGCCAACAGCTTCATGTAGTTTGAGACATGGCCACCATATATGTAGTTCCTGTGGATTTCAGCATCAAGTTGCTTGTTCTCTTTGTTGAAACCAGCAAATCTCTTGTCACTGTGCGGGATATCAAGACCTCCATCCAAAGCACCCTATAGTTTCATGAAGCAAACCAAAAGGGTATTAAAGAATTGCTAGTACCATCATTTGCTCATGAAACACACAATACAACAGATAAGAACACAGACAACCACATTAAAACAGAGAACCATTTTAATACCTTGAGTGCACCAAACACACGGTTTCCCGTTGTGGTCCTGATAAGTCCGACATCAAGAAGAGCACGGAAAGGTCTTCTGGAATCAGTTGGTTCAACAGAAAAGTCCTCTCCAGTGGCCTGATTCATTGAATTGTGATCAGTTATTAATCAAGAGATGAAAACTCATAAGTTTCTTTAATTTCAAGATGAAATCAAAAGCACAACATACCTCTACATTGCCCTCATACTCGTCATCCATTTCCAACATTTTCAGAACACGACGAGCCAAAAGAAGGCCAGTACAGTAAGCTAGCATGACAAAAACACCAAGTCTTTAGGAGACCATACACACAGAATCAAACATATAAAATTGGAAAACAAAAGCATAGGACTGATTTTATTACCTGCAGCGTAGTTGGTAAGACCAACAGTGAGTCCATACTGAGGCAGCTCATGTGCGTAAGCAGAAGCTTTAACAATGTCACCAGCTATGCTTGCAGACACAATTTGTGCCACTATGTCTTTGTTGGTAAACCGAACAACAAAACGGTACTTAGGTGTATTGTACTTGTTCTTATCTTGATTGATAAGACGGATCCTTGCCCTGTAATCAGTCTTGCCATCTACAGAAATACAAAAAAAAAACAGCTTTCAGAACAGGATGAACAAAGAGAAGCACACAGTACAAGCATAGAAAACGAAACTAAGAATCAATCAATACCTCTCCTTCTCCTGAACTTCACTTGATACCTCTTGAAGTAAGCATTCGACTTGTGGGACTTCACAAACACCTAACAACAGAAAGGTCCCTAATTTATTAGTCTAATGTCAAACAGAAATCTAAATCTTAAGATCCAAAAATATGTCAACCCTTCTTTCCAAGGTAACAAAAGATCATCCATTTAAACCCATCAGCGACCTCTATAACAGAACAAAAAACTAAAGTCTCAAACTTTAATACTTAACCCAAGAAGAAAAACATAAATTTGCCTATTTTAATTCTCAAAACCAAAAACCCTTGAAGAATACACATCTATTAGGCTGAATACAACAACCATAGGCTCATGAATTCTCATTACCATAACTATCAAAAGAAATGTAGGAGATTTCTACATGAAATGAAACGCAAAATCTGATCTTCTGAGGAGAAATCTAGAAGAAACTATGGCGCAGAGAGAGAGATGAAAGCTAAGAGCTTACCATTGTTTGCTGTGAAGATGAGTGACGAGAAGGCAAGAGGCGCAATGACCTAATGCGAGATCAAGCTTATAAGACAAAACCCTAGAGTTCTCTTGGGCTCTTCCAATCAACGGCCACGATTTATGTGGGCTTTAAAACTATTCAACGGTCTTGATTGGTTAATATTAAATAAGGGCCCAATGGGCTTTATATTTGGACTTTTTTCTAGTCCTCTCTCCCACCTATTTTGTTTTTACTCTGGAGAGATGTAATGAGGTAAAGTAAAAAAAGTTTTACACACCGAAGAAATTCTACCACTTGCAATTTCTGTTTCATTTCTAATAAATAAACTAAATACATTAGCTTCAAAAGAAGTATTTCTAAAAATATTTAGATGATAAAAATAATCACTAAAAACTATACATTTTTGTAACATACTCTCAACAATTACTAATAAAAAAAAGTTTCAAGATAATTCAATCTCCATTTGAATTAGGCCTGGACACTAATACCTATTACCCGTATTCGATCTGTTATTCGACTCGTACTCGTCCAGAAAAAAGGGTATCCGTAACTTTAGAGTCGAGTGAAATGTATAATAATTATATTACATGTGGGTAAGGATCGAGTGAAAAATATTAATTTATTTTTTAATACCCGTCCCGTTATCCACTTTATTACTCGATCCGTAAATATCCGCTAATATTTTATAATATTATTAATAGTTTATAAATATATTCTAGAATAAAATTACAAGTTTTTATTTTTGAAGTTTGTAATTTTATATTTTTTGGAACTATATGTTGCACATTTATAACTTATTTTTTTTTAAATATGGAATTATTATGCGGTTACAGAAAAAAAAATTTATGCATGAATTATCAATTAATATGCGGATAATGGTAAAGGGTCGGGTATCTAAAGAGTTAACTATTTTTACCGAGAACTTGATTTTCCAGATACTCGTTATTTACGGGTCGAATACTAGTATTTTTTTTTATTACCCGTAAAAATCGGATCAAATAAAAAAAATTTCAAAATTTAAGGATACCCGTCTCATGCCCGTCCTAATTGGAATGTCTTGTCTATTGTAATCTCATAGATTATTATATTTCCGTTTGATATACTTTGCACTTTTTTTCTTTTCTTTAAAATCGTTTTGGTTTTTTTTTTAATTTTGTGGCAAAGAATTTATATGTAAAGTGGAAACTATCTTTTTTGGTTTAGACCATATAACCGTTAATTAATATGTCTGGTTGAAAAAAAAAAGTATTATGGATTCATGGGCCATTGCAGTATTGCATTCTTGCCCAACCCATTAGGCCTGGGTCTAGCTGGTCTTGATTCTGTGACATCGGTGCTTCAACTCCAATCATCACCTAACCAAAATAGCAATAACGTTTTTCACCTAACCAAATGTTTTTTTTATGTCTAAATCTAGACTAAATCTCTAAAGTCTGCAAATGCTGTGTAAATTTCTCCATTTTCATTTCGGTAAACAACTTACATACTTCAAGAACCAATAACCTAACTTTTTTTTTTTTAATTATATAACCAAAAGATTTTAAACATAACTCTAGACTACTATCTTGAAATTGCAATCGTTATGTGAATGATATAGTGCCAAGGAAAATATGCGTCGAGTAGGAATCAACACACGAGTTCAAAAACCTATCATCATGGACGGTACTATGAATCCCTACTTTTTTTTTCAGGTTAGTTCAATGAATTACTCTCTTCTATTACTTAATCTATACACATACACACTGAATTCGATAGACCCCATAGAGGCATAGACATTAGCACTAACTAAACCATACACAAGTAAGAGGCAAAAATCTTTAAAAGACTCATAACACATTAATACAATCCACAAAATAACTGAAATCTTACAATAACACATGACAATACCATTGTTGTTATTGATCACCACATTCACCGCAACACCTAGACTCTCTAGGTTTTATTTAATTTGGAACGTTACAACAAAGGTGATATATAGAACATACTCAACACAAATCCATTCAAGAAGATGGAGCTTTCCCGGGATCATCGCGTAGGACATCATGAAAATCATATTTTCCCTTTCCCTCTGGATTCCTCTTCAATTCCATAATTTCTTTGAACGTCTCTATGAATTTCGTCATATGCAATCGTTTCCATTCCTAACAATCCAAAACACGTGAATCGAACCAGTGTACAATTCCTCATTCATAGTGAGTTAACAAGATAAAAAAAAAAATGTTTAAATCATCAAACCTCGAAATCCCATTCTCCACCAATATCAGGATCATTCTTGTTGAGCCATGGATATGTTTCCACTGTCATCTTCTCAGAATTGTCCTGCATATGCAAAAACATAATTCATAACCTCATCAAGACACACTACAAATGTTTGTTTTTTTCAGATTTAAATTTTGTTTTTGGAGATAAAATCATCAAATCTTCAAACTTACCTTCCTTATAACCTCAACAGTCACTCTTTCATATTCGTTTCCCTCAACCCAATCAACATTCTCAAGTTCATCATCCGTTAATCCCACTAGTACCTACAACAATTCACCAAAATTACGCAAAAAAATTAAATGATTCAAGAATCAAGATCAATACAAAAAAAAAAAAAAATTTAAATGATTCAAGAATCAAGATCAATACGCAAAATCTAAATGATTCAAGAATCAAGATCAATACACAAAAAAAAAAAAAAAAAAAAAAACCTCACAAGAATAAAGTATCTGAATTTCACAAAAAAAATGATCCAAACCTTTCCATGAACTTCTCCATTCTCACGCGGTACAATACATGGATACAAACGCCCTTTTAGCCTAAACCTCTGACTGAAAGAAAAAAAAACCAAAATGGCCATTAGATCTTAGATCTATACAGAGAGATCGAGAGAAAGAGGTACGTACAAGCCAGGGAGTGTTGCAGAGACGATCTCAGGAGTACGGTTAAGCATGACGTGGATGACATCAGGCTCTTGAAAGCTACCATAGACGAAAACATTGTGAAGCTGAGGAGAACCAGAGCTACTCATTTTTTTTTTGTCGATCTTCTCTGTTTTTTTTTGCTTTTGTTTTTTAGGGTTATGGTAATTCTAAATCAGAGCTTTTGACCTTTTATAACGTGAAAAAAATATATATATATATATCAACACGAAACCGGTGAAACACGTGGAATGATTCTCTTACCATAACCAACCTTAGCGTATCAAAAAGTCCTTCGTCTTCCAATTTTTTTTAAGTCAAGTTTTCGGCAACTAGTTTTTGGATATATTATCTAATTAAAATTGTTGTCCATGTTATAACAATGTATCCTAAATAATAGGATAATTTAAGAGATTTTATCAATATAAGAGTTATATAGAAAATAGAGAGAGTTTATGCATTTATTTTTATTGTGATTCAAGTGTACATATTATACTGAATTTGATGGTTTATATAAAGAAGAAATGTAGAGATGTATAGTAATGGTGGTCTCCACACAAATGTTTTACACCATCCATTTATTAGTGGGATGTGTTAGTGATTTACACCATTGATTTCTTAGTGGAATATGTTAGTTGATTTTGATTTTCATAACACTCCACATTGGAAACCAGTGTCACTATTGTCTCTTGCGCAATATTTATTGTTGCCTCGTTAAAAATCTTTCCAGGAAAACCCAGTGGAAAAAACCATAGAAGGTAAAAAGAGTACAACCTCGCAAGCTCCCCCTCGTATGATCAGGATCACATCTTACAAGTCTTTTTGACGACGCATTCCAATATTATGGATATGTTTTCTGAACATAGTGGTCGGTAATGATTTCGTGAAGAAATCTGCAGAATTCTCAGATGATTGAACATATTTTACTTCAATGTCTTTATTCTTCACGAGCTCTTTGGGTATATGAAAAGAACTTTGGAGGTATGTGTTTGGTTCTATCACTTTTGATATACCTTCCTTTGTCTGAGCAACACATGCAACATTGTCTTCATACAAGGTAGTTGGCTCCGTATTCATACGAATTCCACTATTTGATTGGATGTGCTGACTCATTGATCTTAGCCATATACATTCTCTACTTGCTTCATGTAGTGCGATGATTTCAGCATGGTTCGAAAAAGTAGCTACAAGCGTCTACTTCTGAGAACGCCAAGATATAGCGGTACCTCCAATTATGAACACATATCCTGTTTGTGATCGAGCTTTGTGTGGATCTGATAAATATCATGCATCTGCAAAACCAATCATTTGACCATTTAAATTCTTAGGGTAAAATAACCCTAGATCAATAGTCCCTTGAAGGTAACGAAAGACATGTTTTATTCCGATCCAATGCCTTCGTGTAGGAGATGAACTAAATCTGGCCAAAAGATTAACTGAAAATAAAATATCAGATCGAGTGCAATTTGTAAGATACATAAGAGCTCCAATTGAACTTAGATACAGTACTTCAGGACCAAGTATCTCTTCATTTTCCTCAGGTAGTCGGAATGGATCACTTTCAACATTAAGTGATCTAACGACCATTGAAGTACTTAGAGGAGTTGCCTTATCCATATTAAAATGTTTTAACACTCTTTTAGTGTATGTGGATTGATGTACAACTATACACTTTTGAGTGTGTTCAATTTGTAGGCCAAGACAAAACTTTGTCTGTCCGAGATCTTTCATCTCAAATTTCCCTTTTAGATAGTTTGTTGCTTTCTGTATTTCCTGTTAACTTCCGATTAAGTTTAGATCATCAACGTATATCGCGATTATCACAAATCCGGATGTTTTTTTCTTGATGAAAACACATAGGCAAATAGGATCATTCACATATCCTTCTTTTGTTAAATGTTAACTGAGACAATTATACCACATTCGTCCAGATTGTTTTAACCCATATAATGATCTTTACAACTTTATTGCACATAACTCTTTGGATTTAGATTTTAATGCTTCTGGCATATTAAACTCATCGGGAACTCTCATATAGATATTTGTATTTAATGATCCATATAAATATGCTGTAATGACATTCATGAGATGCATCTCAAGATTTTCGCTAGCTGCTAGACTCATCAAAAATCTAAACGTTATTGCATCCATAACGGGAGAATATGTTTCCTCATAATCAATCTCGGGTCTTTGAGAAAATCATTGAGCTACGAGACTAGCTTTAAATCTCGTAATTTTATTTTTCTCATTTCTTTTTCTAACGAAAACCCATTTGTATCCAACTGGTTTCACATCCTCAGATGTGAGTACAATAGGTCCGAATACATTTCGTTTATTAAGTGAATCAAGTTCAACTTGTATGGCATCTTTCCATTTTGTCCAGTCATGTCTCTTTTGACATTCATATACAGATTTTAGTTCCGGATCCTTGTTTTTCTCATCTATTTCTCTTGACATAAAGTATGAGAAAACATTATCGACTTCATCGATTTTATTTCGATTCCATATCTTTCCATTATGGATATAGTTGATGAAAATTTCATGATTTCCTTCCGGCTCAAGATGCTCAATATTGTCATTAGACTCATGATTTGTTTCTTCCAAAATGCTTTCTGCTATTTTAGGAATATGATGCTTTTTAACTTTCTTTCGTTTTCTAAGATTTTTATCCTTAGAGACAGCTGCTCTACCACGTTTCAATCGTGTTCTAGACTCATGTGTATCATCTGCTCTTCCACGTTCTTGTGATATTTCAATTCAAGCAGGAACATTTGCAGCTGGTATATATGATTTAGTTACCGTTTTAGTATCGGTAAATACATCCGGAAGTTGATTTGCTATACTTTGCAAATGCATAATTCATCGAACTTCTATTTCGGACTGTTTTGTAGGAGGATCAAGGTGCAACAGAGTTGATACACACCATTTGATATCTTTTTCTACTTGCTTATTTTCTCCCCTAGAACCGGGAATACTTTTTCATCAAAATGACAATCGGCAAAACGTGTCGTAAAGGCATCACCTATCATTGGTTCTAGGTATCTTATAATTGATAGAGAATCACAGCCAATATATATACCCAATCTTCTTTGTGGTCCCATTTTTGTATGTTGTGGTGGTGATATAGGCACATACACTGCACAACCAAAAATCCTTAGATGGAATATATTTGGTTCTCGACCAAATGCTAACTGTAATGGAAAATATTTATGATATGCACTTGATCTTATCCGAATGATTGCTTCTGCATGCAATATAGCATGTCTCCATACAGAGGTTGGAAGTTTTGATCTCATGATCAATGGTCTTGCAATCAATTGCAGACGTTTAGTCAATGATTCCATCAAACTATTTTGTGTATGAACATGGGCTACAGGATGTTCAACTTCAATTCTCATTACCATGCAATAATCATTAAATGTTTGGGATGTGAATTCACCAGCATTGTCTAGTCTAACTCTCTTAATGGGATAATCAGAGAACTGAGCTCTTAATTTGATTATCTGAGTTAGAAATCTCGCAAATGCCAAATTTCGAGATGACAGTAGACAAACATGTGACCATCTGCTAGATGCATCAATCAACACCATAAAATAGTGGAATGGTCCACATGGTGGAAGTATCGGTCCACAAATATCGCCTTGAATCCGTTCAATGAACTTTGGTGATTCTTTATTAATTTTGGTTGGCGATGGCCGTATGATCAATTTTCCAAAAGAACATGCTGCACATATCATTTTCTTTTCCTGATATACCTCATGAGTTTTTAGTGAATAACCATGTGAGCTCTCTATAATTTTTCGCATCATTGTGGTGCCTGGGTGACCAAGGCGATCATGCCATAATGTGAAACCTTCTAGATTTTTTTTGATCAGAAGATGCGATTCTATTTCATCTATATAAGTATGATGCAAACCAGAAGAAAGTTCTGAGAATTTTTCAAGTATTTTCTTTTTTCCAGCTTTATTAGAAGTCATATATATGTACTTCTTTCTTTCCTCAGTAGTAGATTGAGTTTCATACCCTTAAAAGTATATATCTTTGAAGCTCAACAAATTCCTTTTAGAATTCGGAAAATATAAAGCATTTCTTATGGAAAACTTTGTTCCATTCGGCAATACAAAATTAGCTTTGCCACTTCCTTTAATCACGTTTGTAGGACCCGATATTGTATTGACAATAATTTTTGTCGGTTTTAGCTCAGAGAAAAATCTCTTATGCCTCAGAATAGTGTGTGTTGTCCCACTATCTAGTATACAAATATCTCTGCTATCTTTCCTTACTATTGTTTTGTAAGAACCTACATCCATTTATGTAATTAACATAAACATTAATAAATATAAGCAAATTTCATTGATACAGAAAGCATGTAATAATTATACATTAGTTTATTTGAAGAAACAATATTATCTGAAAATAACTGAAAATACATAATACTTATATAATGACATTATAGGAGACTCATTCACTTGTCTCATTATATAGCATTTCACTTTCCAGTAAAAGCGGTTTCATCGAAATCATCAATGAAGTCGGAAGCGTCAATGTGTGTAGTACCCTCAAAGTGTTCCGTGAGATTTACATATTTTCCTTTTCCTTTTAGGGATTCTTTGTATAATTTACAAAGATGTTCAGGAGTTCGACAAACATGAACCTAGTGTCCTTTTGATCCACATGTATAACATATGTTATCACGTTTTTGGCTAGTACTTTCTTGGGATTCTTTCCCTTTCGGATTTTGTTCAGGTCGAACCCAAGTATATGGCTTCCTGTTTTGGGGGTTATAGGGTTTACCACGTCCCCATTTAAATCCATGACCACGACCACGACCACGACCACGACCACGACCACGGCCACGACCACGACCTTGACCATGACCTCTATAGATTTGATTTCCTCGTTCTGGATATTCCATATCCGATGCATTTGTTGCATTCACTTCAGAAAATGCTTTGGCTCCAGTGGGTCTAGCATTATAATTTTTAATGAGGAGCTCATTATTCTTTTCCGCAAGCATGAGCGTCACAATTAGCTCATAAAATCTTTTGTATCCGCAATTTCTGTATTGCTCTTGCAACACATAATAATTTTTGTGGAAAATGAAGAAAGTTTTATTGAGCATTTCTGCTTCGTTAACAGACTTTCCACAATATTCTAACTGTGCCACTATTCTCAGCATTGCGGAGTTATAATGCTCTACCTTTTCAAAATCTTGGAATCATAGATTATTCCATTCATCTATGGCATGTGGAAGTGTTATTGTCTTTTAGTTATCAAACCTATCTTTTAATGCTTTCCACAGCTCCGCAGGGTCTCTTGTCTGCGCATAATCATGCGTCAGATTATCATCTACATGTTTTCTGAGAAAAATAATTGATTTCGCCTTCTCTGGAGGAGACGAAGTATTTTTTTCTTTTATTGTTTCAGATATTTTTTCTATTTCTAGATAGAGCTCTGCATTGTTTGTCCATGCTAATATAATTTGCTCCATTTATATGTAGAGTCGGAAACTTGAGTTTCTCGATGTTTGCCATTTAATTTCTAAAACAAAATCAAAAAATATTAATAGAGATTTTATTTAATTTAAAACACTTGTATAAGTAGCGCAATTACAAGAAATACAATTACATAAAAAAGTAAAATAGCATCCATTAAAAATTCATCGGGAGAGAATTCTTCAAAGATTAAACTATAAATTGCAACAACTATAAAACAATAAACAAAAAATACAAATGGAAGAACCATTTTTCTTATAAAAACAAATTGTTTTCTTAAAGAAGATTTTGAGAGAGAGATAAAAATTTTGAGTGAGATGGATGAATAAAAATGAATGTATTTATAGATTGAAAAAATACTATTGCTAGCCATTATATATCCGTTTGAATTTTAAAAAAATAAGTTAAAATCTTTTTTTTATTATATATGACCGTTTGAGATTTAAAATATTAAACAACATATTAAAATAAAAATTGTAATAAATAATCAAGAATAATATATATAAGATTATATATAGGTGGCCAAACCTCCTTTTATAATGTTGATAATATAAACAATAATATGATTATTAAATTAAAATAATAAATAATAAACATTAAATAAATTATGGTGATTAAAATTATCCATGTTAAAATGATAAGCATTAAATAAATTATGATGATTAAAATCATCCATGTTAAAATGATAAACATTAAATAAATTATGGTGATTAAAATCATCCATATTAAAATGAGAAGCATTAAATAAATTATGGTGTATTAAACAACCATTTATAAAAGCGTTAAATTAAAACAAGGGGCGGCCGAGCCGCGCTCCGATAATAATAAATAAATAAAATTAAAAAAAACATAAATTAACATAAATATGAATTAATACTAAACCTTTGTTGTTGTTTTTTTTTTTTTTTTGGTATGAGAGCGGTTGAACATTTTTTTTTTGGGGGATAAGAGCGATTCCTGCTGATAATGTGTTATAATGATGTATCATAAATAATATGATAACTTAAGAGATTTTATAAATATAAGAGTTAAGTAGAAAATAGAGAGAGTTTATGCATTTATTTTTATTGTGATTCAAGTGTACATGTTACAATGAATTTGATGGTTTATATAGAGAATAAATGTAAAAATGTATAGTGATGGTGGTCTCCACACATGTTTTACACCATCCATTTATTAGTGGGATGTGAGTGATTTACACCATTGATTTCTTAGTGGAATGTGTTAGTTGATTTTGATTTTCATAACAGTCCATAGTTATTTTATACGGAGTCCTAACAAGCTGGTCTAGTTGTGTGAGTCACCAATAAAAGAAAAGAAAAATAAATTGTTCTTTAAAAAATCGTTAGGCGGTAATTATGTGTTTAGTAAAGATCTAACGTCTATATTGACTAATCAGAACTTAGATGAGACTTAGACGTTAATAAACTATTTATTGTTTTATAATTTTATAATAAAACATCATCTATAAATTATAGAATGTTAAAAAATTACTTATTTGAACATGTTATCTATATTTACATTTAAATTTTGTGAGAAATAAGTTAGTTTAGTTCTAATAAATAAAAAATTTGGAGCTAACTAAATCATAATTTACAATTTTAATAACTAAACATTTTTTATATATATTTTTATTTATTTTTTTCACTTATTCAAATTGATGTTAAACTTTTTAAAAAAACTAAAAAAAATCAAGTATTAAACCGACCAATTTGACCGATTTAGCCGATTAATATAAATTTAGAATATTTAAACCAGTAAACCGATTTGATTTACCGATTTTTCTAAAATTGACACCTTTGAAGCTTATGAACGCCTAACCATCGTTTAGGCCGATTTTTTGAACCATGGTTGTAGCTCGTCAGTTTTAATCATATTATGTTAGAGCTCTAAATAGCTTTTTTTTTTTTTAAGAATAGAGGAAGTTGTGATGAATGAGACTAATGAGATGATTATGACGTAAGTTCGATGGACTTTTTATTTAATTCATGCTTCTACCATTTGGTAGATGAATATTTTGCATTAACATCTTTTTATAAAAAAAATTATTTCAGCAGTATACGTGATATTATGTTTGCAGGATATGTAAATGCTGTCTTAAGAGGAATGCTAAAAAAATGCATTGCATCTTTTAAAACATAATGATTTGTTAATTACTCTTTTAAGTTTTAAAATAAAGATTTCTTTTGAATAAATAGCAAGATAGGTAAAAATAATTTGGCCAAGGCCGATTAATATATCATATAATATAATTGGATTCATTGATGTAGTTCTAGGCTTCTAGCTGCAAAAAGAAAAAGAAAATAAAAGCATTAATAAATTTCACATTTCATCATTAAAAAAAAAGTTAATAATGAGCAGACCAACTTGACAGAAAAGTTTAAATTTTCCCAAACCCACTCAGCCGATTGGTATTGATTACTAATTGATTTTAGACGGTGGCACCACTGGCACCTTTAAGGATTTAAGTACATGATTAATTGACGAAGAATTGCTTAGGAATCTAAATTATCATCAAAATCATTTTATGCATATCAGGTTTTGGATAGAGGCGGACAAACTTAATTTTGGGACGGAATTCTACAAATTCAAAAAATATCGGTTCAATTTGGTAAAATTTCATTAACTGAAAACCGAACCGATTATTAATTCGATTAATTTTGGTAGTATTATTAGCTAACCAAAAAAACCGATAACCAAAAAATCAGTCGGGTTTGGTTTCGGTTAACCGAACTCGCAGCCCTAAGCCTTAGGGTTGACTAAACACACAGAGGTAAGATGTCAAAATCTCTAAAAAGACTTATAACACATTAATACAATCAACATGATATCTCAAATTTTACGATTACAATTAACACATGACATTTACATACTTGTGACTGATCTCCACAATACCTATACTCACTAGAGGTTTTATTTTAATCCGAAATTTATAAACAAAGGTGATATATAAAACATACTCGAACACAAATCCATTCGATCAAGACGATGGAGCCTCATCCGATAGATCTTCGCGTAGGACATGACTGTAATCATCTCTTCCCTTTCCATTAGGATTTTTCTTCCATTCCATGATTTTCTTAAACGACTCTATGAATTTATTCATGTGCAATCGTTTCCATTCCTAAGAGAAAATAATAATCCAAAAAACGCGAATCGGACCAATGTACCATTTCTCATTCATAATGAGTTTTAACATAATTAATAAAAACTGTGTAAATCATCAGACCTCGAAATCCCATTCTCCACACATATCATGATCATCCTTGTTGATCCACATATATGTTTTCACTGGCATTTTCTCCGAATTGTCCTGCAAATGCAAAACAAAACATCAAGATTTCTAATCTCATAAAGACCATTAAAAATTATTTAAATTCATAATTGTGTTTTTTTTTTCAAACAAAACATCAGAAATTATAGTCTTCAAACTTACATTCAGTACAACTCCAACTGTCACTCTCTCATACTCATTGCCCTCAACCGCATCTAAATTCTCAAGTTCATCACTTGTTAATCCCATTAGTACCTACATCAACCAATTCACCAAATTCCTCAAAACCTACTTCGGTCAAAAACCTTACGTTCCATACACACGAAAACCCACAAAAATAAAGTCACAAAGAATGATCCAAAAATCAAACCTTTCCATGGACTTCTCCTTTCTCAGAGGGAACAATACATGGATACAAACGTCCTTTAAGCCTAAACCTCTGACTGAAAAAAAACCCAAAACCACCATCAAATCTTAGATCTATAAATAAAGATCAATCAATAGAGAGAGAGAGAGAGAGAGAGAGAGAGAGAGAGAGAGAGAGAGGTACGTACAAGCCAGGGAGTGTTGCTGAGACGATCTCAGGAGTACGGTCAAGCATGACGTTGATAACATCAGGTTCCTGGAAGCTACCATAGACGAACACATTGTGAAGCTGAGAGCTATCCATCTTTGTCACTTCCACCGTTTTTGTTTTCGTTCTCTGTTTCTTTTTGTTTTTTCGTTTAATAACTTTGCTTTGTATGTTCTTTCTCTAATCAGAGTTTGACTTTATATTATAAAGTGAAAAATGAAATCTAAACACGATACCTACGAACAGTTGGCGGATCCAGCGCAAGGAACACGTGGCACTGATCCTTTTACGACAGCGTTAGACTTCGACGACTAGTGACACCAGTTAGTGTATGAAACTCCTTCGTGTTCCTTTTGTTTTCTTCTAATTTGTCGGCAATTATTGGATACATATCTAATTAAAGTTGTTTTTCTTCTTTTCAATAACGATAGTTATCTTAAAAATCCGGCATGGATATTGCCTAATATATTTATTTTTTAAAGAACAAAAAACTTTTTCTAAGACACTAGACCATCGCACATCTCCAATAAAAATATTTTTAAATATAAAAATAATAAAATAATAAAAATGAGTGTCTTTAAATATGTGAAAGTGTCTTCTTAAAAACATTTTAAATCTCAAAAATAGAAGTATCTCTAAATTTATTATTATTTTATTATTGAGACACTTTTAAAAACACTTCATTTTATGTGCAATGTAGATGCTCTAGTAGTCATAAAGACTCTTTAACAACTGCCACCTAAATTTTTTTGTGTTAGTAAAAGTTGATGTCTAAGTAAAATTGTAATCCAATCAAAATATTTCGATTAATACAACTCAGATTTCTCAGCCAATAATAATTTTTTCCTGTTCCACGTTATTTTATTTTTGTTTCTTTTAAATATAAATTTTTTTATAATTTCTAAAAACAAAGTAAAAAAAAAAAGATTTAGCACGTTTCATCTATCCTAAACCCACTTACATAGGCGATTGAATTGGCGATTATGGATAACAGTGAATGCCTAGATCTTGGACTTGTTGGAAGTTTGTTGATTTCGCCGAAATAATCAACGAGAGCTACTTTATACATTATGTCACGGTCAATTCTTAGTTTTGATGTTTACTTTTACTTTGTTCTTCTTGCAGAGATAGAAAAATTGATATGATGAACTTTCAGATTTTTATCTTGGGCTGTATGCAGAGAAGGTAAGAAACATGTGCCAAAATGTCAGATGACTCATAGAGGTAAAACAAAATAAATAAATAAAACGATATTCAATTCCTAAGAAGGAATTTTGAGTTACATTACATATAATATTTGAAATTAGAACTTGGCATCACATTACTTGATAGTGTGATGAGTAGTCTTATGCAGATAGGTATATATTGTTTGAATCTACCAGTTGAGGCGTAATCAATTTAGATTTGTATATTATCTGCAAATCTATTCTCAGACATTTGAAGGATGATCGTGCTAGGATATTCGAGTTTCGCATTCATTGTGAGTTTTAGGATTGTGTTAGGATGTTTATCATGCTTACAAGGAATACATTATCAGACATGGTGCAACATTCAATCTGGATACAGGTAATTTCAACTGCGAGGAATGTTGCTTGAATTTTTGAATTTACTGAAATTGTTGGATCGTTTCTTGACTTTGCTAATTGACCTTAGGATTTGCTTTATTTGTTTTGAATTTTTTATTGAGTTTGGTTAGTGTTCTTGTGAAATGGTGAAATCCGTAAATGTAAATCACTATTCTGTAGACAAAAAACTTAAATAGGTAAACTAAAATATTAAACCATAATGTCTTAAGTCTATAAAACGAAAGAGAAATGTGTAAATCAGAAAATAAAACTAACGATAAATGTGTAAATAGGGAAATTTAACTAAAGTTTACGCATAATTGATAAAGTCTATGAAACGAAAGATTTCCTTGTAGATGAAACAACTCTCGCATACGTCGTCCATTTCTCAAACAGCGCAATCATCACCAATGCCAATTAGAGCTAGGACCATGTCATATTCCCGAAATTGCCTAACACTCAACTCTAGAATAACCGGTCCGCAATTAATTTGGCAATTCCTAACTGCATGAAATCCTTGCTTCTTCCACAATTTTTAAGCATGTTGGACCCTTCAGAGAGTTCCCCTTGATTTATTAAAATCATTCCAAAAAGATACATTGCTTCATGATGAGTTGCTTCTGCTGCTTGTTTGAGTAAACTATATCCTGTAATAGTAAATTTTATATAATAGAATTCAATTAGACCACATAAAAATATGATATGAACATTTCTATATTTTTGCACACTGATAAAGTAGTTTCGTATTGTCCGATATCTTATTCCATGGAGGTGGATAAAGATCATCAAGCTTCAGTTTCTTCAAAACATCTGAAAATTTAGACACTCTGCATAATGTCTTGCAAGAACCGATAGAAGCTTGCAAATCTGAACATGATTTTTTTCCAACTTTCCCTAGGATAACAGCTAACACATCATCAGGTAGATCTGTAAGCACTTGTGTAGACCGCTTTTTCTTTATTATGTAGTATTTGATTTTACATTTGATGATCTCTATTGTGTTGCCATATCCACGTTATTTATAGTAAAACAATTGACTCTTCATTCTTAAGAGGACATGTATTTGTGAATGATTTTCCCAACTTTTAAATTAAATGGTTCGTATTATGAGAACATCATAACAACAGAAATACCAGATAAATTGCAAGATCCCGAAGGATATGAGTTATTTAAAAAGCACATGATGCATGGCCCGTGCGGCTTACACCGACCAAATAATGTATGCATGGAAAATGGCCGATGTACCAAAAAATATCCAAGTTTATTTGCAGCAAGTACAACAATTGACAACGACGGGTATATCATCTACAAGCAGTGCGATGATGACACAAAGTTCGTTATGAAAAGAGAAACAAACCTAGACAATCGATACATCATCCCATATAATCTGCTTTTACTTAAGAAGTTTAAAGCGCATACCAATGTTGAGTGGTGTTGTTCTTCAAAAGCTATTAAGTACCTTTTCAAGTACATTACCAAAGGAGTATACAAAGCTACCATTGCCTTCCAACATAATTCTAAAGGAGAAACAAGTGTATCGGCAGAGCAGGTCCCAATCAATGAGATACAAAATTTCCAAGAATGTTGATACTTGTCAGCATGTGAAGCAGGCTGGCGTACTTTTGCTTATGATATCCACCATCAGAAACCAGCCGTTCAAAAGCTAACTGTACATATCCCAGGAGAGCAACAAGCAATTTTTGATGAGAATGAAGACCAGAAGATGTTGTCTCCAAAAATGCACAATTCAAAACAACGTTAACTCAATGGACGGAAACTAATAAGCATGATGATCTAGCTCGCACGCTAACGTATGCTCAGTTTCCAACAAAGTTTATATGGGCAAAAAGGAATTGGTCAAGACAGCAAAGAAGAGAGGATACCATCGGCAAGATATAACCATCCATCGTACATCAGGCTTGCGTTATTATTTGAAGTTGATGCTAAATCATCAAAAAAGTTGCAAGTCCTACGAAGAAATTAGAACTGTTGGAGGCGTTATATATGATACTTTCAAAGAAAGTTGTTATGCTATGGGACTCCTCGATGGTGATAAAGAATGGCATGAAGCAATGACTGAATCAACTCAATGGGCTTTCCCTTCACAGTTACGAGAGCTGTTTGTTACAATTTTAATATACTGTGAAGTCAATGACCCACTAAAATTATGGAAAAACTGCTGGAAAAGTCTCGGGGAGGATATTTTACGCATACAACGTAGGAGATTCAACTTTGAAAGCTTACACTTAGAAGATGAAGAGATCCAGCAATATGTTTTTATAGAACTCCAGAAGCTTCTCAACCAGAGTGATAAGTCACTACTAGACTATCCAAACATGCCATTACCAGATATAAGTATTCTCAACAACGGTAAAAACTCTATGATAAGAGAAGAAAATAGCTACAATGAAGATGAAGAGAAGGCCAAACATTTGGAATTATTTTCAAAACTCAATTCTGACCAACTGTCTGTATATGGAAAGGTAATGGACTCAATCAAAACCTTTAAAGGAAAACTATTATTCCTCTACGGACCAGAAAGGACTGGAAAAACCTATGTTTATAGGACACTGATTTCCAAACTACGCTCAGAAAAAAAATAGTTATTCCAGTTGCTTCTTCAGGCATCGCAACAACACTTATACTAGGAGGCAGAACTGCTCATTCAAGGTTTAAAATCCCTATCGATCTCCATGAGAATTCTATGTGTGATATCAAACTAAAAGCAATGCTAGCAGAATTGGTTCAAGAAACATCTCTAATCATCTGGGATGAGGCACTTATGGCACACCGTCACACTTTTGAATCGTTAGACAGAACATTGAGGGATATCATGAGTCCCATTGATCCTGAGTCTTCTGATATACAGTTTGGAGAGAAAACAGTTTTGTTAGGAGGAGATTTTCGGCAAATATTACCAGTCATCAAGCAAGGCACCAGACAAGATACAGTTTTAGCATCACTCAATAGATCCTATATCTGGGAAAAATGCTACATAGAAATCCTTTCGAAAAACATGAGAGTGCAGGAACACGAAAAAGAGTTTGCTAAATGGATTTTAGAAGTTGGGAATGGAGAAGCTAAGACGGTTCCTCCACCAGAAAGAGTGTCCGTAGAGCATGACAACATCGAGATTGACAAAAGAGTTATGCTGAACAAAAGTGGAAACCCATTAGAAGAAATTCTGACCTCTACTTTTCCAAACATAGAAAATTCATTTCTAGACCGTAAATATCTCCGAGAACGTGCAATCCTAACCCCAAGAAATGAAACAGTGGACAAGATAAATGATTTTATCTTAATAAAAATCAAAGGCCCAATAAAAGAGTATCTGAGCGCTGACTCTATTGGAATCGATGATGCTGACGTAGATGGAATAAATCTTCTATACACAACAGAGTATCTCAACACGCTGAAATGCTCAGAGTTACCAAATCATCGGCTTCAATTGAAGGAGAACGTCCCAGTCATACTGCTAAGAAACTAAATCTTGTTACAGTCTCGGTGATGAAGTCTTTGAAGCAGAAATTTTAGTGGAAACAAATGTTGGGAAGAAAATCCTAATACCAAGGATTATTATGACAACTGCATACACAAATTGTCCTTACAAGATGAGAAGGCAGCAATTTCCAATTAGAGTTTGTTATGCGATGACAATCAACAAAAGTCAAGGACAAAGTCTAGAAAATGTTGGCATTTATCTACCAAAGCCAGTATTCAGCCACGACCAGCTCTACGTCGCACTATCTAGGGTTACTTCCAAAAAAAGATTACGCATTTGGAGTGAACAAACAACCAAAGAGAAAACCGAGACAGTGAAGAATGTCGTTTACAAAGAGATCTTCAACAACCTTCAGTACACAAGTAATTCAAAATCGACTAACAATTCAAAATAAAATAAAAAAATCAAAGAAATTAATGAAGCTATAAACAAATATGCAGGTCACCAATTCCAGCGAAACAAAGACCACAATGGAACACAATAATGGCAGTGTGAGAAAAAACAAGGCAAAATAAAATACCAAAGCAATATGGGATTGAAGAATTCCGATACAGGCTCACCTAATATTCAGCTTCAACTGGAATGCAATATAGGGAATAAGTTTGTTGGAGACAAGCAATGATGCGATCATGTTATATATTCTGACAAATGATGTAAGGACTTCAACTAAAGGTTCACGAATTGAAGCTTATGTTTCTGAAACATTTTAAACAAGAACTCCAGTTTCTCAATTCTCAAAACATTAAAGTATATACTGAATAAAAGAGATTATCGCTTAAATATGGAAAAGAGATAATAATGAACTGGTTAGATAAAAAAACTACAAAATGGATGATACATAAACCTTATTCCAAGAAAAAAACAGAAGATTTTAGAGATAAGTACAAAGGAGAAATTCTCTACCTTGTTTTGTATAACATCATTCAATATTTGAGTCATCCTTCACAGGGTCTCAATTTTCTTTAGCATTTCACTCACATGAATCAAATGTGCCACATTTTTATCATCCTGAAATTTGACAACAAAAAAGTTATAATATACAAAATATTTAACAAAAACTCGTTACAAGTATAGTGACAAGTTATCAAGCAGCTTTTTATGCAATGCAAATTTTATGATCCATATTTTATTTCACTCTCAAAGAGAAACAAAACCCTCAAAAATAAATCTTACTCACTTGAAACTCGACCTACAAGTCTGCTATTTCTCTTTGAATGGCATATAACTCTGTCAAGACCCTTATCAAATCATCACCTCTTTCGCCATTAGAAGACGCCAAGCTTTAAAATTCTTCCAACATTGGAAATGATTGACCTCTTAAGGTCCATATAATATGCGTTACAGCTCACGATATTGTTAATTGAAGCAGCTGATAAATATAAATACGAATTCTTTACAAATGTAGCCAACAATTGCACCGTGAGATAGAAACAAGGCAAAATAAAATACCTACTCATATGTACATGAAACGTCAACTTCCCTAAAACATTGACCAATGAAGCTCAGATTTCACAACATCAAAGAATATTATAACAATTGCAAGCATATATCATGTTCTTTGCATACAAAAGTCGAACCAAGAAAAAAGTTTCTGAGACGAGTTTTGTTAGAATTTTAGAAATACACACCTTGTATGATGACGGAGATGTTGAAATTTTTATATTAAGAGAGCATTCTTAAGGGAAACTTTTTTTGCAATGTCTATGATAGTTGTGTTTATCATAGGTAAACAGACACCAACAACATCCTTAAAGTCACTTTCTTGGCTTTAATCTTTCTTCCTATAATTAAACAAAATTAAGACCAATAACTCCAAATATGTAGCGGAAAACATTCCCAAGATATACTCACCAATTCAAAGATATTGATAAAGAAGGTACTCCAGAAATCAAAGCCTCCCTTGCTCCAGCCACTGCACCTAAATAGAGCCTGGGGGATTCTCAAATCAGTAAACATAGAGCACACGGGCAGAAACTGATTTGTCTCAGCAGAAACTGATTTGGAGGCCTTGTGAGTCACCATAAGTTCAGATAATTAACCAAAACTACATAAAAACAAATGACATGAACAAATCAAAATCAAATTAACATTCAAAAACTATCGGATTCGTAAAAATCACAAGAAGAAACACCACGTTTGAGGAGCACAAACATGAACATTGTAAAGCCCTTAAAGAACCAAAGCCTCAACGAGAGAGACATAAATCACATATCGATTCAAAACTAAAACAATGGGTCTAGAGCCAATTGAATAGACAAATACCATTAATCTTCACTTAATCAAGACAAATACAGATGTAATATGTTAAAGCCCGGAGATGAAAGATCTATTTCGTCCTAAACAAAATTCAAAACATATGGTCTAGAGATTCTCATAACTCACAAGCATCAACGTCAGTAAATAAGAGCAACAACCAAAATAAATACTACACTCGGCTAATGAAAGTAAATCAGAGACGAAAATCCGATTCAAATGAGATGCCAGAAAATAAGAGAAGTGATTTACTAAGTTACCTGCAACAGAGGAGGAACGGCTGAGAAACCGAAATTGGAGGTGATAGAGAGAGCATCAGACAATCCGCCGATGCGCCTCATAGGTTTCTTCCCCACCTAAGTCATCTCGCTTCCCAAGTTCTGGTGCTACGCATAGCTATGGTCACTTCACGTTGGAGACTGTGGAGAGTCGAAGGGGAGCTTCATTTAATAAAGTTCAAATCTTGGGTTTGATGATCAAGTCGATATAAACGAGGTTGGCTTAGAGCTCAGACTTGGTTATAAGCTCTGACATGAACAAAAATAGATAGCATTATTATTGTAACTGTCTTTTTAATTAATAATTTCACTTTCTATTTATAAGGAGAGAAAAAATAAAGAAATGGTCTCCTGATTTATAAGTGTATAAAATTTGGTATAAGAATAAATCATTATGTTATGGTATATTTGAAAAAAGTCTGAACGCATTTTAAACCAAAAAAAAAAGGTTTGAATCGCGTTACTAATAGTTGTTGATGTCTCATAGTGAGGGTATTTCTAAGAGGTTTTTTTCGAGAAACTGAAAATATTAAGATAATCTTAAAGTTATTATATATTACAATCACATTATTAAATTAAATTTGTACTCATTAAAAGACAGGTTGCATATCCAATTTAAACTATCAATACTTTTGTATAATGGATTACAAGAACTATTATTTACTTTAGAGTTTTTATTCTTCAAATGTTAAATTTATATATAAATTTTTGTTATCAAATACTATGTTTAAACCACTAAGTTATACTAATATTTATTTGTGGTTTTAAAATATGAACTTAATATATATGACAAAGATTATACTCCATGATTGGTATATAATATTTTAAAACCATATTTTCAACATGTTATTACTGATTTTAGTTAATCTCTGTTTTCTAATCAATCAAACATTTTTTTATTAAAATAAGTTTTTCATATTAAAAAAAATAAAAAAATTCCATCTATAAAAATAATTTTAAAAATGTATTTCAAAACAAAAATATACATAAAATAACAACACATAGGTTTTGATGTTTTCAGATTTCTTTACTATTATCTTAAATATAAATATTATACAAAAACCAACAATATAATAATACATAACAAACAACAATCTAAACATTAACATTAAAAAAAAACCCCGCAGCATTGCGCGGGTATTTACCTAGTAGCATTATAATTATAGTTTCGACCAAAAAAAAGTATTATAGTCATCACATTTCTTAATTTATTCAATCAAAAGAATAAATTTCAAAAATTCACATATATCAACATCTTAAAACTATATTTTAACAGATTTAAGTTGAAGAAATTTGTACATTCGCTGGCTACAACAATGTATTATAGAAATTATTGACTGCCAAAGGAACACCACCCGACCCCGCAGAAGCAAAACAAATGTCAACCTAATTTTAGTATTATTCGTAAAAACTATTGAAAATGGTCAAAAATATATATTTCCATCAAACTGAAGAAAAAAGAAAGCAACATGTATTACGAAAACACATCTGCGAAAAATCTGAAACGCGTAACATGAACGCATCAAAGGGTGGGCGAAACCCATTTGAAGGCGATAATTATATTTAATATATACAATAAGAAATGAACCATAAAAAGAGAGAGGATCGATTGAACATTACTCTCGACGCTTTTTGAATCTCCGTAACAAAAAATAAGTGACTTAGGACCCTCTATTGATCTATCCTCAAAGCTACTGTCTAACAAATTATGTAGGACAGACAAAATATGGTAGAATGACAGTACATGCGCCTAAAACTGACAGACGATGCATTGAAGGCATCCGGCCTCGCAAGCGGAATAGGGAAACTAAGGGCAGACTCTCTACTGCCTTCACTCAGACCAAGAGTGTAAAGAACTCTGCAACGTTAGCAATATGTAGCAAGGTTTTAAGGGCGCCTCGTAGTACTCCACCTCAGTCGCGGTGATGTCCCATTGTCCACCAGCAAGGAACTCCCGCATGATATGCCATTCCGTGCTAGTAGTCACGACATTCTCAAATAGCATCTCATGTTCCAGAGTAGTCGTACCCCGATGATCTACGGTAGAATCCCCGCGTACTTAGACTTTATTTCTCGAATGTCCAGTAAGAAGTCTCGCCCATTCGATCTTTAGTTGTACATTGATTTCCTGGAACTCTCGCACGAAAGCGACACTACTGTTAGTGAGTGATACCTGTCACGAACAAGGCAGCGCATGCCGAAATGTTTCATGGCCGGCCTGAGCCCTACCAATTGAAACATGGGCCTGTATCGGTATCCTTGACTTGTACTGAAGCTATGAACCACTAAATGAAGGATCTTCATTTCTTTACTCGTTTTTGTGTTTCTCCAATTTCATCATTTTATTAGCAACACATGAAATAACATACAAAATATTTGATATACTCTAAAACTCAAACAGCTAAACTTCTAAAATGTGTGTGGATTCTAAAATGATTTCAAGAGAAATTTATATTAAAAAAATTAAAAAATATTCAAAATTTTACTACAATGTTATTTTACCTTTATATCAATAATTAAATATTACATGAAATAAATAAACTAATTTAATAAAAAATATTTAAAATTTGTTTTATTACTCTTAGCTCTTAAAACCTATAATCACCATATAGTTACCATCCAATTATCATATTTTCATTCTCACCATTCAGTATAAAACTATAATCACATTTTTGTAATCTTCATTCCGCAATTGTTTCTATACAACTCCTCGTTATCCATTTTACTCTTTCATTGTCATGATAATTGTTCTAATTAAGAAACTAAGACTAAGGCAAACACAAGAGAGCAGCTATAGCAGGAGATTAAAGTCTTTCACCTGTATGCCTCTTAATACTATAATATAATTTTCTTAGATACTATCAAGCCGCAATGCTAATTATAGATTATAATTTTGAAAGTTCTGAACTCATTCATTGATAATTTTAATATAAAATGTTATAAATATTTTTTCATGTGTTTTAAATTTTGTTGTTTTTGATTGAAGGAAAACGGAACAATAGAAATTGATCAGCATCAGAAAGATCTAAACGATTGGTTACCTCTCCACTCGACTATACAAGCGACGAATGTTAAATATTATGATTTAATTCGTGATGCACTGCATGATAATTTTTTTTATACCATTATAATTAAATAAACTTAATTCGATAAGTTTAATATTTTATTATTAATGGTATTAACAAAATAATAAAATAATAAAATAATAATATAATACATATGAATGATATTTTGAGTTTATATTCATGTCGATTCAAACTCGTCCCACCATATAACCTGCAATTTTTTTTTTATAAGTTCAAATGTTCATAATATTTTAAACCTTTTATAAAATTTATATATATCAATTATAATATTTTAAATTTTTAAAAAGTTTAAAATTTATTATATCCAGTATAATTAAATGGTTCGATTAAATAATCGAATAAAACTAATAAAAATTTTTAAATTTGGATGCTTGTTAAGTTAAACTTCATGCTTACTTTGATTAAGATTCAATTTGTTCTTATTTATAATATGAGTCTGAATCATTGTCTCAAAATTTTAGCTGATGTAGGACGTTGAACACACATTTTTTTCTTCATGAATTAGTAATATATATGTGTTTTTAAAAATTCGAATAACAATATATGCAGAATTGTTTTTATATTTTTATTAACTTTCTGTATTATATGATGATTCAAAGCAATTTAAAAAAAAAAATCAAACAACGATGATAAGAAAATCATAATTTTAAATCTTAACAAAATATTTTAAATTCTAAATATCTATATTATTAATTGTGAAACATTATATGAATATTTCTAATTTTATAATTAATGATAAAATATTTTAATTGTGTTTGATTATATGGATATTAGATAATTAACTGTAAGAGTTGTTTGGATACATGAATATAAGTATTTCTCTATTCCATATTTATCTTTAATGAGTTTCCTAATTAGTTTTTTAAATCAATACAATTTCTTGTAATATCTTACAAACTAAAGATTTCTCTTAAAAATATATTTCAAAAATAATAATATAGATATCTTTCATAAATAATCCTGTAATGATAAATGATAGTATCTCATAATGATTGGTCACTGGAAATAATATTCGGAAAATTGAAAATGTTAAAAGATAATAGTTGGGAATAGATATTTATGTATTTATTTTCTTGGAAATACACATTTAATAAAAATCGATTTAATAAATACGACAAGAAGTTTTATTAGAAAAAAATTTCTAATACTCTCTCTGTTTCCGTTTAAGTTATTTTTTAAGAGAATTTTTTTTGTTTCAAATTAAGTTATTTTTTCAAAATTTTATGCAAAAAATGTCACAAGTTCACTATTTTAATTTTGTGTTATTAAATTTAATTTTGGTCAAAAAAACACTCTAAATAAAAATAACTTTTCAACACTAACTATGAAGTTTACGTGAGTTTGTAGATTCCAAAGCACTCCTTTTTGTATCTCTTCATTATAAGATCTCAAGAGTCCACGATAACTGACTATTCCTTTTTTTTTCTTTTCATTTTTTATACACCTTCAAAAATTATGAAACAAGAAGAGAGCAAAACAGTTGACAAAAAAAAAAAAAAAAAAGAAGAGAGCAAAACTGAAAATGATTTTCTTGGCAATTGCAAATTCGATTTGAATAAGATTCCGAACGATGAGATAGAAGAAGGAGGAACGAAGGATGTTCAACCTATCCAAAGGCACAATTTTCATGCCAATCGAAGAATCGACTTGAACAAAAAGTTTTACTACGCCTAATTTTTTTAAAATTCAGATCATGTTATGATTTGATAGTCGTATGATGGAAGTATTTGTAATAAATATGTGGAATATAATTTCACATTATAAAATTGAATAAGATTGAATAAGTTTAAGATGAGATATGGAAAAAGAATATTCTAAAAGTACATACTGTCTGTTTTTTTAGATTGGATTTTTCTTTGTCTCAGTCAATCTAGTACGTGTTGTTAGCATGAAAACTTTCGTTAATTATGAAAGACTAAAAAAATAAGGAAAAAAAAATCAATTCATAAAGTACACCAAATTACCACCAGAAAGAAAATCATAAACACTCCATCGAAGCTAAACAAAAATCACCACCGAAAAGAAAAATTCAAATTGCTAATTACATTTTCGACCAATGAAACGTCGCAAGTTAATTGGAGAGGAAGACGATCATCTCTTTCGAGTGTAGACTTACCCATGTGTGGTATTTTATATTTGTTCGTTCCTCCAACCTTCATGATCTCTTTCATACATGATTGAAGAGTTAGGAAAATATGATTCACCTTTCTTGTCGGGTACTCGTTAAATGATTCTTCCACAGAGCGAACAAGATCTTCAATGGGTTTTTGGACATGTCTTATGTTGCAGCGATTGAATAGCACTGAAAAATCCAAGATCAAAATATTTAGATCCGGCGAATTCGGTAGTTGACACATCAATCGAATATCAAAGCCATTTTTTGTAATTTCTTTGTTAGTGTTTATCATTATATAAGCATACGAAGTTAGATTATTTTTTTCAATTTGGCTCCAACACAAATTTTAAACTTTTGGCTCCATTTTGTTAATTTGGCTCCATTTTTGTTAATTTGGCTACATTTTTAAAAAAATTCTCTGCAAATAATCACTAAAGCGTGTACGAGTCGTAGAACAATGATCTATTTGACCAAAGAAGAATAAATGATGGAATAATTTTTACCGGATCATTTGGACTCTTCATATCACAATAAATGATTAATTAATCATTTGAATTGGGATTGCTAGTTTTGACTTATTAAAAATCTGACAGCAAAATTCTTGTTAATTTTATCAATTGGGAGTATGATATAAATGTTATAAGAGATATTTTATCAATTTTATTAATCTATGTGCCAAAATCTAAAAAATAACTTAAACTGAAACAGAGGGAGTATGTTGGAAGCTCAATTGAGTTAAGAACTCTTTGGCTTTCCTTCACAAACAAAAAAAAAATTGTTCTTTGAAGCTAAAGACTTAATAACGCAAGCATTGCCGGGGATTCGAGTCTCTCACCGGTACGTCTTTTAGATATTAAATTGTTATTTAAGTTTTTGTTTTACCGAGTTGTGTAAGTGTAACGCTAATTTTAGTGGAATTTTGTTTAACTTTTCAACTCTCATTGATATTTATAAATTTGAAACGTTGTGTTAATTTTGTTTCTAAAGGAACACAAGATGAATGAAAACTCAACGATGGAAATTGATCAACAAAATGAAGATTTGAACAATTGGTTACCTGTAACAGCGTCTCGGAAGGCCAAGTGGTGGTACTCAGCCTTCCACAATGTTACCGCCATGGTGGGTGCCGGCGTTCTTGGTTTGCCCTTTGCCATTTCCCAACTTGGATGGTACATTATTCTTTGTTCCAAAACACTAATATTAATCTCTCATCCTTTTTACGGTTTATTCTTTCGATTATTTGCGTAGTAGACGCTTTTGTATTTCGAATATAGATCCATTAGGACTAAAACATTCATCTAACCTGTTGAATTAATCTCTCAATTTTCGTTAAAGTATTTTTTTCATATGCTTACATATACGTACATTTCTTAGGACTCATACGGATATTTGAGAGATGAATCTAGTTCTTATGGTAACCTGTATTCAAAAATATATTAGGTAGGATTGGAATAACTAGTCTAATCGTTTGAATAATTGTATTTTGGTATCATGTGAAATAACATAATATATATCGAGAAAAATTTAGTTTCTTCATCTTCTTGTAGGGTATCTGGAATAGGTGCAGTATTAGGATCATGGGTGATAACATTCTATACATTATGGCAACTTGTGGAGCTCCACGAGGCTGTGCCTGGAAAACGGTTTGACCGATACCCGGAGCTTGGCCAACACGCGTTTGGCCCCAAACTAGGTTATTGGATTGTGATGCCACAACAAATGTTGGTCCAAGTTGGTACTGATATAGTCTACAATGTCACGGGCGGAAAATCTCTTAAGAAAGCGATCGAGCTCTTGATCCCGAGCTTCATTGTGAGGAACACTTATTACATTTTGATCTTCACTGCAATTCAACTCGGCTTGTCTCAAATCCCTAATTTCAACTCTCTCAAAGGCGTTTCTCTTCTGGCCGCGGTCATGTCCGTTTGTTATTCGATGATAGCCTTTGTTGCCTCAACGGTTAAAGGAACGGAACACCACCCGTCTAGCTATGGAATTCGATCACAAGATTCGGTAGATATAGCGTTTGACGTGATGAATGCGTTGGGAACGGTGGCGTTTGCGTTTGCAGGACATAGTGTGGTTCTTGAAATCCAAGCGACCATTCCTTCAACACCTGAGGTCCCTTCCAAGAAACCGACTTGGAAAGGAGTCATTGTGGCTTACGCCATCGTCCTCCTTTGCTATCTAACCGTCGCAATCTCTGGTTTTTGGGCGTTTGGAAATCTAGTGGAAGACGATATTCTTATTTCCCTCCAGAAACCTAATTGGCTAATTGCGGTCGCTAACTTCATGGTGTTTCTTCATGTCATTGGAAGCTATCAGGTGCATTATTACAATGATACACTTCTTGAAATGATCTATGTTAAGTTACGTTTGCTTATAAATCAAATTCTAAATAATTAGAGAGTATATATAATGGTGTGGTTGATATAAACAGGTATTTGCAATGCCCGTATTTGATGGAATAGAGTCGTGTCTGGTGAAGAATCTAAACTTCACTCCTTCCACATGCCTTCGTATTGTGGGACGTAGTTCTTACGTTGGTATGTAATAAAAAAACTAAAAAAGTTACGAGTATTTTATCAAAACGTTTTAAAGTTTACATACGATTTTATGTAATTTTTATCAATTTGGTTTTGCAGCATTGGTGGGATTTATAGCAGTATGTATTCCATTTTTTGGAGGGCTGCTAGGTTTATTCGGGGGTCTAGTTTTCTCCTCAACGTCCTACTTCGTAAGTCTAGACCCAAATTATATCTTCAACATTTTTAGTTTCATGATTTATGCTTGGCCTGTCACAAATAATATTATTAAAAAGTGGTCCTGAATCTAAGAGTATCTCCAACGAAAAGTTTTTAGTGAATTTTTTAAAATTAAAATAATAAAAAATATGGAAAAAGCAAGAAAGACTAAAAATCGGTTCTTATTTAATATGACCGACTGAAGTTTATTTATTATTTAAAATTTAATTAAATAATAAAATTATATTAAAAATAATAGTATAATATTCCTAAGATTTTCTTCACCGTTGGAGATGCTAAAGAAATTATAAATTAAAGGTTAGGAATTTTCGGATCAATAACCAAATTTTTTTTCTTAATTTCACAATGGACACTTACATTGATTATAAGAAACAATAAGCACATGCTTTTTTTTTGTAGCAAGAGATTCTTTCATTTTTTAATATTTACTAGCATGGGTATGCATGGGTAAATATATATCAATGGTGGATATGGTAGTACTATATATAGTACATTTTTATGTAACAACATAATCATTTTTTGGTTTGTTCGGCAGTTGCCATGCATTATATGGTTGGTCATGAAACAACCCAAACGGTGGAGCTTTCACTGGATTGCATCTTGGGTAAATAAGCTACCTCTTCTTCCAAACATATATAGAAGAGGTTATAATGTAATGCTAATTGATATCTTAATCATGGAACATAAATTATTTACAGATTTCGATAATAGTTGGAGTCCTAATCGCGGTTTTAGCACCGATAGGTGGAGCGAGACAGATCGTTCTCCAAGCCAAAACCTATAAGATGTTCTCTTAGTTAAATTTTGCAACGGTTTCTCTATCCTTATTCTTTGATAATGCATTATAAATATGTATTACAATAAATAAGTTGTTTGCCTTAAATATATAGACGATGGGTTATGAACTTATGTCAATATCAATTTTTAGTATATGATATGTAATAAGCTCGGATCATGGGAACTGGTCCAAGTTTCACGGTTTTAATGAATATTGGACAATACCATATATTTGACGAGTTAAAAATGTCATTTGATTCATTCAAAAAAAAAAAAAAAATGTCATTTGATTGGATATAGTTTTGTTTATATTCATTAATCACTGGATTAGTTTGAACTTCGGTTGTTAAAAAAAACGACATGAAAAGAAACTCTTCTTAAATCGATCAGAAAAACAATAAATATAAGAGTTTATGAGATCAGAGCATCCACATTAGTGATACTAATGTGGGTGTCTTAAAAATTAAATAATATTAAATTTAATTATATTTTAATTAAAGACCTACTATAAGATTTGAGCTTTCCATTAGTGATACTAATAAAAAAATTTCTCAACCAAAATAAATAGAAATGTGATTTACACAACACCAATCTCCAGCTGCTACGTAAAGTGTCTTAAACAAAAAAAATATTTTCCTAGAGACACCGGTTCTCTCCTATTTTTTTAAAAACTTTTATTATATAAAATGTTAACCTTCCCCTTATTATGTGCAATGGGGATGGTCTAATAGGCCCTTGGCATCAGAAGCACATAGTTTAAGCTTAGAATAGACAGCCTGGCAAAAGCGAACAAGTTTAAGCTTGGGGGAACAAAAGGAAGCAACAATATTTTTGTGTACAAAAACCTTACGAACCAACCCAAGAAGTTTAGTTAGAAGATCTTAGGCGGAGTCGAGACAGCTTTGGCAAAGCAAAAGCAATACAAACTAAAGCTCCAGCAAGCGAAAACCACCTGATAGGCGACCTTGTGCTACCCACAAAAGTATTGTCAACAGGTTCCGTTTGGACAATAAGGATTTTCTCCAAGTGATAGCTTTTCCTAAAGACATTTTTTCCTTACAGGAAAATGTCGCGGAGCTGATTCGTTTTCAAGCTGTGCAAAGATAACATTGACCACCATAACTACTATATTATATATAAAAAAAATTATCTATTATCTACAATAACATTTTTGAAGTACATTTGGAAAAAATCTTTGGTTTTCGAAACTATTTACAAAAATTGCCATTGTTGGGTCAGGTCAATTTGAAATCGAATCACAAAATATCCTAAAAATCTTTGATAAATATTGATACCAACAATTACCATAATAAATTTGAGCTAATTTCCTAAAATCTCTACCTAATTCAAACATAAATATATGATTCTCCTTTCACTTTTATCTAATTTTATATTTAAATTATTTTGAATTATTATATAATACATTTAGTTAATAAAATCTGAATTTTTTTTTTGCATATGATGTGATTAAAATTTGTTAAAACGGACATATATTACTCAATAAATGAATAAAAAAAAATATGTGTACAATGTCCCACATCACCTGAAAAATTGGACAATGGTTCAGAGTCATACTATAAAATAGACCAAAATGATTCCGAATACACATGAGCAGGAAACTTGACTTATCCAAATTTAAAAGTTTTATTCGGTTTATTCCGGTTTTTTATTTCAAACAATTTAAACTTTTAAAAAGTTTTAAAATATTATAAATATTTATACTTTATATAAAATTTGAATATTATAAATATTTAAATTTTCTTAAAATTTAAATATTTCAAAAAATTTAAATTTTTAATAAGTTAAACTTTATAAAACGTTTAAAATATTTATAATATTAAAAATTTTATGAAGTTTCAAATAATATAAATACTTTAACTTTATAAGAAATTTAAATATTATAAATATATAAACTTTGTAATAAGTTTAAACATTATAAATATTTAAACTTTATAAAACGTTTAAAGTATAATATTTAAACTTTAAGAAAAATTAAAATATCACGGGATGGGTTATATGACGGGACATGTTAGGATCGATATTAATACGGGATGATATATCGCGGATGAAATCTTAGAATTAACAATCAAAATACAATTATACAATCTTAAACACTAAACAAACACAAACAATATTAACAAAACAAATACAACTTAAAATTTAAATTTTTTAGTTACAAAAAAAATCGTTCAAAAGATTTAACTCACTAAACCGTTCAAAGTTATTAGAACCAAAAATTGACCACATGATTAAGTGCCTAATAACTTTTGCCGTTGGGAAGAAATCCATCTTTGGCCATTTCAGCGAGTACATCAAGAACCACATCCATATTACCTTCCCTATGATTGATCTCCACAAGCACTTTGGCTTGCTCTGCTTCACTCAATTCACAGCTTCTTAATACATTCTCAATCACACTATTTAGTTCATCAACCTTCCCTTCCTTGTGCAATGCCTTAACCAGAGCAATCACTGTCACAGTATGGAGAAGAAATCCAGATTTTACCATCTCTTTGTATAGACTATATGCTTTGCAGACATCTCTGCCTCTGCAATGACCATGGATCATAACGTTGTATGCTGTTCCATCGGGTTTATGGTTTTTCTCAAGCATGGATTCGAAAACTCGATCAGCTTCAGCCATCATTCCTTTCATACAGAATCCTTTAATAAGAGATACCACGCTTTTGAACTCGATGTTACTGCAGTTTTCTATGAGTGTATGATATGTGACATCACTAGGGACTGATTCTTCGTAAAACAGCTTGAGCAAAAGTCTTTTTGCTTCCCTTGTTCGAGCTTGTTTGTTAAGCCCGTTTATAAGCACGCTGTAAGTGACGACATCAGGCAATACACCTTTCTCGACCATTTCATTGTGCAAATGGAGCGCTTTTTCCAGATCGCCTTCCATACAATAAGCATTGATCAAGGCTGTGTAAGTAAATTCATCTGGTGGAAGGCCAACTCTCAGCATTTCATCGAAAAGATCACAAGCTTCCTTTGTCCTTCTCTGCTCACAAAATCCTTGGATTAGTGATGAGTAGGTGATTGTATCAGGTTTAATACCTTTTTCAACCATTTCCCTCTTGACTCTAAGCGCCTCATCAACATCGTAACTTCTACAAAACCCAGATAATACTGTGCTATAACTCACTACATCCGGAGTCAAACCTTTCTCCTTCATATCTTCGAGCATTGCTATCGCATCTTCCATTTTCCCAGCAACACAATGTCCGTTAATCAGAGCATTATAAGTCACAATCGAAGGAGAAAACCCATTATCAATCATCTCTCTCAAAACCCGATAGGCTTCATTCATATACCCCTTTTGGGAAAACCCATCAACCAATGTCGTGTAGGTACGCTCATTCGGACAAAGCCCTCTAACACGCATCTGATCGAGTAACTCAGTAGCCCGGTTCATATTCCCGGCCTTACACATACTATGTATAAGCGAAGTATAAGTGATAACACTAGGTGACAACCCATGTCTCAGCATCTCAGCATGCATCACAAGAGCTTGATGAAAATTACCTTCTTTACAATAACCTTTAATAAGCGTATTATAAGTGACTTCATCAAGGGAATATCCTTTCTTATTCATCTCCGTGAGTACAAAACTTGTCTCCTTCATCCTCCCTTCTTTACATAACCCGTTAATAACAACATTGTACGAAATCAAATTAGGCTCCAAACCTTTCAATGCCATTGATCTTAAAAGCTCAAACCCATCATCAATCTTACGCAACTTACAATACCCATCAATCAAAGTGTTGTAAGTAACAACATTTGGTAAACAACCTTTCTTCTCCATTCGATCGAAAAACCGCAGAGCAACATCTAAATTCCCAGCAAAGCAAAACCCTCTAATCAAGATATTGTAAGTAAACACATTAGGAGAAACTTGGCTTTCCAACATTTCCTTGAACACATTCTCAGCAAAGCTAATGTTTCTCTTAGATCTAATCGTAGCATCTAATACCGCATTGTAAGACAAAACTCCAGGCATAAAGCCATGAGCTTGAGCAAGATGAACAATACTCAAAGCCTTATCAATCAAACTCAAACGAGAGTAAGATTTCACTACCAAATCAAAAACAGAGGAAGTTGAATTGCACAAATCGTAAGTCTCCTTTAGCGATCTGAAGACGAGAGAAGCATCTTCGTCGTCTAGGGTTTTGGCCGCGACGTCCTCGGCGAGGGTTTGAGCTGTTTTGTAGAGTTTGAATTTGGTGAGGATGTGTAGAGTGATGCATTTGCAACGGAGAGTGAAGAATTGATGTGGGTTCGCCCAATTTAAGAACTTGAGGATCAATTCTTGATCGTTCTGAGATTTGAGGAGGAGATTTGAAGCTGCTTCTGGAGTGAAATTTGCAGAGAGGTGATGAAGTTGGTAAGGATGACGTCTGAGAAAGGTTAAAGCTTTATCGGCAAGAAGTAAATCTGAAGGAGAAGAAGCGAAGCTAGAGAGCGATCGTCGAATTAGGGTTTTAGAGAGAAACATTTAACAAGTTTAATTTAGGGTTTTAGGAAGAGAATGGCTCGAAGAAGAAGACGATGCACAATTGATCTCAGCCGTCCGATCATTATTCATCTGTAACTCCACTTTATTGAGTGCTCTTCATGTTATCATATCTTTTAAAAATGTGAAATACCCAAAATATATTTTTTTCAGAAAATAGCAGAAAACTAAAATTAAACTTTAAATCTTCAAAATTAAACCATAAATCTTAAAAACTAAATTTTACAAAATTTAGTCTCTAATACTAAATTTTGTATATATTATGCTATTTTTGGGTTACTGAACCGTTTTAGTTTATTATAGTTAGTTGAAAAAACAATTTTAAAAATTAATAATACAAATGAAGATTGAATTCTATATCTAAAATAAAATTCGAAAATAGAAAAATTAAAATTCTAGTTTTAATTGGAAGTTATGTGTTTTATATATATACAAATAGACTTCCAACATATAGATAAAAACTTCAATTACAAATATACCATTGTCATGTTCTAAAAAATTGTATAATTTCCTTCTAAACATGAAAACAACTTTGAATTAAGTAAGATAACTGAAATTGAAACCATAGTCAAACAAAATTATTCTTCAACAACTTTTCTTTATAAACTTACCAAAAACAAATCAGTCAAAAAAATGTTGAATTTATCACTAACACATTTTGGTAGAGAAATAAAATAAAAACATAAAAATGTAGTCAAAGCTATTAAGGCATTTATTTTTGTTATTTAAAAGTAAAAACGATATACTATATATATTAGTAGTTTATCATCTGTTAATCACAGTATTGGCGGCGGTGCATTTTTCTAATTAACTGAATCAAACCGGGATTCGAGTGTCATTCCAATGCAGTCTACTTTGTTAGCTTTCAAGGTACAAACCCATCATATCTTTTTTGTTAATCTAATAACTAATTATGTAGTTAATTACTTCATCATCAATCTTTGTCTAACACACATCTTTTAATTGATTTTATAAACAAGTCAAAGACTGAAACTGTTCCTAAACATATGTGTGTGCATTTTTAGAAATCAAACATTTTTATACGATAAACAGAGCAATATATATCATGCACAACAACACATTATGTATCCGTTTCTGTATATATGTAACATAGTTTTGGAGGAGACTCGTTATACCAAGATACTCTTGTGACGTTCATTGCAGAGACCATTGAATGGGTTTGGGGGAAACAATGCATTACCATTGAGAGAGATCCATCAAGAGAGGAAGGAGAAGAAACAGAGGGTTTATTGTAGTAAAGAGCACTGGACAGATTCAGAGGATCTCAAACTCAAAGAGCTCTTGGAAGTTTTCGGTCCTCGGAAGTGGAAACTCATTGGAGAGAAGATGCAAACAAGAACAGGTAAAAAAGTGTTTTTTCTTTTTTCGTGCTCACTCTATTTTGGACATGAGAGTTGAATCTTTTTCTTGTTTTTTTGTGTGTTTGAAGGTAAGAGCTGCAGATTGAGGTGGTTTAACCAGCTCGATCCAAGGATTAACAAGACCGATTTCACTGTTGAGGAAGAAGAGAAGTTGCTTACAGCTCACAAATTATATGGTAACAAATGGTCGAAGATTGCTAAGCTTCTAAATGGTAGAACAGACAATGCTGTGAAGAATCATTGGAACGTTCTCATGAAAAGAATCATAAGGAGGCAAACAAATTTTAACTTAAGATTTTTCGCTGACGTCCTGAATCGACATGCCTCCAACCTTGTTCTTGGTTTGTGTCTCCTCAAAACTAAATCTCCAATAGATTTAGAAGCAAAAAGGGTTCAATTCTGAGTTTTTGGTGTTTTTTTTACTGTGTGGTTTACAGGTAATGTAAGTGATGAAGGTACAGAGATCAAGAACTACAGCTGTGAAACAACAAACCTCAATGCTCAGGTTCTCCAAGAAGAGAATTCTTCTTCACGCATGCCAGTGCAACACTCAGGTCATCATCATCACTTCTCTACCCTCCCTGCAAATTCCTTGGCACTATTCGCACCCCATGTCTCCACTTCTCAACCATCATCATCATCATCATCATCATCACCGGAAGCAGCAGATACAATGACCAGAAAAACCCCGAGATTTATAGATTTTCTCAGGGTAGGAGATTCTTGAAGAAACTACTTAAGAACTTCATAATTGTAACCTTTAATCCCTATGATGAGGACTCTGTGAAACATCAACATAACAATGTTGCATTTTTACAAACAGTGAAAATCAAGAGTTTGTTCTTCTATTTTTCGAATTTCCGGTTTCAGGTCTAAGAGTTGCTTAATAAAGAGTTTGTTTTTCTATTTTCGAACTTCCATTATATCACAAGAACACATTTATTGCAATCCTAAGTACAAAGCTAAAGAATCTGAGAGTCTAAAATTTGGGCCATCCAACATTTCCACAAAAGGTAAAAAACTTAAACCGCTTGAGCAATACTCTTAATTCGTCTTGTGTCTGCCAATGTTTCTTTGAGTTCATCCATTGTGAGGAGTCTAGTGCTTTCTAAATGCTCTCCACGGGAATCATCTATCTCATCCAAGCTCAGTTCCTTCAACATAAATTGTGTTCCCACTGCATTTATAGTTTTCTCTATAAACACCGATCTTTCAATATAATCCTTCATTCTACAAACGAAATCTGTGTGATCTCTTTCCTGCAATACTCAAATGAAACTGTAACTATAACTAAACTATACCAAATCTTGGACTATGAAGACATCTAGACCGAAAAGAAATCTTACCAGCCGGTACTGAGGCACTCTTGAAGGCAGCTTAAGGTAAGCCATGTTATTCTCATTATAGTCCCATAGAAACGATGTATGGTGAATCCATCTATTCCTTGTTATCGATTGAGCATTCCCACCAAATTTACGATCACCAAAAACATAATCTGAAACCAGAAAACAAACAAAAACATAAACTTTCAATATGCCAACAGAACAAAGCACACAACAAACCTAAACAACATCATCAATTTTCAACAAAACAAACCGTTCTCACGTAGCTGAAACTCATTAATAGCGTTAAACACAGCACTATACAACGAACCACTCCAAGCCATAACAGAACGAGGATAAGGCTGAACATTTGGAACATCATCTCTATTGCAAATCAAACTAACAAAAACAGTATTCTCATCAACAATAACAGTTCCTCCACCAGTAAATCTCTTAATAACCAGAATCCGATCTTTCACAACAGGTCCAAGCTCAAGAAGTTCACAAGGCTTCCTATGTAAACAAAAAAAACAAAACTTCACATTCTCAAAAAAAGTCACATTTTTATAACCAAAAATGTAAGATTTGAACCCAAAAAAAGCTTCTTTACCCTGACATTCCCATGACAATGGTAGGAACATTGGTACCATCGTTAATGATACACCAATTCTCAGAAGAAGATCTAAGTAGCCTTTCTTCTAAAACCAATTGCTGCAAAATCGGTGTTCCTCTAAGCTTGACGAGATTCATCAATGGAAGCCCTAAATCCTTGAATCTATTCACAATCATCTTTACCAACTGAAATCTCCCGGAAAAAAACCTAAAGTTGTCGACTTTTTCCACCAAAACACTGAGAAAACAATCCAATTTGCTCAGAAGTTGGATTCTTTCGCTGATTATACAAAAAAAAAAAGAAACAGAAAAATCAGAGAAACTTTGATGATTCGATTTAAACAAATGGGTTAGATCTTACGGAAGATCAAAAAGGTGATGAAGTTTTTTTTTTTTTTTTTTTTTTTTCAACAATATTATAAGAATAATGGAGGCAATTGTTTAAACAAGTAATAATATGTGGTTGGATACAAATAGTTATAAATAGAGAGCATGTTAATTTTCAAATTCAATTTTTTTTTATAATTTTTCACTAATATTTTGTATTAATTATTTATATGTTTTTAAAAGTTTAATAACAAAATTATGGAAGAATAACTCAATTTTACCGATTAAAATATTATTTATATTACTATTCACTTTTAAATAATTTAATATTTTTAATTAATCTATTCATTAACTAAATCATCATGTAATTTTATTTATTTAATTAATACTTTTTAGTTATTCCCTTATATTCATAATTATTTGATCATATTTTTCCTAGTTATTATGCTGATGGCATTTAAATTTTTAATTTTTCTTACAATTTTTTTTTATCGGATTCAACCAGATTCATTCAGCTGTTACCATTTACAATTTTAGTCATTCAGCCATAAATCACCATCAAAATTAGCGAAATTTAACAATTCAACCAAATTCAGGTATTACATTTAGACCATAAATCTACAATATTGGTGGGCCTTTCAAAAAGTATATTTTCTGATATTGTGTTCCTTAGAAGATAGTCTTCATGTACCTTCTAAACCTATTCTTTTTAAACACCGTACTCATCAGAATACTTCTAGTTATTGGAATAACTTATGCGTCTACATATGCACCAATCATTTTTAAATGCCAAGTGTTAGTCTGAGAATTAATTAATAAATTACTTGTTGGAGAAAAAAAATTTCCAATATTATGAGCGAGATGATGATTTTTTTTTTCAATTCAATTCATCAAAGTAAATATTTTTATAGTAAAAATGAATTAAAGTTATACAATGATGAAGAATAAGTAAGTAAGATATTTGATATCAGACTTGAAAGTTCTTCTCCAAAGTCGTGTTTTTGATTTAGACGACAAAATTTGGAAATGCTACCTTAATGTAGCGGTTTTAAAGTTTTTCTTTAAAAGCGTGTTTTTAGATTTTTCGATTTAGACGACAAAATTTAGAAGTGTGATCTTAATCCATTAAGCTTTAACACATATATAAAGAAACAAGCTTCTGTATGAAGTAGAAATATCGATGCTAAGAACTCAATTGCTTTCTCTAGAAGAAACGAGAACAAAGACTTTTGAGAAGAACTTCTCTTTTTATTAACACAAAAACCAAGGAATAAAGAACACCCTTCGATCCTACTTATACAAGCGTGTCGGCAACACCAAATATAAAAACGAATCAAGAGATAGACATGACTTCTATAAATTTGCATATAAATTTATTTTTATATTATCTTGGAACATCTAATATATACAACCAATATTATAACTAAACAAATACTTAATAGTAATATCATAAAATTATTTTTGAAGCAGACATTTTATCTTCATGATGAGTTGTTTTGACAGCAGCGACCAAACTTGCAAGGCGTATTGAGCAGCTTCATGGCTAGAAGGAAAATAGTTGTACCTCTATTCTAGAAGGTTCATCAAAATTTTGAGATCATCTATACAATTAGTCCTCATCGAGTCAAATATGCCATATATAGTAGTCTTTAAACCCATTCGAAAGCTGTTTCTTTGTGGCGACGAGAACATCGCATATGGCTCAAAATTTGATCAATCTTATTCCTATCATTGTGTACTTTTTCCATATCAATGATAAATTTAACATCCACAACGTCACTTACTTTGAAAAATTTATGGCACGTTTCGTTCAGACATCGCTGTGTGTATATTTAAATAGCCAAACATCCTAAAATGGTCTGATCGAAACTTGTCGTGACTTTATAGGTTTATGAATAACCTGGTTCACAATGTTATTAATAAATTTGATCAAACTCGAGCAATCTTCGACGTTCTCCTCGCTGTTGAGAAGCGGCTTTCGAACGGGTTTATGGACTATTAAGACATACTTAGGATGATTCGATCCGGACTAGTTGTATTGGACAATTTCAAAAAATTAATGAACCTCTTAAATTGGAGGCACAACCGTTGCCCATTTAGCGAGAAAACTGCTTAATGCGCCTTGCAAGCTTGGTCGTTGCTATCAAAATATCATCTAGCTATCTTCGCCAGTGTTGAAGGTGGTGGAAAAAGTAGTGGTGATAGTGAAATATTGCAATGAATGTAGGTGTCATATTTGGGGAGTGAGTAGATTTAAACGAACGATGGGAGTAGGAGTGGTTTTTTCTTTTCTTTTTTTTCTTTCGAAAGAGGGATTGTCTATACTATAATAATTTTTTAAAATTTATATAAAATCTAGTAGACGGACTGAAAGGTACGGTAATGCAGTCATAAGTAGAAATAAATTATATGTTGACTGTTTCACATATACAAAGAAATATAAAATATATATATTTTTCTCTATATACAACTTTAAATTTCATTAGAATAAATAAAGTAACTGGTAATAGTTTTTGACATACAAAGAACAACAAAACTGATAATAATGAAAAATATATATATGGATGTTCAACTTTTAGATTGCATTTGAGATTTCATGGTGATATTTTTCTATATATACACCTTTAAGAATCCCATAAGTGGAAATAAATCAATTGTTGACTGTCTAGATATACTACAATCCATATAATAATTATATATATATATATATATAGATATTTTCATTTTTAAGTTTATCTTAAATATATATGATACAACCACACCCAATTTTTTTTTTTTTAAACAAAATCATAATTAATACTCCATAATATTAATTATACTCAAACACACAATCACTCAAATTAAATCCGGTTTACACCACAACCACAATACGACTCGATCTTATTAAATAACCTCAACCAATAATATTCGAATTTATTATGCATAATAAATGTTCGACACAACACACAACCACGAGCCCTAAATCATCCTCCTCCTCATTGCCTTAATTCCACGATCACACTTTATCTTTACCTGCAACAAAACAAAGAGTTGCGTAAGTATTATCACAAATACTTAGTGAGGCGATCCTCCCTTCTACGAGTTATACACTCAAGCAGGAGATAAGATCATAAACCACACATCCAAAATTCACAACTCCAGCAAACAAGAGCAAACCCAACAATCATCGAACCCACAAAACAGTTGGACGATCACTCCGCAACTGCTGGTGTCGATCGACACCAGCCATTGATGTCGCTCGACACGAGCCTCAAAACCAACCGAAGAAGTAATGGTATCGATCGACACCCACCACTGATGTCGGTCGACACCGAGCCACAAACCCAAATGGTGAAGACCTGGTGTCGGTCGACACCCACCATCTGCAACTCGATTCCGGCTTCTTCCACGGCCGAACTTGACCAAACGGCCACTTCTGAGCAACAACCTTACTTCCTACTAACGATTAAACACAGACCCAACGCCAAGCAACAAGAAACAAGCAACACAAACCATAAATCTAACAAATCGATCTAGCAACACAACATCAATCGAAAACACAAAACTTTCTCTTTTGCTTAGATCAACTCAATGTCACGCACTCACCTTGATTCGGATGGATTACGGACTGAGAACGACACCACAAGACCAGAGATGAACTCCCCTCACTGTAATACCCCCGATCCGCTATAGACCGGAAACGCCACAAAACTCTAAACGAACACTTGGGCATCCGACCAGAGATTCCCGGAACGCATCCAAAATTCCCGAGACCAAACACCTAAATGTTCGTCCCCATCGAGTACGGCCCAAAACTTGCCAACCCGAACCGCACAAGATGGTTGGTTCGTCCGGACAAGGACTAGTATCGCATAAAACCCGAGTTTGATCGAAAACTTCATTTTTTATATATCATTACCATAAGTTTCAACAAGATTACAAAATTATATGGACTCGAGTCTAACACTCAAAACAGCATTATACATATTAAGTTTTAAGTGTTTACAACAAAGCAAGGAAATCTACCACTGATTTTCTTAACGTTCCCTTCTTGTGCTTCCTGCGATTTACCCTCTATGGTTACCTGCAAAACAAATTGAGTCGTGAGCACTAGTTGCCTAATGAGTCTAAGGTTTCTCCTAAACAACAGTCAAAATTCCCACCGAACCCAAAATAACAATCACACGCAAATATGCAAAACAATTTGATTGAAATGAGATGAAAATGCGCATAATGATACGAATTATTAAGGCCTAGCGTGCTGACTATTCCCTTCACGTGAAACCAAAGGCATCATTCGAACAAAACCACAAAGGCTAAGTCCTAAGACCCTTCAACATTTTTGATGGCCTAATCTTTAAGGCTTCGCACCAAAAATCAAATAATGAATCGTCATGCATACACGGCCAAAGGTTGCAATCCCGTCTCTCCGTGTCTTCGAGCCATAACCAAAATCTTTATTGGTTAAGTCTCGGCTTCTAGAGAAATCATACCACGCTTAATCTCAAGTTTTATTAGCATTTAACTTATGTATAAACTTAAAATGCTTTAACATTTTCATGCTTATACAAATAAAAGCATCAGAACAATCAATAATCAAACGTGTGTTCCACTCATCTAATACACGGCAAAATAACCGAAGAACTCACCATTCACTAGGCGTTATGATGCGGATTCTAGAAATAAATTGTACGGTTCACGAAGAACACGAACTAAAGACTCGGAAATTGGCTTGGCTTTTCTATTCGGACTAAAGCAAATTCTAGATATCTTTTTCTGTAAGCGATTTTCTCGAATTTTCCTCCGCTTACTTGGTTGGGTTTCTCTATTTATAAACGCGGCAAGAAGACTAGCAAGCAGGTGAAGCAACTCAACACTTGGCCAAAAATGTCGCACCGCGCTGTCCACGTTGCGACACGCGATCGGGAGAATGTTTTTCGTAATCCGACACGGACACGTCCTTTTGGACGTTACATCGCTCGCGGGCAAGGAAATGGATTCGACAAGCCCAGGTCGTGACACAGCTCGAGATTCTGTTCTCATTAACGACAAGGAGATACGACAAAGCTAACCGTCATGGTCGTTTCTTCGTCCGCGGGTAAAACGTGCACGGTTCCTTCGCACGCGGGTAAGGTCGCGACGCATGCACGCGATTCCGTCATCAAGCACACAAGCATGCACGCACCTTATTCACTGAGCAGCTAAGCAAGCACACAGCTCGTCATCAAGCAAGCAACCAACTCGGTCATCGAGCAGCTAGGTAACGGTCCGCGTTCGGTATTCGGTCGGATTTTTCCCCCAATTTTCTTTGCTTTAGTGCGGGTCATTACATTCTCCCCCCTTAAAATAATTTGTCCCGAATTCTCAAGGGTTAGATGGTCCTTTATCTTGGTTCTGCTCGGGTTCTAGGAAAAGTTCCGGGTGAGACCTACGAAATCTCGCTTCATCTTCCCAAGTAATAACATCTCTATGTTGTTTTCTCCTGGTGACCTTAACTTGAGAGATTTCTCGACCTTTGAGAAATCTAGATCGTTTCTCGCCTATTCTAACTGGTTCCGGAGATGGTTGTCGAGGTTCGGACACATGCACTAGCGGCGCTGCATCTAGACTATGGACAAACTTACGCAACATTGAGACATGAAACACATTGTACATGCCTTTATCAGATGGAAGATCTAGCTCATAAGCTATTTCCCAAACTCTTCCGATAATACAGTAAGGTCCTTTAGACCGTGCGACCAATTTGCTAGGCTTCGCAGATCTGTCCTTTCCACAGCTGCTTTCAACCATACCCAATCACCAACTTTGAATTCAACTTCTTTTCTATGTTGATCAGCGTATCTCTTTTGTCGGTCTTGTGCCTTTTTCATATTAGCCCGGATAAGGCTAACTTTATCTGTAGTTTCCTTTACAATGGCTACCCCAAACTCTTCGCTAATCTCCTTTTCTTCTCCAACTTCGATCCAACACAAAGGGGTTCGACACTGGCGTCCATATAATGCTTCGTATGGTGACATACCAATACTAGTGTGGAAACTATTATTGTATGCAAATTCCACCAATGGCAAGTGAATTTCCCAAGTCTTCTTCCAATCAATCATGCACATCTGAAGTAAGTCTTCTAAAGTCCGGATGGTTCGCTCTGTTTGACCATCCGTTTCTGGATGAAACGCGGTACTCATGTGTAAATTGGTCCCAAGAGCTTACAATGGCTACCCCAAACTCTTCGATAATCTTCTTTAAATCTTCATCTTCTCTTTGTTGAAGCCGAATCCGTTGTAGTAATCCCGCTTGGTTTACCGCCTGTAAACCTAATGGTTCACTACTTTCTCCTTCCAAGGCTGACAAGCTAATCATTTTGAATTCCGAGGTTAGGCTCATCAATTCTTTCTCTACATCAACCTTGACCTTACGACGACTCAAAGCATCGACAACTACATTTACCTTTCCTGGGTGATAAGTGATGTTCAAATCATAATCCGAGATAAACTCCATCCACCTTCTCTGCCTTAGGTTAAGATCAGGTTGGGTGAACAAGTACTTTAAGCTCTTATGATCCGTCATTACTTGAACCGTCTCTCCATAAAGATATGACCACCATATCTTTAAAGCAAAAACTACCGCGGCCATTTCTAGATCATAAGTAGGATAATTTTCCTCATGTTTTCGTAACTGCCTAGATGCATAGGCAATAACCTTCTTGCCTTGCATCAACACACAACCTAGGCCCGTTCCGCATGCATCAGTATAAACTGTGTATGGCTTGTTTGGCTTGGATAAGGCTAAAACTGGTGCGGTCGTCAAAGCCTTCTTTAATATGCTGAACGCCTTCTCCGCTTCTTCACTCCATACAAAGACCACGTCTTTACCGGTCAGACTAGTCAATGGTTTAGTTATGCTAGAAAATCCCTTTACGAATTTCCTTTAATAACCAGCTAGTCCTAAGAAGCTACGAATTTATGTGGCGTTCGTTGGTTGTGGCTAATCTCGTATTGCTACAATCTTCTCCGGATCGACCGAAACTCCTTGTTCTGAGACTCGATGCCCTAGGAATCTAATTTTCCGTTTCCAAAAGGTACATTTACTAAACTTAGCAAATAGCTTTTGACTCCTTAAGCGTTCCAACACTTTTCCTAAGTGTATCTCATGCTCTTCTACGCTCTTAGAATAGATAAGTATGTCATCAATGAATATGATAACAAACTCGTCTAAGTAGTCTCGAAAGCCTTCATTCATCAATCGCATAAATGCAGCTGGTGCATTTGTCATGCCAAACGGCATGACCACAAATTCATAATGGCCATAACGTGTCCTAAATGCGGTCTTCACAATATCCGTCTCTGCAATCCGAATCTGATGATAGCCAGATCCTAAATCAATCTTTGAAAACCAACTCGCTCCTTGCAATTGATCTAGCAATTCATCAATTCTAGGCAATGGATACTTGTCTTTGATTGTGACGTTGTTGATTCCACGGTAATCTATGCTCAATCGCATACTACCATCTTTCTTTTTTACGAATAAAACCGGGGCTCCCCACGGTGATGAACTAGATCGTATGAATCCCTTCCCCATTAGATCCTCTAATTGCTTCTTTAAATCGGCTAGCTCTACTGGAACCATACGATATGGTGCCTTAGTTATCGGAGCCGCTCCTGGTTCCAACAGGATGTAAAAAGAGTTGTTACGAGATGGTGGTAACCCTTCCAAAGGTTTAAACACATCATTATATCCTTTGACTACTGGAATCTCTTCTATGCCTTGTTCCTCTGATTCATTACCCTTTAAGATGGTCACGGTCACAAGGTAGACTTCTTCTTTGGCAAGATTCTTTTTCGTTCTCAAAGCCGATACAAAGGATACCACTGAGTTTGGTTGGATTCTGTGGAAGGTTGAGGAAGGTTTGCCAAACTGCTCAAAAGTTATCATTCCACGCCCACTATCTATGTGAGACATGTACGCCGATAACCAATTCATTTCTAAGATGATTTCGGATTTATCTAACGGAATGACTAAGAGATTGGCTAAAAACTTATGGCTTTGAATGATGATCGGGACTCCTATAAAACAACTTGATGCATATAAGATTTGGTCACCCGGGGTTAGGACAGGAATATGAACCTTTAGCACGGTAAAGTTTCCTTCAAAACATGAAATGACTTCAGGCGAGGCAAAACTATGCGTCGCCCCTGAGTCAAACAAAACGTGTGTGGATATACCACCAACACATAATGTTCCTAGACAAAAAGTCATAAACTTTCACTTAAACTTTTTTCTTTCAAAGTGTATTAAACAAGGATCTTACAACTATATCACATCACACACACATCTTATTCATTACATACAAGTTTTAAGTTTGAACCCTCAAGTACCTGAGATTGGACTTTTAGAAGGTTGTGAAGGTTCGGATTTATCTAATGGATACACTCTTCCCATGATTGCCTTTCGCTTTGGTGATGGTGCGATCTCCACTACCTCGATAGCACGAGCTGCCGCTGGACGGTTTGCCCTAGCAGGGCACGAAGTTGCATAGTATCCGAGCTGATGACACATAAAACAGACAACGTGTTCGGGCACTGGCCGAGTCCTCTCCTCGTTCGGACACACTCGAGCAAAGTGACCACGTCGGCCACACTTGTAACATTCGGGTAAGGTGTCCATCGCTGGTGTCCCTCTACCCGCTGGTCCTCGTCCCCGACCACGACCAAAATTCGGTCCTCGTCCCCGGCCTTGTCCTGAATTCTATCCAAATCGTTCAGGTCGGGTGGCTTAGTTACTCGGCCCAAGTTTCTGAATAGGTTGTGGTACTCGCGATACTGGCGGCCGTCCATAAAAGAGTCGTTCAATTTCTCAGACAAACTATGGTATTCAACCGCCAACAGCCTGTTCATAATCTCAGGTCTTAGACCTCGAAAAAACTTTCGAATGATGACTGCCTCATCTTCGGGTCCATAATGGGCGTATCGTCTAAGCCGAGTGAACTCTGCTTCGTACTCCCTCACGGTGCGATCTCCTTGCACCAACTCTTGAAACTTCCTTTCAAGTCGATCCTTTGCTTCCAGAGGAAAGTATTTCCTTTGAAACTCTTGACGGAAAACTTCCCATGCAAACTCGACCCTTCGGTAATGATCCTTCACACTATTCCACCACTCATTGTCAACTCCCATTAGATAATGTGCTGCTACATCCGTCTTGAAATCTTCGGTGCATCGGATGGCTGCAAAATTTTTCTCAATGTGTTGTAACCATGCATCAGAGTCCAATGGGTCAGGATTCCCAAAGAACCTTCTCGTTCCTAGATTTTTCATCATCATGACCATTTTCAGGAAATCCGGTGGTGTTGACGGAGAATTTTGCTGAACTCGTCTGGATGCTCGACGCAAATTTCCCAACTGATTTGCTAGGTTCTGGATCACGTTCATTAGGCGATCTTGAATATTCCTTACTTTGGGAATTACCCTACTCGGTCCTGCTTCATGATGATTTGGGCGGTTCGGATTGTTTCGACCCCGTTCTCGTGGTATCATCGGTTCGTCTCATCCGGAATACTGGCGACGAGAAGTAACTCCGACCCTGGGGCTCACGGATGCTCCTTGTCCTGCGGACCATCCTTCCAAATTTATATATTCTTCTGGATCATTCTCCGTTGGCTTAGGAGATAGCCATCCACCATGCAACGATCCTTCGAGTATAGGATCATTGATATCATGGTATCTTAACTCCGATATAACCGGGGAGTTTTCGTCTATAAACTCTTGGTACGAATTTGGTGATATGGACTGAGGCACAAACTCGAGCATCGGTGGACAAACATTCGGTCTTGGGTACTGATGCGGTCCTTGATCTCGTGTCGGACCAACTTGATACGCTCGCACGTTGCATCGTGGTGATACCATCTATAGCAAAACGATCGGTCAGTCTTAACCCATCTTACACTAAATAGCACAGGAATGTAATCAGTTTATCTTACTTGCTTTGTGCGACTTTTTGACTCCATAAAATCTTTGAAAACAAAGTTTCATGCCAGCATCATAGAAACCATGCTCTGATACCACTAAAATTTGAGTTGTAACATCCCCGATCCGCTATAGACCGGAAACGCCACAAAACTCTAAACGAACACATGGGCGTCCGACCAGAGATTCCCGGAACGCATCCAAAATTCCCGAGACCGGACACCTAAATGTTCGTCCCCATCGAGTACGGCCCAAAGCTTGCCAACCCGAACCGCACAAGATAGTTGGTTCGTCCGGACAAGGACTAGTATCGCATAAAACCCGAGTTTGATTGAAAACTTCATTTTTATATATCATTACCATAAGTTTCAACAAGATTACAAAATTATCCGGACTCGAGTCTAACACTCAAAACAACATTATACATATTAAGTTTTAAGTGTTTACAACAAAGTAAGGAAATCTACCACTAATTTTCCTAACGTTCCCTTCTTGTGCTTCTCGCGATTTACCCTCTATGGTTGCCTGCAAAACAAATTGAGTCGTGAGCACTAGTTGCCCAATGAGTCTAAGGTTTCCCCTAAACAACAATCAAAATTCCCACCGAACCCAAAATAACAATCACACGCAAATATACAAAACGATTCGATAGAAACGAGATGAAAATGTGCATAATGATACGAATTATTAAGGCCTAGCGTGCTGATTATTCCCTTCACGTGAAACCAAAGGCATCATTCGAACAAAACCACAAAGGCTAAGTCCTAAGACCCTTCAACATTTTTGATGGCCTAATCTTTAAGGCTTCGCACCAAAAATCAAATAATGAATCGTCATGCATACACGGCCAAAGGCTGCAATCCCGTCTCTCCGTGTCTTCGAACCATAACCAAAATCTTTATTGGTTAAGTCTCGGCTTCTAGGGAAATCATACCACGCTTAATCTCAAGTTTTATTAGCATTTAACTTATGTATAAACTTAAAATGGTTTAACATTTTCATGCTTATGCAAATAAAAGCATCAGAACAATCAATAATCAAACGTGTGTTCCACTCATTTAACACACGTCAAAATAACCGAAGAGCTCACCTTTCACTACGCGTTATGATGCGGATTCTAGAAATGAATGGTACGGTTCACGAAGAACACGAACTAAAGACTCGGAAATTGGCTTGGTTTTTTTATTCAGACTAAAGCGATTTCTAGATATCCTTTTCTGTAAGCGATTTTCTCGAATTTTTCTCCGCTTACTTGGTCGGGTTTCTCTATTTATAAACGCGGCAAGAAGACTAGCAAGCAGGTGTAGCAACTCAACACTTGGCCGAAAATGTCGCACCGTGCTATCCACGTCGCGACACGCGATCGCGAGAATGTTTTTTGTAATCCGACACGGACACGTCCTTTTCGACGTTACTTAGCTCGCGGGCAAGGAAATGGATTCGACAAGCTCAGGTCGTGACACGGCTTGAGATTCTGTTCTCGTTAACGACAAGGAGATACAACAAAGCCAACCGTCATGGTCGTTTCTTCGTCCGCGGGTAAAACGTGCACGGTTCCTTCGCATGCGGGTAAAGTCGCGACACATGCACGCGATTCCGTCATTAAGCACACAAGCATGCACGCACCTTATTCACTGAGCAGCTAAGCAAGCACACAGCTCGTCATCAAGCAAGCAACCAACTCGGTCATCGAGCAGCTAGGTAACCAGCTCGGTCATTGTGGTGCTCGAGAAAAATTCTCGGCCAAACGGTCCGCGTTCGGTATTCGATCTGATTTTTTCCCTTATTTTCTTTGCCTTAGTGCGGGTCATTACACTCTCCTTCACGTCTCAGCCAACGATCCTCTTTAACTCCACAAGCTACACCAAGCCCAAGCTCTTCCTTAAAGCCACAAACAAGCTTTCCCTCTTTGATATCTCTTTCCCCAAACTCAAACCTCCGAATTCTCACTCCCTTTCTCTCTAAAACTCCAACCGCAACTTCCGAAGACGAAGGAAAAAGAAAACGAGTGTTTTTAAGCGGAGTAGGTGAGACCAAAGAACTCAAAAAGGAAGCTGCCGACACTGGTGTTGATCGACACCCACACTTGGTGTCGCTCGACACCTCTTTTACAACGAAGGCTGCTCAAACACAACACGCTGGTGTCGATCGACACCCGCCCTCGGTGTCGCTCGACAACCACTTTCCGGAACACGGGTGTTACAATTCTCCCTCACTAACATGGATTTGTCCTCGAATCTGTGATACAGTTCATCCGCAATGAACCCATCTCACAATCGTCGCAACGATCCCATTAACCTTGACCAACCCGGCCAACAATCAGGAACACGAGATTGAATACTATCAACCTCCGAGGTCTATATTCAGTCACTACACTTACATCCATGTCCTAGACATTCATTGCTCCTAACACAACTCGTACTCGTACCACCCCACTCTCAGGACCGAAATCTCTTGAGTTCTCGGTACCCCATGCCACTCACACTCTAAGGCCACAAAGACCTTCGAGCTATCGGCACAAAATCCGTATCACTCACACTCTCAGATACAAAGTCTTCGAGTTATCGATATTATCTCACACCACTCACACTCTCAGGTCACACGTCTTTCGGGCTATCGGTATATCACTCATACCACTCGCACCCTCTGGCCACATGTCCTTCAAGCTATGGTATCTGGGAACTAATCATCCCCTCACGAGTTGTACATGACCAAACCGTCCTTAGAGCAATCAAGTCTAAACGTCTATAAGCATATCCGACCAAAACTACCTCACCGGGTCTACGTAATGCATCGATGCAATACTCCACCACACATATTCCAAACCCGGAATATCATCTCCACCATGACCAACCTCAGGTCAACTCAAAACATCCCAGACACACAGGGCTGTTTTTAATATCCAAATACAAAGGACATTTCCAGTTTGTATTCTCATGCTCATTTAATTCCCATGACACCACAAGTCATAACCAATAAGAATACTCATCTTATTACCATTCAAATGTATTAATCGTTTACACACACAAACGAAATACAAAATGAATACACAGAGCAAACAACTCTCACTCTGAAACTGGAACCATCGATGAAAAGCTCAAGCCTTTGCTTGTTTCTCGAACCACTTCTTGAATCTAGCTTTCATCCTTTCCTTTGGTTTCCAAGTTTCCTCCTGAACACCGTCACAGTCCCACAAGACTCTCATCATCGGAATCCTCTTCCGACAAAGCTCATTGACCCTCTTATCGAGAACTCTCACTGGCGTCGCCTCTAAGGTCATGTTAGGCTGAAGATCTGACAGAATCTTAGCCAACACTTTATCATCCTTATGCAAACACTTTTTCAGCATACAAGGAAAACCTTGTGAAATGCTTTCCTAATCTCCGGTAACTCCAACCGGTACGCAACTGGTCCAACTCGACCAACAATCCGAAACAGACTCATATACCTTGGACTCAACTTAGTCTCGGTAATAGACATGTAAGGACTTCGCAACATCGCCATCTTGAGATACACTCTATCTCCTACCTCAAACTCAAGCTCTATTCTCCTCTTATCGGCATAATTCTTTTGCCGATCCTGAACTTCCTTCATGTTCAGCTTCAAAACCCGTATCTTTTCCGTAGTTTTCTGAACAAAATCTGCACCCAATGTGCTCCTCTCTCCCACTTGGGTCCAGCACAACGGTTTACGACATGGCTTCCTATATAGCACCTCGTATGGAGCCATCCCAATACTCGCCTGGTAGCTATTGTTATAAGCAAACTCTGCCAAGCTCAGGTGATCCACCCAATGACCTCCCCAGTCAAGCACACACATCTCAGAGGATGATAAGCGGTACTCAAATGCACCTTAGTACCCATCACTGCCTGGAACGCTTTCCAGAACTCCGAAGTGAACTTAGGATCACTGCCTCACTATTTCCTGCACATACTTCTAGCTCTATCGGTTTTCTTGATGGCCAAAAAACGTGCAGTCTTGGTCAAACGATCCACAATGATCCAAATCGCATCCTTGATCCGAGAAATTGGCAACTCCACTACGAAATCCATCGTAATCATATCCCACATCCACTTTGGAATAGGTAAACTCTGCAACAATCCACTCGGAACCTGTTGCTCTGCCTTCACTAACTGGCATGTATCACACGCTGCGACCTGGTTAGCTACATCTTTCTTTATCCTGACCCAGTAATAATACCGCTTGAGGTCTCGGTACATCTTAGTCGTTCCCGGATGAAACGAAAACATACTCGCATGAGCCTCACTCAGGATTTCTCGCCTCAAACCCTCATCCTTGGGTACGCATACCCGCCCATGCACAAGAATAGTCCCATTAGCAGAGATCTGATATTATGAACCTGCTTCTCTGGAAGCATTAACCAAACTCTCATCCTTCTCCAGAGCCAACCGAACCCTGCTTAGAAGATCCGCCTGATCAACTGCCTCCAAACCCAATAGTTCCTGAGATAAAACACACAACCTCAATGAATTAAGCTCACACACCAACGACTGTAGGTCTTGCTTCCGAGCCAAAACCACACGTTTGCGATTGAAAGCATCCGCAACCAAGTTAGCTTTACCAGGATGGTAAGCTATCTCCAGATCATAATCCGCCACTAACTTCATCCAGCGCCTCTGTCTCAAATTCAACTCAGGCTGAGTGAAAATATACTTCAGGCTCTTATGATCTGTAAACACCTGAACCTTACCGCCATAAAGATAAGACCTCCAAATCTTCAGGGCGAACCCACCGCAGCCATCCCAAGATCATGGGTAGGGTAGTTGCCCTCATGCTTCCTTAACTGCCGCGACACATAGGCAATCCCCTTCCCTTACTGCATCAACACACAACCCAGACCTACTTCCGAAGCATCTGCATACACCATGTAAGGCTCACCTGGCTTAGGCAATACCAATACTGGCGTACTAGTCAACATCGCCTTCAGGTTCGCGAAACTCTCCTCGCACTCAGAAGACCAAACAAAAAGAACATCCTTCCCTGTCAGCTTCGTCATAGACTTAGCCATACTCGCGAAACCCTTGACGAACCTCTGGTAATAACCTGCTAACCCGAGAAAACTCTGGTAGCCTGGATCTTCTCTGGATCCACAGAAACTATGGTAGCATTCCTCGGCCTCGGCCACGCTCTGATAGCCTGGATCTTCTCTGGATCCACAGAAACTCCTGCTGCGGACACAATGTGACCCAAAAAGCCAATCTCTTACTGCCAGAAACTGCACTTGCTCAACTTAGCAAATTGATTATGCTCCCGCAGCTTCTCCAGAATCACTCTCAGAGGCACCTCGTGCTCCTCTGGACTCTTCGAATACACCAAAATGTCATCGATAAAGATGATCACAAACTCATCCAGATACTTCTGGAACATGCTGTTCATCAACCTCATGAACGCTGCTGGTGCATTCGTCAACCCAAATGACATCACCACAAACTCGTAGTGTCCATATCTAGATCTGAAAGTTGTCTTCCTGATATCGTTTTCATCAATCGGAATCTGGTGATATCCCAACGCCAAGTCTATCTTGGAGAACCAAGTAGCCCCTCTCAACTTATCAACAACTCATCAATTCGTGGAAGAGGATACATGTTCTTCACAGTGATTCGGTTTAGTCCCCGATAATCAATACATAATCGGAAACTTCCATCCTTTTTCTTCACAAACAACAGCTGTGCTCCCCATGATGAAGTACTTGGTCGGATAAAATCCTTACCCAACAACTCTTCCAGCTGCTTCTTCAGCTCTTCCATCTCTGCTGGAGCTATCCTGTACGGTGCTTTAGATATCGACACTGTCCCGGTTTCTAATTCAATCGTGAAAGGACCAGACCGAGACGGCGGTAATCCCTGCAATGACTGAAAAACATTCTGGAAATCCCGAATAACCCGAATATATCCAACCACAACCTCTCCAACAGTCTCTGATGTAACAATTGTCACCAGATACGCCTCGCGACCCTGCTCGATCATACTCTCTACCTGCATGGCCGAGATCACGAGACTCTCAGATGTCGGTCTCACTCCCTGATAAACTAACCTCCCTTGTTTTTTTTCGAAAACAACATGTCCTCGGTGACAGTCCAGATGCGCTCTAAACTTCCCGAGCCAATCCATGCCTAAAATGATGTCATAAAGCTCCACCGAGCAAATGATCAAATTCCCTAGCATAGATTCTCCCGTCACCTGAACATCCACGTCAGCAACTCGACCGTGAATGGTCAGTAGCTTTCCTCCAGCAATCTTAACAAAATTCAACCGCTCCTCGGTTGCTCCCCGTAAATTGCCTTTTCGACAAATTCCGGAGTAACGAAGCAATGCGATGCTCTGGTATCAAACAACACGTGAGATTTAACACCTCCCACAACCAGGGTCCCAGCATATCTCTCATATGCTTAGCACCCTAACACCCTACCATGGAGATACTAAATTATACTATGCAAGAATTTAACTCAGGTAAGTTTAAAAAGTACCTGTGATCGGCCTGAAACTCGAGCCTCCCGTCTCCACGATAGAATACACCCATTGCGCCACTGCACTCTAACTAGCTGGCGACACCGGTGTTACCTCTCTCTGCAACTTGGGATACCTCAGCTTGATATGCCCCGTCTCACTGCAATGACAGCACACTCGCGTATCCAGTCGCTCCTCGCCCTTCTGAGGGCAACTCGCAATCCTATAATCCTTGTTCCGGCACCTGAAACATCTCGGACCACTCTGGGTAACACTGGAAGAACTCTCCATTTTCTGCTTATATCCTTGCATTGGCATACCGCCTCTGCTCGGACCGGACTGCTACTGCGGCCTCCTCGCATGAAAGTTGGGGTTAGCAACCACCAGCTCATCTCTCAAACCTTCCTCCAGCAAAGCAGCTGTCTCCACCAACTCAGCAACCGTGCCAAAACCCCTCACAAGGCAACGGTTCCTCAACTCAACCCAACAAGAATCTTCAAACTCGGGTCCGCTCACCCTCCAACGCTCGACCTGCATACACACTGAGACGGTTAAACTCCGCCTCATACTCCCGAATAGTCCTGCTCCCCTGAGAGAAATCCAAGAACCGACCCTCTAACCGGTCAAGCGCCTCCTGTGGGAAGTACTTGGAATTAAACTCCTCCACAAAATTCTCCCAGACCATCTCCGACTGAACTCTCCTGGCTGCAACACCCCTCCACCAGAGATATGCATCACCCTCTAGGTAATGAACTGCCAAGTCAACCCGGTATCCCTCTGGACACCTAATCGAATGGAAATTCCATTCTATCCTCATCCTCCACGCATCCGCGTCCTCAGGTTTGGCACCTCTCGGGAAGAATCCCATGCCAATCCTCTGCAACTTCTCCATCATCTTAAGGTAAGATGGGAGCTCCTTTGCAACCGCAACTCTCGGCTGCACCTCAACCACTGGTGGCACAACAGGAGTCTACACTGGTACCCTCTCTGGTAACCGCTCCAACAGCAAAGTAAGCAAACCCACAATGCGATTATCTCGGACCTGAGCAAAATCCGCTGCAGCACCCCGGCACTCACACCCTCAGACCCCTCTTGATACACATGCGGAGCCGCTACTCGCTCAACCGTAGCACTCCGTGCTACTCTCTCTGTCACCACTGGAACACGACCACGACCTCTACCGCGGCCACGGCCACGGCCTCTACCACTGCGCCTAGCACCTCTAGCCATCTGCACTTCCAAGAACAGAGACTAAGAACACAAACAACTCAACAAAGTAAAGATAACTCACCGTGGAATCTCGAAGGCTCGAAGAGGATGATTCTAAGACTCCATGCTCAAAAAAATTGACTAAATACCACATAATCAATTTCTAGCACACAACAATTCAACAGTTCAAACACATGCACCAAACAACACGAAAATTAATTAAACTCCAATTAATTTTCCTAAACCATCCTAGAACCGTCTACTCTCTGATACCAAACTGAGACGACCACACCCGATTTTTTTTTTTTTAAAAAGAAACCATAATTAATACTCCATAATATTAATTATACTCAAATACATAACCACTCAAATTGAATCCGGTTTACACCACAACCACAATAAGACTCGATCTTATTAAACAACCTTAACCAACAGTATTCAAATTTATTACGCATAATAAATGTTCGACACGACACACAACCACGAGCCCTAAATCATCCTCCTCCTCATTGCCTTGATTCCACGATCACACTTTATATTTACCTGCAACAAAACAAAGAGTTGCGTAAGTATTATCACAAATACTTAGTGAGACGATCCTCCCTTCTACGAGTTATACACTCAAGCAAGAGATAAGATCATAAACCACACATCCAAAAATCACAACTCCAGCAAACAAGAGCAAACCCAACAATCATCGAACCCACAAAACAGTTGGACGATCACTCTACAACTGTTGGTGTCGATCGACACCAGCCTTTGGTATCGCTCGACATGAGCCATAAACCCAAATGGTGAAGACCTGGTGTCGGTCAACACCCACCACCTGCAACTCGATTCCGGCTTCTTCCACGGCCGAACTCAACCAAACGGCCACTTCTGAGCAACAACCTTACTTCTTAGTAACGATTAAACACAGACCCAACGCCAAGCAACAAGAAACAAGCAACACAAACCACGGATCTAACAAATTGATCTAGCAACACAACATCAATCGAAAACACAAAACCTTCTCCTTTGCTTAGATTAACTCAAGGTCACGCACTCACCTTGATTCGGACGGATTACGAACTGAGAACGGCACCACAAGACCAGAGATGAACTCCCCTCTCCCTTCACGTCTCAGCCAACGATCCTCTGCAACTTGGGAACCAAGCCCAAACTTCTTCCTTAAAGCCACAAATAAGCTTTCCTTCTTTGATATCTCTTTCCCCACATTCAAACCTCCGAATTCTCACTCCCTTTCTCTCTAAAACTCCAACCGTAACTCCCGAAGACGAAGGAGGATTAAAACGAGTGTTTTTAAGCGGGGTAGGTGAGACCAAAGAACACAAAAAGGAAGCTGCCGACACTAGTGTCGATCGACATCCACACTTGGTGTCGCTCGACACCTCTTCCACAACGAAGGCTGCTCAAACACAACACGCTGGTGTCGATCGACACCCGCCTTCGGTGTCGCTCGACACCCACTTCCCGGAACACGGGCGTTGCAATATATATATTTTTTAAATGGTTCAAAAGTAAATATATTTTATTTAAATGAAAATATTGATTCAAAATTTATGTTTCATCTTGTAGTTAAACAATTATTTAAACACCCAACCAAATAAATTTTAGAATTAGTCAACAATTTATAGTCAAATAAGTCATGTATTAGTCTTACTAATATAAATTTAATGAAAAGTGAGTAACTAAATTTATTAATTTAATAATATATTTAATTTAACATGAGAAATCTAAATTTAGTCAAATTTTAAAATCTAGTTGACTATGCAATATATAGAAAGGGTTTTACGAATTGTTTTAGTTTTACAATTGGTTTTATTAGATGTTTCAAGGTGAGATTTTTCTATATATACAATTTTAAGAAAGTATATTAAATCCTTAACTAGAATTAAATCATTTATATATATATATATATATACAAAGACTACAATATATATATATAGATATTTACCTTTTATATATATATATATATGTATTAATATATATGGATATTTACCTTTTAAAGTTTATCTTAAATTTATTATAAAAATTTTGGTTCAAAAGTAAATCTTTTTCTACTAAAAAGAAAAATATGAATATTCAAAATTCAAAGACAGAAAAGTTGTATGTATTATTCTTGCTAATATAAAATCTATAAACAATTTAATAATTTTAAAATAATTTTATGTTTTCATGAAAGATTTAAGTTTCGAAAAAAAATATTCAATATCTTGTTGGTTATGCAATGTATAGAAAGGTTGCAAGGTGATCGTTTATGAGAAGTATATAAAATCTATATGTATAGATTAATTAATTATTTAGTCGACAATTTAAAGACAGATAAGTCACTTCTATTATTGTTACAAATATAAAACCTATGCAAAATTATTTAATAATTTAAAAATAAATTTATTTTATCATGAGAAATAACATTTATGTCAAAAATTTTAGAAATATCATTGTATAGAAAGTTATTTTCATTATATATAAATGTAATCATGAGTATTCCCGCGAAATAAACAATATTTAAAAATTTACCTAAATATTTGTGTTACCATCCCATATATTATAGTATCTTTTTAAACCGAATCAATATAACGTCTTAAAAGCTGTTAATTACACAATGTTATATATATATTTTAGAAGGTACAAAAATTATCGCGCCAACGGTATTCGCGGGAAATAAACGGTAATTCAAAAAATATATAGTAATCAAAATTTTTAGTGAATCTAAACACAAAAACCTGAAAACTACATCATGATTGGTGGTAATATTAAGATAACATTTTCTGCATTAATTTTCTACATACACTAATTCAGTATAAATTCACCCTTGTAAGAAGTTGCACCAGAAACTCTCTCTCTCTCTCTCTCTCTCTCTCTCTCTCTCTCTCTCTCTCTCTCTCTCTCTCATGGAAAACCGCAAAGCACCAGAATATGGTCCGATCGAAACACTCCACAAACTTCTCCATATGCGAGACTTTGTGGGGGTAAGGTTTATGGTGAAGATGAATAAACTAGTACGTAATAAAAGGAGTGAACTTGACCAAGCCAAAGCCATCAGTGATGTCCTCCTCGCCGCCCAGAACCGGCTTCCGAACGGATTCATGGATTATTATGCCATGCTTAGGGTGACTCGGCTCGGACCTGTAGTTCTGGATGACTTTAAAATGTTGATGAAGCTTCTGGACGGGAGGCACAACCATTTACCGTATAGCCAAGAAGCGGCTCAACACGTCTTGCAAGCGTGGTCGATGTTGTCTAAGCCACATATGAAGGAAAATACGATCTCGCATTGATTCAACACGAGAAGAAGGAGAAGACTGAGAATGAGGAGAAGGAGGAGAAGAAGTCTACTAGGGATTGTAAAATAGATCATTGGAAACCTTCAGAGGATCTTAAGCTTAGAGAGCTTGTGGAGGCTTTCGGTCCTCGGAACTGGAAATACATTGCAGAGAAGATACAAGGAAGAACAGGTAAAAGGTGTTTTGTCTTTCTCTTTGTTATTAATCTGTTTTGGAGATTTTCTAAAAGTTGAAGCCTTTTACTTGTTTTTGTGTGTTGAAGATAAGACTTGTAGATCAAGGTGGTATAACCATTTGGATCCAAGGATTAACCAGGGAGCTTTCACTGATGAGGAAGAACAAAAACTTCTTGCAGCACACAGAGAATATGGTAACAAATGGTCTAGGATTGCTATGCTTTTCCATGGAAGACCAGACTATGCAGTGAGGAATCATTGGCATCTTCTCATGAAAAAAAAGTTGAGGGAACAATCAGCAATGGCATTATCAGGAGCAGGAAATACAATAGGATCTTCTTAATTAATTGAGAGTTTTTTTAATTGTAATCTTAATCCTAATGATGTTGATTCTTTGAAGAAATAACAAGGTTACATTTTAACCTTTTTTTATCTCTTATGTGAAAGGTTACTTTTTCCTGAATCTTTAGAAAAATTTTTCAATGTCGCTTAATCAGAAAAACCTAAAATTCTCGATTTTTTCACCCAAACATTGAGTAAACAATGCCAAATAAATGTTGAGTATTTTATAATAATTAAAACTACACCCGTACTTTATAATAATTCCAAACAATGGTATTTTGTTATTATATTTAATAAAAATAAATAAATAAAAACTCTCAACTATCCCATTTCACATGATCTATTTTAAAACCTCAACTAAAATTGTAATGAAAAAAAAACATTAAACCCCAAAACGGTTTCCGTATAAAGTAACTAATCGTTGCTTTTGTGATACATGCATGACATGTAGGCATACCAAATCAAGCCGTAACCGTATTTCGAATCGTAACCGAATCGTATTTAAACTGTAATCGGACCGTAACCTATTAAAACGGTTAAAAACCATAACCGTTAACCGTTAATATATAGTTAAAATTATATTAACCGTAACCGTTAATTAACCGAAACCGTATCAAAACCGTTGGTTAAGCATATAGTTTAAACCGTAAGCTTTTAACTGTAACCGTCTTTAATACATAATAAAATATATTAATAATTAATTATTTAATATGAATAATATTATAGAAATATGAGTACAATAAAAATAATATTAATTAAAAATAAATATATTAAAATATAATTGATATTTCCAACAAATATATATATATAAATGTCTTTTATAATAATTTAATAATAATTATACAACAGTTTTATAATAATTTAATAATAATTTCCAACAAATATATATACAACACAACAGTTTTATAATAATTTTTTTAAAAGAATTAAATATTTTTGAAATTATTCACGAACCCAAAGTGACAAAATCAAAGTAGTAGAATAGTGGATGCTATTATTACTGCTTCTAATTAGTAGAATATCATGTTGGTTATACATTTTAGTTAAGATTAAAAATTTTAATTAATTTTAGAATAGTCATTACTTTCAAAATAAACATTACATCATAAAAAGGTTAAATAGTTTTGTTACTAAAAAACAAAAATAGGTTTGTTTAAAAAATTATAAATTTTATGCAAATGTATGTAAAAAACTTAAATCATAAATAAAAATTAATTTTAAATAATAATATTGTTATTTAAATCACATTATAATACTAAATCCAGATTATAATTTGAACGTAAAATCATCATCATTTTAAAAATTTAGGGGTTTTGAGTGAATCACGAATTTTTTAGGAAAATTGAGTTTCAAAAACGAATGAGTCAAATTTTCGCTAAATCTAATAAAATTTGGTTTTTGAATCATAAATATCATGGATTATAAATGTCAATATTGAGATTTGAAGCTTCTGCCATTCCATCCTTTGTATGTTCGATCCTTAAACTTCTAAGTGTAATCCATGATATATAATCCATGATATTTGATGTGTTATAGATTATTGACTTTCATATTTGTATATTGACATTTATATAGTCGTGTTCATAAATTTATTTTTCCATATCATATAATCTAGCCATCCAATGACTTATGTTGAATCGGTTGTCCGGTTTGGTTTAAAAGCAATGGTTTAGAGTTTAGAAGCTAAGTAAAGAGTAAAAGACATAAATAAGAAAAAGAACAGCAAAATAGTGTAGCTTGTGTTTTCAAAAAACTGATCCACAATAGAACCTATTGCAACATAAACAACATGGTATTATAAGAAAAGGGTTTGTGAAAAAAAAAAAAAAACCCTCAAAGTCGTCATTTTTGCAACTTAACCCTTCATCTCCGGAAAATGTAAATAAATCATATTAAGTCAAAAATAATATGCAATATAATCCGTTTTCTTTACCATCAAGTTTGTAAAATATTAACAAATGATGTATCAAATTGAATTTCTATTGACTAGAAGTCCAAATCTATTTTTATAATTTTTAAAAACTAATGTATATGACCATGAATACATTTAGAAGATATATATATTTTTTATTTTTTTCACAAAACATAACCCTTAAAGAAAGTATATATTGGATTAGAACATGTAGCAACATAAACAACAAGCCCGGTTTTACAACGACCATTCCTAATAGGTCAAAGTCATTAGTTAAAAAGGTCAAAGTCAAAGACACGAGTGAGCACCTTCTTCATAATCTCTCTCTGGTTACTTTGTGAAAACGAAAGGAGCAATTTTGTCGCCATGTCCGCTTTGTCTGTGATCGGACAACGACTGTTAAAGTGGAACAAACTCGCGTCTTTTTTACCCAAACCAAACAAACCTCTTCTCCCCATTGATCGTCTTAACGAGCTTTTGAAAGTCTGTGCCAATTCAAGTCATCTAAGAACTGGCGAATCGATTCACGCTCATTTGATCGTTACGAATCAATCATCTCGAGGTGAAGACGTGTTTCAGATCAATTCTCTGATCAATCTCTATGTGAAATGCGGGGAAACTGTTCGTGCACGAAAGTTGTTCGATTTAATGCCTGAGAGAAATGTTGTTTCTTGGTGTGCGGTGATGAAGGGCTATCAAAATTCTGGGTTTGATTTTGAAGTTTTGAGGCTGTTTAAAAGTATGATTTTTTCTAGTGAATCGAAACCTAATGAGTTTGTAGCTACTGTGGTTTTTAAGTCTTGTTCAAGCTCAGGGAGGATTGAAGAAGGTAAACAGTTTCATGGATGTTTTCTTAAATGTGGTTTGATGTCTCATGAGTTTGTACGAAATACTCTTGTCTACATGTATTCTTTGTGTTCGGGCACCGGAGAGGCTATCCGAATTTTCGATGATCTTCCTTGTTGTGATCTTCCAGTTTTTAGTTCGGCTCTTAGTGGTTATTTAGAATGTGGTGCTTTTAAAGAAGGGGTTGATGTTTTGAGAAGGATGGCTAACGAAGATTTGGTTTGGGACAACATCGCGTATATGTCTTCGTTACGGCTTTGCTCCAATCTCAGAGATTTGAATTTGGCTCGGCAGATTCATAGCCGAATGGTAAGGTTTGGCTTCAATTGGGAAGTTGAGGCAAGTGGTGCACTCATTAATATGTATGGCAAATGTGGTAAAGTCCTATATGCTCAGAGAGTTTACGACGATACACACGCTCAAAACATTGTATTAAATACATCGATCATGGATGCTTACTTCCAGGATAAGTCTTTCGAGGAGGCTCTGAATCTATTTGCAAAGATGGGAACTAAAGATGTTCCCCCTAATGAGTACACGTTTGCTATTCTGCTAAATTCAATTGCAGAGCTGTCACTTCTAAAACAGGGCGATCTTCTCCATGGGCTTGTTTTGAAATCTGGTTATAGGAACCATGTAATGGTTGGCAATGCATTGGTTAACATGTACGCCAAAAGTGGCGGCATTGAGGATGCAAGGAAAGCATTCTCAAACATGAATTTTAAAGACATAATTACTTGGAACACAATGATATGTGGATTCTCACATCATGGATTGGGGAGGGAAGCGCTTGAAGCCTTTGATAGAATGATTAATGCAGGAGAGATTCCCAACCGGATAACTTTTATCGGCATTTTGCAGGCTTGTAGCCATGTTGGTTTTGTGGAGCGAGGGCTTTATTACTTTAACCAGCTAATGAAGCAATTTGATGTTCAGCCTGATATACAGCATTATACATGCATTGTTGGACTTTTGAGCAAGGCTGGATTGTTCGAGGAGGCTGAGAATTTCATGAGAACTGCTCCAATTGAATGGGACGTTGTTGCGTGGAGAGCTTTGCTAAATGCTTGTTATGTTCGCCGTAATTACAGTTTAGGAAAGCAGGTAGCAGAATATGCCATTGAGAAGCATCCAAACGATCCAGGAGTTTACATATTGTTATCCAATATTCATGCCAAGTCAAGAGAGTGGGACGGCGTGGCAAAAGTGCGTTCTTTGATGAATAAAAGGCGGGTTAAGAAGGAGCCTGGAGTAAGCTGGATAGGGATACGTAATCAAACCCATGTGTTTCTTGCGGAGGAAAATCAACACCCCGAGATTGTGCTTATTTATGCAAAGGTGAAGGAAGTTTTGTCAAAGATAAGGCCATTAGGGTATTTGCCTGATGTTGCTGGAGTTTTCCATGATGTCGATGAAGAACAGAGAGAAGATAACCTCTCTTATCATAGTGAGAAACTAGCTGTGGCATATGGTCTGATGAAAACGCCAGAGAACTCACCATTGTACGTGACTAAAAACGTGAGGATATGTGATGATTGTCACTCTGCAATTAAGCTTATCTCGAAGATCTCAAAACGATACATAGTTATCAGAGATTCCAATCGGTTCCATCATTTCCGAGATGGTAAGTGTTCTTGCTGTGATTACTGGTGAGGTATGAACCGAAAGCTGATTAGTGTGACGGAGAGCTCTTGCGCTTATATTGCAGCCTCACAAGCTTCGATTATCGTAAGTAGTAACAAAAAAGTTGCAATTCATTTTTCGAGATCTCTAGTCATCAATATCTTGGTGTAAATAGTGTCTAACAGTTCAGTTTACGTTAGGCTTAGATTATTTATGTCTGTGACAATACGCTCTAACGGAGCTTTTAATACGAAAGTTAAGGAATTTATACAAGGTGCTGAGACAACAATATTAACAGACAATCTCAAAGCAAGAAGAAAAGGAAGTGCATAAATTGATAGATTGTTACTTGAGGAAATACGACTTCAGCAGAAGTTGTTCTCCATGAATTTCACAAATCCATAGAAATCGATTCTTCCATCTTTATTTCCATCGTATGATCTGATCATTCTCCTGCAATTCTCAAGGTTAGATCCTTGCTTTAAGCCAAGGACTGTCAAAACTCTCTGCAAATCTATTGGATCGATAAACCCATCTCTGTTTTCATCAAAGACATCAAAAGCTTGCTTAACTTCTTCCAAGCTTGGCTCTTTCTCTTCAAACAGATTCGAAAGCTCCTCGGAACTGTACTGTTTTTGAAGTCCCTCGCTTCCTTGGTCGGTGAGAAGTCCTAAGCTATTCATCACCATCACTACATCTTCTTTGGAAAGACCGTCATCATCATGATAATCTTCGCGTTTGATCGAAGTTTGGAACTCAAGATCTTCTTTGCTCTTCTTCTCGGAAACACATTGCTGGTGTTGAAGAAGAGGCCAAAACCTGGAGAAAAATGTCTGAGCAAAAGAAACCCATCTGAAAAAACCGATGAGGAAGAAGTTGATCAGACCAAACAAAGGGAAAGAAAAAGAAGAAGACTGTTCTTCGCATTTAGACAAGGAACTCTTCTCCATGGTTATAAAGCTATAAAACTGGTTTTCAGTCATAACTTGTGTTAGTGTTTTATTTTAAAAACTAAACTACGCAAATGAATGAATCACAAAGAAATTAATGTTTTGGAGGAGATGTGGGATATATGAGTTTGTTTTATGGCTCTATATATACATGATGAATAAGTCAATGTGGACACAATTTTTGGTGGAGACGCAAAAGAGAGGAAGTTGCAGTTGGAAGAAGAGACCAAGAAGAAGGAAAGGGAAAGAGGAAACTTACAAAGAGACTTTAGTGTAAGATAATAAATAAATTGAGAGGAAATTTCTTTGCACCATTGATGGGAGTTGCTTTTTGTACTTATTTGAAGAGAAGTTTGGTCAGATTACTATTTTTTAATGAATTTAGTTGTAATATACCCCTATGTAAATAATTTATGATTTGATAATAGGGATGTTACCAAACGAGATCCTCTCTCATCCCTTCTCTTATATCAAATGAGACTTCTTTATGTCCCATATGCATTTGTATATACACAGAGGAGGTCTAACGTTATCGAGGACTCTATTCAAAATTAAAACTTCTGTTATCATTTTTTACTGTTATAAATTTATAGACGAAAAAAAATTGGAGAGTTCAATGATAACAACAAAGATAAATATTAATCATCAAAATCAAATAAAAGAAATAATTTTTGGCCTAAATCTCATCATTTTAATAACATTTTAGGTCACAAAACCAAAAAAGTAATTAGAACTAAACAAAAAAAAATTTTAACTTTCAGTGACCCAAAAATTTTTGGGCCAGCTAGATACGATTATTCGTTACTCGTCTCGTACCCGTTACTTGCCTCATACCCACTTTAAGAAAAAATGTACTCGTTGTTGTCAAGATAAGTAACAAGTAATATAATTTAGATACTTGCAAGTACAACTCACGTAACAAGTAACTAAAAAAACTAATATCTATCCGGCTTGTTTTACCAGTAACTCGTTTTTATTTTACGATGTTATATACATATATTTCGTATTGTATTAGCTTTTAAAAACATGTTTAAAAGTTAGATAAAAAAATAAAGTAAATTTTAAGCAGGTAAGAAACATGACAAATAATCAACAAGTAATTGCAAGTAATTTGCAAGTAACTTGCAAGTAATCAGTAAGTAATTTGCAAGTAGCAAGTAATAAGATAAGGCAACTAACTCGCAAGTAAATCATTTTTAGCAAGTACTTGAAATTACAGGTACTCGTTTTCAACAAGTCAAATACAAATACAAAATTTATTATTCGTACAAGGCAAGTCAAGTAACAAGTATTCCAAAAATAGCGGATACTTGCTTTGTGCCCATCCTTATAATCTTTGGCTTATTTTGTTTATGCTCTGTTCTGGTGCTGTGTATATAAAATAATTTGGTGAAGTAAGTAAGAATCAAAATAAAGAATTATGCTAAACAAGTAATAATGAGTATTGTATTTTTGATAGCGAAGAGAACTTATTGATATCTAGTGTAAATATTTGATTTCTAGATGCGGACAAGGTGAATGGGAGGATGATGATCTTGGCGATAACACATTATCTATTAATAATTTTATATAGTCAATCAATAAATATTTTTCATTTAAACATATTCGACACATATAATTTGTTTTGCAAAAATTAAAATCTTACATTGTTGAGAAATCTAAGTAATATTTTTATGATTTCTTTAGTTTTATGGTTTTTTGAAGGTTATTTGTTTTCTAAATTTCTAATCAATCTTTCTTACTAAACCAAATCTACATATTTTTTGTTCACGGTTGGAATTATCCTATTGTGTCCTCAAGTTCATTCTTACTAAAAAGCAACACATATAATGGGAGGCAGCATCTCCAAGGTCATCATCATCCTCACATTCATCACCTTGTCCCATCATCGATATTACCACTAGAAATCAAATAAGTTCTCTTCGCTACCAAAAATACAATACTTGGAGCATATCCAATGAGAAATTTTTAATGGGGTTCTTAACATAAAAATAAGATAAAATAATTAAAAGGGAGGAAAGAGAATGAAGAGAGGTTCTTCTAAGAACCTTTGAGTTCTAATGTTCTTCATTAAGAACTTTTAAATTATAGTTTAGAACATTTTATACCATTTGTTTCAATATAATTGGTTCAATTGTATTTATTATTTAATATTTAATTAAATAATATAGTTACATAAAAAATATAATTATAATATTGATAAGATACTCTCTATGAGTATCTAACCATTGTAGATGCTCTTATCGTTATTTGTTTAGCCTATAATTTTTTCATAAGTGAACACAAAAAAATAAGACACACGAAAACTAAAAAAAATATAAAATTAATAAAAAAATAAAAAGTGAAAATCCTTTAACTAATTTCCACAATCAACTAATTTTTTTCTCTTCACAAAACACACTTTTGATTATTTTTCTCACCATTGTGCGTGACTTGTTTGACCAAACAATGAAAATTCACGTAAATGATGACTAATTCATGCTCTTACATATCGAGGGCTTGAATAAGACAAACACGTATTAATGTCACAATTGCAACTAACTTCCTATGTAATTTCCTGGAAACTGGACGTGAACAAGGTAGTGGCTTTCTTTTTCTGTTGGCAATTTTTCAAAAACCATTATTTTAATATACTATTTCTTATTTTATTCAAATGATAATGTTTTTCATTGGTTGTTTAGGTCAAGATGAGATTAATCTTCTCTATGGCTGACTCTATCAAGCCATTCAGTCTTCCATTACACTGATCGGGGAGATTCGTAGTGGCTAAGGAAGTCGAAGACCAAGAAATGAGTCACTAAACCAAAATCATTTTTCTTATGGCTAAATCTAGTCTCTTCCAAAAAGTGGGGTTATTATACAAAACTTTTTAATGTAAATTTTCAAACCGTAATACCATAATGGTAGCTTGGTTCTCCGATTGAGAAAGGCTCATAGCCTAGTGGCAAAGTCCACAAGCTGCCAATCCTCATCTCATGAGTTCGACTCTAACCTCCGTTCGTAGGGGTGGCGCCTACCCCGTGTAGACCCAGACAAAAAAAATAAAAAATTATTTTCCAATTTTATTTTTCTTTCATTAAAATTTTAGTATTAGTATTGTTTTGACACTTTTCACGAGAATTAAAAAACAAATCAATTATAATATTAAAATTTGACTTTCAAATTCTATTATATTTTTATATATATTTTTAAAAAATTAACTTAAACAAGGTATTTATTTGTGACTCTTATTTTGAATTAGAAAAAAATATTTCTAAAATGTTTCTAAATTGTATCCTCTAGCCCGTATAAAACATCAAAACAATCGAATCAGTATTGTAGTATCTATATCAATAAGTGCAAATAATTTATAAAGCATACTTCTGAGAATTTTATAACATCATTGACATGTTTGTGAACACACAAAGTCATGAAAACAACGTTCCTATGAACTTGTTTGTGAACACAAAAAGTCATGATCGACATGGAATAGATTTTAGGATGTTTGATTCGGCTGTGAACACAGAAGGTCATGATCAGTATAAGTTAGATTTTAGCTTACTAAACAAATATCAATGCAAATCTTTCGAGACCATAAGTTATTTCTTGCAAGATTTATTTAACTACAGTTTTGGGGTTTTCCATTTATGATACAACAAACTTTTCACTCTGTAACCCAAAAACTACTTCTCCCTCACTATGTCAACCATTATATATACACCAACATGTGTGTATATATATATTTATATAATAGCTATATGTACAAAAGGACTCACCTGCTTTCTTGGAACACAAGACTGAACCCAAAACAATAAAATCAGCTTCTTAATTTCATCTTCTTTTTATGAAGTCTCATGGAAGTTTGTTGACCTAGAAAGAGCAGCAGGATTCGCTTGCAACTCCGGTCTTCTTCCCGGAAGTTTTCCTTCAGAAAGACTGCTTTTTTCTTTGTTTGATGATCTGAAAGCTCCGAAAGTGTCCGCATTTTCGTCTTTTTTGATCCCTAATGTTTCCCAGATGGAACTTTTAGCAGCTTCCTCTGGATCGTCGACCCTCAGCGTCTTGGGAACCCACAAGCATCTCTCGGGTTTGCTTTTCTCTCTACTAAGTGACTCGGTTTCTTCAACAGCGGTTCCTGGTTCAGCAGCGGTCTCGTCACGTGAATGTTTACCTAGTGTTGGAGAATTTGGACCGGAACCAGATGGTGAATTGGGTTGCGGCATCCAGGTGAAGCTGTTCCATGCCCCTGGTGAAACCCCCGGGCAGCTCCAGTAAGCAGGTGGAGGGTAAAACGGTAAAACCGTCCATGAAACTCCGTTCCACGCATACGGCCAAGTTGGTGGTCCAGGAAAGCATGGAACTTTTGGCAATGGGCTGATTGTTCCGGCCTCTTCATTTGACGGGTATAAAGGAACCGTAATCTTCAAGCCTTCATTGGGTTCTTGCAATACAGTTTGTGTTTTCAGCATTGACTTCTCAGCAAGATTCAGTCCAGAAGCCATGGATTCACAGAGTACTGAATCAGAGCCAAAAGTTAGTAGATTTGCACCATTAGGATGTTGAAGATCGGTTCTTGCCGCCTTCTGGATCGCTTCCGCAGATGTTATGCTTACATGACGGTTATAATGAGAAGCCGGGCTCTTGTTCTTGCGTCTCCCTGCACCAACCGGAACATTCCTCATCGTTCCACCAGCTGTCCAATATCTCTGACACTTCTTACAGAAATGGCGAGGTTGATTAACATTGTAGTTGTTGTAATAACAGAACTTGGTTTCCATGCTGTTACATCGCGGACACGGCAGAATCTTATCAGGTTTCTTTAACTTCGCCTCTTGAGAGCAAGCAGTACCGCCCGTCACATTCTGTGACCACTCTTCATTCGTCTTTGCAGCCTTTGTTGTTTCCGTTTTGTCAGTTATACCCGATGTCGTAGTAACGTCATTAGATTCATGCTTCAATGACTCTTCCTGACACTCATTATCTTTTTCTTCCTGAATTTCCTGAGAATTAACATAAAAACTGATTCACAATGGTATTCATAAGAAGCAGACAAAGATCGTTGTTCTGTATCTTAATCAAACAAACATAAGCTCAAGCTAGAAGCATCAAACGATGTATCCATACAATGAAACTAAACTGATAATGGTTTCAGATATCAAAGACTTGATCAAGTTTAAAGCATCGACAGAATCAAAAAAGCTAAAATGGTTAATTTGTTAATCTAGTGGTTTAAATTGGAATAAACCCTAAAAGTTCTTCAGCAATTCAATGTGGAGAACTTAATCCAACAAAAGACAAAAAAAAAGCAGCTTGGCCATCGAATCAAAAATCAAATGGAACAGATTGAGATCTCGAATCATTAAATAAAAAACTCATTTGATAATCCAGATTTACAATTTTCAAATCCCCCAAAACTGGTGTATTCCTAGTTCAACATAAACATACCAAACCCACACCTTTTCCATAAACAAAAACAAAAAAAACGATTTGGACCAATCTAAAATCAACCCATCAATCATTTCTATATAACAAATCATGGGTAATCATCAAAATCAACAAACAAAGCACGATTCACAAATCCAAAAAAAAAAAAAAAAACTTACCTTTTTATCACTCTCGCTCTCTCCTCCTCCTCCTAAGCAGGAATCACCCATCTCAGCATCATCATCTCCGGTACACGAATCTGATAACCGAAGAGGATTCTGATCTTGATTCTCGGTTAATAAAACTCCGGTATTATAGCTAGAACAAGAAGAATCAACAACAACACCAAGCTCAGGTAAAGGAATCGTCTTCCCAAACAGCTTAATCGCCGGATCAGCCATGAATGATTCTTTTTTCACTTCTTTCTTCTTCACCAGCGAGAAAAAAGCGGAAACTTTTTGAGAAGACAGAGAAAAGAAAAGTTACAATTTTTATTTTTTTTTAGAGAGAGAGAGAGAAACTACTGTCTTGTTTTCGGTGGTTGTCTGAGTTTTCTCGATTTGTTTATTGGAAAGCTTTTTTGTCTTTGCGAGAGAGAGAAGAGAAAGAGAAAGAAAGAAAAAGATTACACTTTTTTTTTTGGTTGTGTGATCTTTAGAATTGTGCAACCTTTTGATTCGCCAAGAGTGCCACGTCATCACACATGAGGATTCTCAGCCACAAGATTGTTTTTTTATTTGTTTTGCTTTTTGTGGACTTTTTAATTAAAAAGGGTTCTCTTTTTCGTCTCTTTTTGGCTTTCTTTTTATTTTCCTTTTCAAGCTGGTCAGCACTTTTTCTTTATTACCTTTTCTCCATTTACAATTTTGTATTTTAAAAGTGTCGTGAAATTTTTTTAATTCGGTTTACCATTACAAATGTAAAAAGCCTTTGGTCCAATGGTTTAATTAAATACCACTTCATATGTTATTTTAAAAGAATTTAGTAGTAGTAGTAGATATAATATTTGTAAATATTTTTTTAATATCTAAAGTTATTAACGTAATTATTCTATACTATATTTAAATAAAAATATTCAAATTTTTGAATATTTTTAAGGTGTTCGATCTAATATTTTTCTCATTTACATTCTGATTAGTAAATTAAACGGCGAATCGTATAGTGAAACAAATCCTGTCTTTTACTACTTTTGAAGTAATTATTTTTTTTATCTTTAGCGGATTTTATCCGGTTTACTGTAATGGTTGAAAAATTCACAAATTTATTATTTTCGTAATGCATTTCTATTAGACAAAAAAATTGATATTTCAAAAGCTTTTAATAGACATTATAACAACTTATCTACTTTCACTCAAAATCATCTAACAAATCAATCTAAATTTTGTTTAAATACACTCCTTTAATGTTTTTACAGGAGAACTCCATCATAAAATAGGTAAAATCTTTCATATTAGTCACCAGACAATTTTTTTTTAAAAAATATTCTAATATAGTTAATTTTCAGAATATCAAATAAATTTTGAAAATATGTTAAGTAATTCATTTTAACAATTATAAAATAATAATTAATCCTCTCAAATATACATATATAAATTTACTCATTAAAAATATTATAATCACATAATTATATAATAATAATTAGAAAAAAAAACACATCTATGAAAGAAAAAATTACATTGTTGTAAAACATATTAAATTTTCTCACATATGAAGAATTAAAGAGTTCCAAAGGAAAAATAACTATAAAATTTTTTATTTTATCCATAAATATATTATATATAACATATATATATATATATATAGTTTTAGATTTTCTAATATAAGAATTTAGTCTTCGAACCCATTCATTTTAATATACATTTTTTATACTGATTAATATTATTATTTAGTTACATTAGTTTTAGTATGATTTAAAAATATATATATATACTAACATTCAAATCAAAACATCTAGTGTTTTTTTTCAACAATTCCAAACATTCAGTTATTTTAATATTTTTGAAGCGATAAAGTATTTAGTGGATCTTCAGTTTTTTTTTTTCTCTTTTTATTCCTTTTTTCTTGTCATAAAATCTTTAACATATCAGAGATACGTGGCTGTAATAAGTCTATGTTAGAAGTTGTGGTTACTAATGAACGCCAAGTCGATTTGGAAAAAAGTGCAATAATGTGGATAAGTATTTGAACGCCAAGTCGAATTGAAAAGGTGCAATTATATGGATAAGTATATGGTACCTTTATTCCAGACCACCCCAAATCCCAAATATATAATAAAGTTTGTTCATTACATTTGATATATTATCCCACTTGGAGGCACGACTGATAAAGATTCTTAAGAAACATATTTTATCATTTTCCGACTGTTGTTCCCCGAACTAAAGAAACGTTATTCAGTTTAGCTTTTAATTTCTTGGCATTTTTGTGTATAAAAAATCTCGATGATATATCACATGACTGCTTTTCTAACGGATGTGTTTTTACCCTTGTTTGAATAAGGGTTAGGCACTAATCGAACAGTCGGGGTAGGCCTAACACCTAACAGAAAAATCAAAAATTAAACAAAAATTAAACGGAGCTTAGTTTTAGGATTTTTATCTATTTTTGTATATATATTAGTTATTTTGAAAATAAATACGTAAAATAGCTTTGTCGTAATGGTTTCGGTTATTTTAATGCATTTAAAGTCACGAGTTTGAATTCTAAAACGCATATTCGGCTGTTTTTTTTTAACTTGAACCTTAATAAAAGGTATAAATGTCATTTGGTTATCTTCTTTTGTAATTCGGAGAACCCTATACGGCGACTGTTTTTTCTTCATTTTATTCATTTTTTTTGTTTCTTTAAATTTGTACCCAAAATTGATAGATCTACTCAAATACTTTCGATTTCTTAAATTTAAAATAGAAAAATAGTATTTTTTCGAAATACCCCATTTTTCTTCCGATTACAACTAAATCTCGGCTGTCGGGCATCGCTGAGCGCCTTTTTGACGAGAAATTGGCCGCCTTGAACGATTTTTAGAACATGGGGTTTTACCATTCTTTTTTCCAACTCCATTTTGTATATCAATTGAGTAATTTATAGGATCTTAAACATTCTCGAACTAGAACTTGAATGAACTATATTGTAGAAATTGGCTAGCTTCATAAAGAGACTCTCTGTGAACAAGAGGCTTTGAGCTTAGTTCAAGATCTTACGAAATCTCAAATATTAACAGATCGATTTGAACAAATTTCTATATGATTATTAATTACGAAAGTTAACATTTGTGCATATTTCATTATTGCTAGGAAAATTGCTACTTATCAAAAGTTACCTGAAATGCATTTCATAACAAATCACAAGATTCTATTTGTATCTGATCTATTTTATCAAAACCTTTCGGATAAATATAATGAAAAAATGATTGTACAATATAAAACGATGCATCAAGATATATGAAACAACTGCACCTTTTTTTTTTAATTACTTAATTAATATCCTCATAAATATTAATTCCTCCCAAACACCCACCGCTCAAAAAAATATCAATTTATTCCAATAACTTAGCAAATATTATAAAAGCATTAAACATAATAAATTGAAATAAACAACACCCAACAGCAACACATGAAATCGAGTCTTAGAACATCCTCCTCTCCTTGCCATGATTCCACGTTCAGACATTTTTTTTTCCTGCAACATAACGAATAGTTTCGTAAGTATTATCATAAATACTTAGTGGGTGGTCCTCCCATCTACGAGGTATACACACAAGCAGGTAAGAACTCAAACGCACAATTATAACATGTAACAGCAACCAAGAACACAACACAGCAACAGTGATCGGTCTACAACCGATCGGGATGGTCGTTCGGAAGAAGCAACAAAACTACACGAACAAGCTATGGGATCGGTCTGCAACCGATCCCGGAAGTCAATTGGAAATCACGCGATCAGTCTACAACCGATAACGGAAGTCGATCGGAGCTTCCTGACATACAACTTTCCTTAGTTTTCCCAGCACGATTCCTTCTTCTGAAAACCCACTTTTTGCTGGATCAATCAATCCCTTCCCCCACAACCAAGCTTTTCCCAAGCAATTAGGCACATACACAACCCAAATCACAAGGAAAACAAGCAACCCTCATCCTACACATCACAAAACACACAAACCATCTTAAATGTTTATATAAGCCATGGTCACACACTCACCTCAGATTAGGAATGCAAAACTGACAAGGAAGAACAACAAAACCTGCAGTGCCTTCCCCCACACTTCAACAGAAGCTCGATCTCCCACTATCTCACGCCAACACCCAGCTCGTCTCCTTCTCCTCTCACGCCACCACCGAAACCTCCTTTCTCTCCCTTTCTCTCATGCTTTCTCTCATTTCCTTTCTCTTGCAGAAGACAAAAACTTTAGAAAAGAGAAGGCAGCCACCAACGTTAAAAGAAGGTCTAGGATTTTTGGTTTTTAACAAAAAAAAAAATTAAACCGGATTTAAACTGAAGCGACCGCACCCGATTTTTTTTTTTTTTTATATACAACTAATACGCCCATACATATTAATTATAGTCAAACGGATTAATACAACTAAACTCGGTTTTATTAAACACATAACAAACCGTCAACCAACAGTAAGCATTTGATTAAACATTACCAAAAGTTCAACAGACACACAGACACAACCGAGTCCTAATCATCCTCCTCCTCATTGCCTTGATTCCACGATCATATTTTATCTTTACCTGCAACAGAACAAAGAGTTGCGTAAGTATTATCAAAAATACTTAGTGAGGCGGTCTTCCCATCTACGAGCTATACACACAAGCAAGAGATCACCAACCGCACAAAACATGCAATAGAAACATCCAAGACACAAAACTCAACAGCAGGGACCGAACTGGATCCGATCCAAACCGTCAATAGAAGGAAGGAAGATGCCGCGCAGAAGAGTCTCTGAATCGGTCTGCAACCGATTCCACAAACCGATTCAAAACTTGAAATCGGTCTACAACCGATTTCACAAACCGATATGAGGCTCTCTACTGAAGGTCTTGGGATCGGTCTGCAACCGATTTCACAAACCGATTCAGAACGGGAAATCGGTCTGCAACCGATTTCACAAACCGAACGGCAAAAACGGGAAACACTTACGAAAACGTGCTCAAATCGGTCTGCAACCGATTCCACAAACCGATTCAAAACTTGAAATCGGTCTGCAATAGATTTCACAAACCGATTCAGACGCTCACCTGCAACCCAAAATCGAACTCGACCTCCTTCGCCCTTTCTCACGACAATCGACCCCTTCCCACCTCAATCCTTGTTTTCTCCAAGCAATTAGGCTCAAACCCAACCCATAACACAAGGAAACAAGCAACACAAACCATGGATTCAACAAGAATCTAACTCAAACATACCAAACACACAAACTATCTCAACACACCAAAACCACACAAACCCACCTCAGAAGCTTAGATAAGCTCATGGTCGCGCACTCACCTTCGATCCTTGGAAGATTCGGCTCAAGAACAGCTCCACAAGCTCAAGGATGAGTCTCTTCTCCACCCACGCCTTAGCAAGCTCGATCTCCCTCTCCTTCCACTCTCAAGGTGAGCTTCCACTCTCAAGGTGAGTTACAAACCTCTTCCCCTTGCTCTTCTTCTCTAGAACAAGCTCTCCCAAGCTTTCTCTCTCTCTCTCTCTCTCTCTCTCTCTCTCTCTCTCTCTTTGCAACCAAAACCGTGGCAAGAAGAAAGAAGGAAGAAAGAAGAAAGAAAAGATTAATTAAGCTATTCTTTGACTTAAAAACCGTCACGTGGGGTCCACATCCACCAACCACTCCAAAACTCGATTTTTTCCACTCGATAAATGTTTTCTCCGGAGCTCTTAACATTAAAAACCTCAACAGCGAGAAAATACATTTATCACGGACTTAAACGGATCAACGACATAATGACATATATATACCACACATATATATTTCACATCAACAGTCCACTTTCCGGGAGACGGGCGTTACATAAACTAAACCGAAGATTAATTAAAACCCTCCCTTGGTTCAATCTGATAATCGACCAGCACACTAAACCGATTGGAACTTAAACCGACTCGCTCCAAATCCTGACATAACTCAAACCCTCAAAATAATTTATGGGACACGGGTGTTACAATATATTTCTAAACCAAAATGTTCTAAGTAACCATTAGTTCAACTCATAAACCTGTTAGTCAAACATAAGTGTTAACCGATGTGTTACCTTCCATAGTGTGTTGCCTTTTGTTGGTTATGTTTTGACTTCTTTTATGTTGCATGCCATGACAAATTATCTAATCTGGATTTATTGTTCTAGCTGATGTCATAATCGGACTGTTGCAGCGGCCATGACAGGATAAAAGGAGCCTCTCGTTTTCTTGACTTCATTGATACCTTTTAAGGGATGCCAAAACAAGGAACAAGGAGAATTCATGAGTGTTGTGTTGTGTTGTTGGGAGGTGCCTTAGAATCCATGAGTGTTGTGTTGTTGGGGCATATGTTCAGTTTATTACGGTATGAGTGAATGAATAGGAGATGATGTTTGGTCTTTTGGTTTAGGTTTAGTTGATGGTATTCAAAAAATTATTTCTTCTTTTGGCTATAATCTTATTTCAAAGTTCATAATATTTGTTGAGAGGAAACGATACTACTATCCAAAAATTGGCACTATCTTTGTTAAGTGTGGAACCCTTAAAAGCCAAAGGGGACTTCTCTTCAGTTGTCTTTAATCGTGTATTTTAGCCATTTAGATTGTAACAAGAGATTGTAATCTTTTGTTTTACAAACCTCAAAGCTCAAATCTTTTGGAGTTATGTTGGTATTGATATTGGGATTTTTGGAGTTCATGTTTGGTAATGAGGTTGGTTTTTCCTTAATTGTTATAACATGTTTTGGTTCTTATAAAAAAGAAATTTATTTCATAAAAATAGAAATTTATAAATATCAAAAATAATAATTTGAAAATTATTTAGTTGTAAATATATTTTAGATTAATAATCAAAATTAATATGGTTAAGATTAAGATTAAAAATATTATTAAATGAAAACATGGATATTTTGGTAATTTTTCTTATAAAAACATATAGATGCAAATATAATTTAATCAAACAAACAAATGTTCATTAAAATGCATCATCAAGATAAATTACCAAATATGGAAACGAATATTATTCATATGCATTTTCTAAATAAAACATTTAGATAGATCATTTTGGATGTAAATGTCAACTGATCAAACGAACATATCCAAATATCTTTCCTTATTAATTCATAAAAAAAAAACTGAAGATATTGAACACTAAGTGCAACTAACTTATACAAGTCATGAGTTGATAAGCTTGAATCTAAAAGATCATAATCTAATTTATTAAAATAGACACGAAATAACAACGTGGTGATTAAGACTCTGGGCCAACACGGCCAACACCAACAAAAAGACAAAGCCCACGAAGACGTCATTAGAAAGGACACGACGGACTGAATATTGCATAGTTTAAGATATAAACATTGTTTAATCAATATAACCTGAGAATTGTGATATTGCAGTGAACTAAAAGTCTTCTTTGTTTGACTACTTGTATGATTATGTTTTAATTTCTTCTTATGACACTAAAATGAACAGAAGAATATAAGTAAAACTGTTCTTTTCCTTTCAATCATCGTATTCGTATTGGCCGTTAGTCTATTTTCGTATAATTTTCTTTACAAACTTTGAAGATAACGCCTGCTCAGTTATATCGATTTGAGTGTTGCACAAGTTTAAGTAGAATTGTTACTCCATTGAATCTTGTTTTGCTAGGAAGTATGGGTTATTAATCAACCTTAAGTGTGAGATTGTTAAGGAAGATTTTACTAAATTCCTAATGTTAACTAACCAATTGTTTAAAAAGTTATGGTCGTATCTAAACGTGTTTCTACTTTCTAGACTCTATTTATCGTTTTTTCAATTTACAAATTTCGTCTTTATGTCAAACAAATCTAAATCATTACGACACAATAATTTATTTAACTATACAATAGATGAAACTAATTAAACAATGGAGTTGAATTCAAATAATTTAAATTACAAGGAAAAATACAAATAGATACTAAAATACACCAAACAACATAAAAGTAAAATTAATTTAACCAGCCATGCAACCAACACCATATCGAGTGGTCGGAAAAACAAGAAACAAAGCACTACAAACAATTCCGACCATTAATGGAAAACTCTCCATAACTTGATCCATCTCTTTCTCTTTCCCCGGAAACAAACATCCCGTAACTCTTCGATCCGAAAACGCAATCGCCATAAACACCAAAACACTCATCACTGCATGCACAAAGTCATTAACCTTCAACTTATACCTATCATCAGTCACAGGGATCTCCGCTTCCGCAATCACATCTCCGCCTCCAAACTCTGGAGGCGGCGGTTTCATGAACACCGCGAGTCCACGTGGCGTCACAAAACCGTAATAGATTTTCCCATCGGAGGCTTTGAAACTGTCGGTGAAATGAAAGAAGAAGCAAGACATTGCGCAAAGAAGCAAGAGGAGATGAATCATTAGCGTGTTGATTCCGTTACAGTCTCCGTCACGGTAGATTGACGGAAGAACCATTTCGAACATCAAGAGGGTTCCTGTCGGAAGGAAGTTGACGAGCATTGATGTCTTCGAAACCGTTTTATGAACTCCTTGTGCCACCATGCGACGTTTTCGACCTCTTCCTCCTCCGGCAGCGGCTCCCGCCGGGAGGGTAGGAAGTGAAGAGATTGAAACGGGTTTTGATGAACGAGACGGTGGTGATGGTGATGGTTTTTGCGGCGGAGTCCCCGTCGTGTAGACTCTTATTCCGACGCTTTCCTCTGTTTTCTCCATTTTTGTGTGTGTTTTCTCTGTTATTTTAGTGGTTTAAACAGTTTTCGTCTCTTGTGTGAAATGGTTTGATGGAGAATGAGAGTTTTGTATTTATTTTTAAAATCACGGCGGTTATCGACGGTTATAGAGTTTCATCCGACAACGGTTTATATGGATATTCTAATTTTTGCTTTCTCTCTTATATCAAACCACGTGGAACCAAGGAAATTTGTGTAAATGGGCCTAAAATCCATGAATTGGGCCCAAACCTTATTCTTTGAAAGGGCAGTTCTGTCATGTGTTTTTTAAGAAAATATCCAATAAGTTATTATTATTCAATCAAAAGAAACATTACTTAGAGGATCCCTCCATACGATTTCCAAATACGTGGGCTTAATTAAGAAACTATAAACCATATTTCTATCCACATGTTCTTATGGAAAGCTATTTGGAGATGGACAAACCTCAAGTACCTTAGCTTCTTTAACTCTGCGGGTCGGATGTAGTTATATTAAGTTTAGTTGACAATATGCAAATCCGGCCCAATATATTTTGGGGCTTTAGGGAAAAAATTTTTTTTGGATATTTTTAGGTGAAAATATATATAGTTAAAAAGTTATAAAAGTAAAATATTTGAGCTTGTGTTAAAACTTTTAAAGATTGGGAAAGTTGACAAAAAAAAAAAAAGATCGGAAATGAATATAGAATTATTGAAAATTTGAGCCCATTTTCTATTAATATTTTTTCTGAATGAGCCCTTTTACTAAAATCTTTTTTGTCAATTAACCCTAGACCTATGGGCTGTTGCCCCTCTACTATGTCCCTTTGGGCCGGCCTGTGAATAATCAGAAGATAGAAGCTTGAAGAAGGCTTTAAACCTAATTGACACTTGCTCCCTTATAAACGAGAAAATTTCGAATGGATATGTATTCTTTTCGTTGCGGATAGACATAGCTTAAACAAAGATTTTTCCCAATGAAACTCCATATATTAGCTCACCGATAAGAGCTCTTTTCTAGAAAGAGTCATTCGGAGACCGTCGAATTTACATGGAAAAAAAAAACCTGCGAACTTTTGAACATTTCGCAAGATGATCTGCGGAGGTATTATCACTACAAGGAATATACTTAATACTAAAAGTGAAAAATAGATCCATGTAATACACAAAATCCTTCAACTCTGTAGAGAAAGTAGGCCACTCCTCAGTGTTAGATGTTATCTCATTAGGTCCAAACAATCTGTCATGATGAGGATACTAGTCATTGGGATCGCCAATAAGCACTTCATCGTCCACAAAAGAGTATCAAATTCAACATGAAGGGGGAAAAACTTCTACTTGAGCCTTTCAGTCCTAAGTACAACAATCTTCCTCCGTACGAAACAATCCAACCGTGTCCACTTTGAGATTCCGCCGCATGCCAGGACTCGTCGATACAACATATAGGTCTATCCTCTGGGACTGGTGCCACATCCAATGTAAGGGCCACCTCGACTTGGGGATCTTCTCGCCGGTTTGCTCGCCTCCATGCTTCTTCCTCTTGGATAGCGATGTCCATTGTTTTCTAGGGCGGTTCATATAGATTGTCAAAATTTTTACGGTTCCATGTTTTTCAAATATACCACATGATCTATGAAAATATCTTTAAACTCTTCTCATCCATTCTTATTTTTTTTCTCCGCCAATACAAATAATTTAGGTTATTAACACGAATATATTTGTGATATTGTCTTTCCTTGTAAATACATATATATCACTATATATTATATTTTTATTCGTGTAACTAGACATTTTTTTTGTTGAGATGTAGAGCTATGTGATAGAGTTTCACTTTATATAGTTGGTACGCAATTTTCTAATGTTAAAAGGAAAATTTCTCTTAGAAAAGTCAAAAGTTACGTGAGAGCTTTTCTAATGGGTATGATTTTGTGAACGAACTCCAATGTTAGGGTTTGAAGAAGCAATAAATTGATGTTACCTAACGAGTGAGATATTGTCACTCGTAAATTCACCGGACGGTCACTCTCCATTTACTACTACAACTACAAAGCCCATAATAGGTCAAAGCTATTATTTTATTATCTTTTATAAATACTGTGTCTATCTATGAAAGCTATTTATAAGGCTTTCCAATGTTTGCTGATGGAGATTTGTCTTATGGTTCTTGACCCTTCACAACTTACTACATTTAATTTCTACCCCATATAGATGAATTAATTCTGTTTCTTAAAGCTAAATGATTTAGTTTGTTCTTTTCACAAATATAGATGTTTCCAAAACTCCATAGGTCTCCACAATTTTGAAGCGTATTGCTGTCCAAGCTGTGGTTTTTCTTCTTTGGACGAAAAAGAATGGTCGGATCTATAACAGTAACGCAAACAGTACTGCCTCACTGTTCCATTAGATTAATAGAAGCATTAGTGACATTTTGTTAGCACACATATATTTTTCGTATTTACTTAGATACAACTCGCACAATATTTAAATCAATTTTTATTGGTTTAATGACCACATGGTAGACATTATAGTGAAGATCAACATTTTCCTTATGATTATCGTCCTATTTCAGTGGTAATTTATACATGTAGTCCTTTTTTTTTGGCAGCACAATTAGTAGTCCTTTTCTAATTATAAATAGTTATATATTTTGAGTTGTACTCGTCCAACAATATAGTAAAAGATTTTATCAAAAAAAAAAAAAAAAATATATATATATATATATATATGTATATAGTAAAAGGTTACGTTCACCGTGAAATTTTATTTTATGATGTAAAAGTTGACATATATAAAGATCTATTAGCGGATAAAATTTACCTAAAAATGATGGTGTAATTTCATTTTTAATTACAATATTGTGTATTACCGCTCATTGTAATCACAAAAGATGTCAAGATACTGAATGTAGTTTAACGTTCAAAAGATAGTAAATGTACGATAACCCCAAATATAATATTTTCCTTTAACGGTGATGGTTAAGCGCAATTGGTGCATTTGGAGGTACGAACGCATCAAATACAACATCGGCCATAGTATCAAGAAAATATATTTTGGATTAAATGCGCTTAATCAGAATGTGTATTTTTCTACTAGAATCCCACATCAGAAATTAAAAAAAAAAAATAAAAAAAATTTGACCAATCTACTTATTCCCATTGATTGTGAATTGTAATTGCAGTATAGTATAGAACTATAGATGGTTATTTTTAAATTATTTTTGGTCGCCAAAAGATAGTCAAATCATCTTTTTATGAACAATTTTATTTGCACTGCTATACTCAGAGAAACTGCAGCGTTGCAATATACAATAAATGAAACAGTAATGTTGAAGTAAAAAAGGAATATACGATTGCATTCTAGAGAAAATCATCCGAATGAAACATGAACAGTGGAAAGTAGATCATTAAGCTAAAAGAAAAAGAAATGAAATGTACTTCTACTCTATATCGGTTAAAATGTGAGTTATTAAATTAGATATGTAAAAGTGTACTTGTATGATATAGACTTCACATAACTCGATAACTTATTCAAGTACACACTTACTTCTTTATACCATAGTCAGTACTTCCCTCAAATAGTATACAAATGTACTATTTTTCCTTTTCAATTCTCCACTGGTTAGAGGTGTGTACCCTATAAATATATTTTGTAAGAAAATGTAACTCAAACTTAAAGTTAGATTCTTTTAAACGTAAGTAGTTTCGTTTGTGTCTGTTTAATATCAATTTTGATGTTTTATAAGAAGAAAACTGTGAAACCTAATCTAAGAATCAACTGATTAAAACACTTGCGAACCAATTTAAGAGTGATATGAGCAAAGAAAAAAACACATATAAAAAATGATACCGACAATTTTACGAATTTAGGTTCCACTGTGAAATCCTACATCTCGCTGGAGATTGACTCTGGAATTCATTAGCTTTACCTCAAACTCGAGCTAACACACAAGTTTATTACAAACTCTCCGATCTATTCTCTTTCTACAACTTCTCTCTATTTCTCTACAATGAACTCGATAATAAGAAGAAGAAGAATCTAGATGCTTTAAGCATCTAACAAACCCTCACACGTGTGAAGCGTGTAGCCAATGAGAGAACAAGACTTGGCGCCTTCTTACTGGACAATATAACCTAAACCAAATTCGACTGAACCCTCGGTTCACCTGCTAAACTAGTTTTCTTGAAACCTTCTATTTTATCCAAAGTGTTTTCCACACTTAATCAATTCCACATTGACTTGTCTTGATTTTTAGACTATAATATTCAAATCTCCCCCTAAGTCAAAAATCACTTACTTGGTGGATGTTCTTGTATCCAAACCCAGATACCTGATGTACGTCCTGTGAAGGACTTCTCAATTTCTTCAGACTCGAAGCATATGTAATGCTTCTTGTAACTTTGAGACTGGTAGAACCTTAGTGAAGATATCCGCGAGATTGTAAGCCGTTGAAATCTTCAAAACTTGAACTTTTGCCTTATTAATGACATCCCTGATAAAATGGTACTTCACTGCTACATGCTTGGTCCTCTCATGGAATACAACATTCTTTAACAGTGTTATTGCACTTTGTGAATCACAGTGAATCTCCACCTATCCTTGTGAAAACCCAAGCTCTCCTGCTAGATCTTTAAGCTATACTACTTCTTTAATAGCTTCAGCTAAAGCAACATATTCGGTTTCTGTTGTTGACAGTGCCACTACCTTATGAAGCAAAATTTTCATAAGGTAACTCTCTTGAGAAATCTTTAAACTCCCTGCAGCTCTGTATCTGATGATCTCCATACCCAAATCTTCTTAGCTTCTTTAAGGTCCTTCATTTAAATTCAGTGCTTAACAAGGTCTTTAAACTCTATATCTAGATATATGTAAACATCACCCTTTAGCTTCTTGAAGTGCTCACATTAATCATACTCGCTTTTTATCCATTCTGAACCATAAAATCATCAAACCTTCTATTCCATTGTTGTGGTGATTGTTTCAACCCATATAAAGATTTTTTTTTCAGTAGGCACACTCTATCCAGATGTTTCTTGTCCACAAAATCTTTTGCTTGCTCCATCACTATGTATTCATCAAGATAGCTATGTAGGAAAGCTGTCTTGACATCAAACTGATGTAACTCCATATCATAGTGTGTAACTGCTGACAACTTGTATCTGATTAATACATGTTTGACCACAGAAGCAAATAAATCTTGATAGTCAATTCCTTATTTCTGGAAAAACCCTCTAGCCACCAGTCTAGCTTTGAATCTTGGATTCTCTACACCAGCAATACCTGCTTTCCTCTTGAAAATCCATTTACAGCTGATAGGCTTCTGATCCTTAGGTCTGTCAATGAGATCCCATGTTTTGTTCTTCCACAAAGACTCCATTGCCTTATTTACTGCTTATAACCATTTATCACTATCTGAATCACTCATAGCTTCTGTAAAAACTTGAAAGTTATGTACTTCCTTCATTTTCAGCCAAGGAACAAACATAAGTTGATAAGTCTTTTTCTTCTGTTCAAACCTCATAATCTTGAAATCTAACAGAATGATTAATATGTCTTATGACTCTATCTCTTGCCAACTGATACCCGCGGAGATCATGTTGATCAGCCTCTGAACTCTCAACCACTTCTTTTTCTTGGGTTTCCTGCGTATCAGGTTGCATAATGTTATGTTCATCTTGATCTGTGGATGCTCCACCTTGAACTAAGTTTTCTGGGTACATGTTTTCACCTGCAAAATCAAGACATAAAATTTTATTAGTACTTAATACAGTTTGATTATTATCTGATTGGAGTTCTAGCATGATATCTTTGTACACCATGTTCTCTCTAAAGATCACATTTTTGGTGATGACATATTTTTTGTCTTCCAATAGCCATACTCTAAAACCTTCGATTCCTTCATGATACCCAGTGAACACTCCCTTATTAGCTTTTGGTTCTAATTTTCCTTCACTTGAGTGAATATATGCCAAACATCCAAACTTCCTTAGTTCATCCAAATAAGGCATTACAAATGTCCATAACTCCTCAGGCACACTGAAGTCGATTGTTGATGAAGGTGATCTATTTATCAAATAGACTTATGTGGAGACTGCCTCTGTCCAAAATCTTTGACTAAGACCACTTTCACTTAACATGCTTGTCACCTTATTCATTATTATCTGGTTTAACCTCTCAATTACTCCATTCTGTTGTAGAGTGTAGGTGCATGTTTTGTGCCTTACTATGCATTTATCTTTGCAGAACCTGTCAAATTGCTGGTTGCAGAACTCAAGACCATTTTTAGTACGTACCTTCTTTACCTTTCTCTCTGATTGAGTCTCCACCAACTTTTCCAATCCACAAAACTTCTGAAAGCTTTATCTTTGAACCTTAAGAAATATATCCATACATTTCTAATAAAATCATCTGTAAAGGATATGAAGTATTGACATCTTCCTAGGTTCATTGGAACATTTGGAGATCCCCAGAGATCTGAGTGTATGTAGTCTACCTTATACTTGGTCGCATACTAAGCAGGTCCAAAACTAATTTTATGTGTCTTTTCAATGACACAATCTTCACATAAGTCAATATCTGAGACCTTACAATCCTTGAATCAACCCTTCTTCTCAAGAACTTGTAAACTTTTCTGACCAATGTGGCCCATTCTGCTATGCTACAACATTGTCATGTCATCAACCTTAATATCTTCTGCAACCTTATATGTCTCTGCTACATGAATCTCTGAAACTTTTGCAATACCCTCAAGAATGTATAGAGATTGCCATCTAACACCTTTCATGAAGATTGTGTAACCTTTTGCTACTTTCAGAATCTCATTTCCACCTCTGAATTCACACCCTTTTGACTCTATAGTGCCTACTGATATATCAGATTCCTGGAAATATCAGGCATAAATCTCACATCATGTAGTAAGAAAGTTGTACCATCTGGATTTTTGGAACCTGATTGATCATATGCCTTTAACTTCACTGTGAGTGTTGTATGCCATCCTTACTTTTCCATGTGACAGCTCTTGCATATCAATAAACATATCCCTCCTAGGTATCATGTGAAATGAACGCCCTGTATCCATAATTTATTCATCTTGACTAATGTCTCTCATGTTCATATTCACCTCTGATGCTATCAACCCGAGTAAATCATGCGCATCATCCTTGACCATTGCAGATTCTCCTTTGCTTTGTATTTGTCATTTTCCTTTATTATGCTCCAACCACTTATAACATTGTTTCTTGAAGTATCATTCCTTGTCGTATATCCAACATATCTTCTTACCCTCTCTTGACTTGTATCTTGATATGTCATAGCATGTACCCTGCTGGTTGTTCCTATTATCTGATCTACCTCTAACAAAGTGAGCTTATGAGAAAGTCTTAACACTCGTACCATCACGTAACTCCATCTCTTTTGATCTTGTTGCGCTAGCAACATCTTCAAACTTTATACCTTTTCTACCACATCTCAGAGATTTTTTTGAGAAGTTCATACTTTGCTGGAAGAGAACTAAGAAGCAACACCGCTTGTACTTCATCAGGTACTTCTATATATAAGTGACTTAGATCAACAACCAACTTCAAAAACTCATCAATATTCTCGTATAAAGTTTTAAACTCTTGGATCTTGAAATTGTAAACCTTAAGCTGTAAGTATACTCGATTAGGGAGAGTCTTTACCATGAACAATCGCTCCAAGGTCATCCATGTCTCTACTGCGGTTAAACAATGCTCGATCTTCCTCAAAACCCTGTCTCCAACATTCAAGAAGATCACATGCTTCGCCTTATCACAACGATCGAGTTTCGCAGCATCATCTTCAACTCGCTTCTTCTTCTTGGCTGGATCTGACTCTTTTTCTTCCGTCAGTGTCGGAGGAGTATACTCGGTTAAAACGACATTTAACCCTAGTACGCTTAGATGAGCGGACATCCTTGTCTTCCAGAAGGAGAAATCTCCAGATCCGTTACGACTCACTCATTGCGGATCTTGATTTGCCTTAGCCAAACTTGGCTCTAATACCAATTTGTGAAACCTAATCTAAGAATCGACTGATTAGAAAACATGCGAACCAATTTGAGAGTGATATGAGTAAAGAAAAAACGCATGTAAAGAACGACACCGAGAGTTTTACGAGTTCATGTTCCGATGTGGAGCCCTACGTTTCACCGAAGATTGACTCTGGAATCCACTAGCCTCAGCTCAAACTCGAGCTAACACACAAGTCTGTTACAAACTCTCCGATCTACTCTCTCTCTCTCTACAACTTCTCTCTATCTTTCTACAATGAACTCGATAATGAAGAAGAAGAAGAATCTAGATGCTTTAAGCGTTTAACAAACCCTCACACGCGAAACGTGTAGTCATTAAAAAAACATGACTTGGCACCTTTTTAATGGACAATAAAACCTTACTCAAAAGATTGAAATAACCCTATTAAAAGTTTTATCGACTGGATTCGATTGAACCCTCGGTTCACCTGCTAAACCAGCTTCTATGAAACGTTTTGTTTACTTTTACCCAGAGTGTTTTCCACATTTTAACGAATTCCACGTTAACACGTCTTGATCTTTAGACTATAATCTTCAAAAATATAACAGTTGAATTTCTTTTCTTTTTTTTATTACAAGAGAAAAATAGTTAGGTTTAGTAAAACCGAAGATCATGAGTAATGAAGATATTTAAACTTTTTTATTTTTAGTTGGTTAATTTCTATAAAATTCCAAAAACAACCAGAATAAATTCATGTGCACAGTACAGCTCCTCCTACGTGCATTCTATATGCACCTTTCATTGCCCGGATTAAATCTATAATATATACATATAGCATGCTTCATGCCCCTCTCGAGGAAATAAAATATAAACTTGTAATTTATTCAAGACAATTATGAACATATAAAACTATTATAAACGTACGAAGCTATTGGAAGACGAGCCTATGCAGCGAAACCAAAACATTAATGAGCAATTGGAAACTGGTAGAAAAATCTATAAGTACGAAACACCTTCAAATAGGTTTTACTTCAAGCGAGCAAGACAATATCACTTACAAACTTGAAAGATCTTTTTATCTTTTCTCCAAATGTTTTTTTTCCCTTTGCTTCAACGATTTTTCTCCAAAATTCTTGGAACAACAACTACATTCACAAACGAGAAAATTTTCACAACACATCTTTTACTCTCGTAATTTTTGGTTATTTACGTTCATTATTAGTATTATTAATGGTTAGGGAATATTATATAATATTGGATAGGAATGAAAATGAAGATGTGAATGGATTGTCTCATCTAAGGCCTTGAATGTGGGAAAAAGGCCATTGTTGTGCAGCCAAGGATGACTTGCCGGTAGCTGTGCATCTAACTTTACTCTTTATTCAATATATATTATGGAGATTATGCTTTATATATAGTTTTAGTTAATTTTGTTTGCTGTTTGATATATAGAAAAAGAAAAAATATTTACTTATTTATATATATGTGTTGGTGGTAAGATATGACAAAGCGAGCTAGCCCGGCAAGTCATCTCTGGCTATGCAACTGCCTCTTTCTCTCATTCTAGGCTTACGATGATACATAAATTAACATATCCCATAGATTACTCTTACGATATTAATATGGTGATGAGTTACTATGGTGATGGTTAATCAGATCTAGAGATTAATTTTTTTTTTGAGTTATTACGGTGATGCTTAATTATTAAACAAATACAATTTTTTCAGTCCTTTAAACTATATGTAAATTTTGAGATCCTATGAGTGTTATCATAGTTTAGTAGTCAAATGGATTTAATTTGGAGGTCAATGTGGATCGTTCATCTTTGTGTTTTGTTTTTGTTGACTAGTTTATAATTATCATCGCAAAATTGACTTTAATACAAATATGTTTTTTTTTTTAAATAATTCCCTTGGACATTCGTATCATATGTCTAAGCACGACTTTGTCACATATCCATATATAATTAGTTGATATGGTAAATTTGGCAAGGTTCTAAAGTTTTTTTTTTTTTTTTTTATAATTACAGTTAAATGTTTCGTTCTAACTAATTTTTCAAAAAAGTTGTCGCTAATAATTATATGAAATAGTTTGGATAACATATGAGCGTTTAACCATGTATACTTCTGGATAGGCCTCTCCATTTCAGGAATCAGGGCAGGTAATTTGGTTATTTCATTCCATATTCGATTCGTTTCCATATATAAATATATATTAAACTGTTCAAAACAACTTTATTAATTACAACGGATACGGATATGAGCTGAAAAATTCAGGACTGATATGGGTCGGTCTTCAAATGGAAAATTCTAGTTCTTGATCAGATATGAAGAATATACAAGACTTATTTGCTTAACGTAGTCAAGTTAAGGTTACAACAGGGCGAAGGACAGAACTTCACACACACACACACACACACAAGAAGGATGAATCCAAGATTCACAAGGGAACACAACAATTGTTCAGTGACAGAGATTAGGTCAGGAAGTGCATAGGCTTACTTGGCGAGTTTGAATAAGAAGTAAATGATAATGGGTCCAGCCACTGTAAGGAATTCCTTGATCTTCATGGTTGTCAAGATTGACTGGCTCTCTTTGACATTATTATCTATCTCATGAAGCTGTAACAACGTTATAACATTGGTTAAAGCGATACCAATTGTCAAAAAGACCATATCAAACTATTTGAAAGCTACTGGTAATTTATTTTCATTAAATATATATATATATATATATATTTATCTATTTTGTTTGTTAAAAATTTAAAGAAAATTATAGGTAAGAATAGAGGAGTCTTGTTCAAATTAATGCACTAGTGTTTAGCCCAGTCAATGGTGCTAGTAGATAAAGAAAAGTAGTCTACTTCATGGAAGATCCCTAAATTATCATTTTATTTGCCACTTATTAGTTCAATTATCTTTATTGGGAATATGGAAAGAAATATATTTACAAAAGCTAGAAGACCAATATGAATGAATCTTTGGATGTGAAGTAAGAGAAAAGTCTACCATAACTTGGGTGCGTCGGAGAGACTCATCCTGACTGCGCAAGTTCTCGAGTATTGAAATACCAACTTTTTCAGTCTCCAGACTATTTCGTCGACTGTCCTCGATTATCTCTGTTGTTCGAACCAAACCCTCGGTTGATTTCATCAATCTTGATCTTTGATCAGCTGAAACCTTCACATAATAAAAAGAGATCAAGATTTGTTTTACTAGCAAGATCAAGATTAGATTAAATTGAACAATACCGTGTCCTTACATACCGCCTTATCAGCTTCAAGAACTTCTTCTCGTGTAGTAACGTTCAAGTTTCCTGATGTGCTTCTCTTGATTTCACTCTTCAATCTTTTCAGACTAGATTTGGATTCCCTTAATTTTTCAAGGAGGATGGATTTAATATTGGGTGGAAGGTCACTTGCTGCAAAATCCATTTTCGAAATCTGGTGAAATAAAAGGTAGAGAATCATCAAAAGGAAAGAAAAAGAAAATGGAGAAAACAATTCTATATCCACATACCAATTTTTCTGCATTTTCCAGATCAGATGTTATTTCAGACAGCTTCTCCTTCTTCTCTCCTGTAAATTAGTAAAGTATCATCCATGTATCTTAAGCTATGCAAAAACTGAAATTAAAAAAATGATGATGATTTAAAACGCACAATACCGCATCAAACACAATAAAAAACATCTCTAATAAATTCTGATACATGTAAGGTTGTTTCAAATCTTTATTCTTTTTTTCTATAGTTCTTTTAGAAAGCTAATGAAAAGTCTTCAAGCATCACGAGTTCAAGTGATGGAGAGTAAACTCTAATTTAACTTCCTCTGTTCTCCTAGTTTGAAAAGATTTTATACCTAAGCGCCAAAACGTTTTGGTTATTAAAGAAAAAAAAAAGCAAAGGAAGAGATTCGAGATATTAGTTTACCTCCCCTGAGTGAAAAAGCCAAGAAACACTTCTTTGAAAGTATTACCGAGAGCTCGCTATATTGCTGGTCGTATTGGTGGAACACATCACTCATTGTGCAGAATCAGCAAACTCAACGATCGATGATGAAAACTCAATTCTCCAACAAACGCAAACCTGATAGAAAAAAGAAAAACATTGTAATAGCTAAGCTCACAATAGTCCTAGAGTACATAAATCGGAAACTATGAGAACAATCAATAACCCAAAACCATCAATAAGATTATTATACACGATGGGAATCAGAAGAAGAAAGAATTAATATCGATGATTGTTGTCTTAAACAACCAAAACCAAACTCAAACCCTAACATATTGTGTGATATGAATGAGATAGAGAAAAAGAAGCCACAAAGTTAAATTCACCGATCTCAAGAGAAAATTTACAAATAATTTACGAGGTTTTCAGGTGATCATAGAAATTAAAGAGTAGGCCGGAGCAAAAACGAATTAAGCCAAAGTTAGGAATATATCAATCTTTAAGGAAAATTACTAAGAAAAAACCCGCAATATTTAGAATTATTCAAATAGTGTTTGAACTTTTTAATTGTTTAATTCTTCAGTTGAATATGCGCTTGAAATAACGCAACAAAAATAGACGTGGATGGAGATCCTTTTTTATTTTTCAACCAGCTTAACTTTTAATTAAAGAGAGCTTCGGTAATCCAAACCAGAGTTTTAGAACCTACAAAAAAAAAAAATCATAAGCGCCAATCTTAGCGTTGCATGCCAAACAATCGACCTTAATACTTATAAAAAAAAAAAAAAAGTGAGGGTGAGCAAGAAAGAGAGAAAATAAGTATTTAGTTCTTTGAAATTTTCAAGATGCGTGTAGAAGACTAGCTAGTGCTAAGGAAATAAAATTAACTTCTTTAGTTCGGAGCAATCTGTTAAGCAAGCAATTTCGCCTTTTGATTCATCACCATACACACCATCACTAATATAAGAGTCCTAAAGAAGAGAAAGATTCTTGTTACCAACATTTTCGGATTATATTATCTAAAAGTAGTTCTATTGATCCATAGTCAGGGAGTGACATGCGACCAGCTTCTTTTTCCTGCCCATACTCCTTATGTAACTCGCATGTTTTTTATCCAAACTTCGTCCAAAAGGTTCAAGCTCGAGCAAAGTAACATATAACTTGGAAAACAACAAAAAGGCACGAAAACACATTTTGACTCATAAGGACTACAAAACAATGGTTAAAAGTTTTTTTTAAAGTAACAGATCAACTCCTCCGGATTTATGCTTTTGTTTGTCCTTGAGCACAAAACAAAATTAAGCATAAGGGAAGATACATGAAATTAAGTGCGGTTTGGCGAGCTCTCACTTTTGCTTTGCCAATGCCATGACTGCCTTTGTGTCTAAGAAAACGCTCACTAGTAGATGTACTTCAATTTCCGCTCGAGCTAGTTGTACCATATGCGTGCTTAGTGAGCACCTTGTGAACTTGTGATGCAGAAGACATACTAATTTAACACAATGTTTTTACCATGCTGACTGTATCGGACAAGCTAATAAAAACGAGTAGAAAACCATGCCTCCAAAATGCGATCACCATGTTATCATTGGTTTTGATTCTCAGATCAAATCCAAGGGTGAGAAGACCGGGCTTATGAAAACTTGATAAGGTTGGATGAAGAATAATCGGTCTGGATTACTTGGGCCAAAAGCCTAAAACATGGCCCATATTCATGATTCTACCCCGAAATTATGAAATCATCATTTTTCCTTGTACCATAGATATAAAGGGTGGATCGAATGATCGGCTCTCATATGTATCATATTTTTCTTTCTTACGTTGGTGAAAAAAAACACGAAAACTCATTTTTATTCGAAAAAAGTTTAAAACAATGTTTGAAAATCTAATTAGCTAGCATGTATGTTTCGCGATCTATTGAATAATAATTTTTCATATATCAAATTTTTTTGTAAAACAAACTTGTTCACATAAATTAATTAGTTCATGGATTTTAATTGATTTAGATTTGAGTTCATGAATAGTTGGCTAGGCATATCGTTAATATAAGTTTTTAAGGACATTTTCTTTTTAGTGTAAACCTATTAGGACATTTTCTTTTTGGTTTAAACCTATAAGGGCCCGTTCTCTCTTAAAAAAAATTGCTAGACGACAATGTCGTAGATGATATAAAACAATATGGTAGACTTTCTTTGTCTCTATCCAAAAGCCAAAAAGAAAATTTTCCAGAAATATAATCGGAGAACTATCTCGTAGCTTCTTTCTTGTGCGTATGAAAAATGAATTCTTCGAAGGAAGAAACAAAGCTTAAGATCATTCTCCTCGGAGATAGCGGGTATACTAATTAAAACTTTGTCTAATTTTTCAAGATTTTTGAGATTTTCGAGATTTTCTCTTAAAAACTAGTGTTGTCCTTTCTTTTTTTTTTTGTTTTTGACTTTCCATGTTGTTTTCGTCTTTTCTAACTCTCTATGCAGGGTAGGCAAAACGTCATTGTTGAACCGGTATCCTCTTTAGATTGCACATTTCAATCTTTTGGTTTCTGTTAAATCTTCAGCTTGCTTTATTTTCATTATCTCTTTCTGTCTATCTCCATCTTTGTAAAAGATACCCTAACTTGTGAATCAAGATACAATGGCAATGATTTTAAGCAGCTACATAATTCTACGATTTTTTTAGATTTAATCACCAAGGAGCTTTGTATCGCAGAAAAAGCTGTCATTTTACAAGTAAATATATCAATCCTTTACTCCACAGGTTAATCTTTTTATTCAAAAACACTTCTTTTTCTTTTACACAGATTTGGGATACGGCGGGACAAGAAAGATTTAAAAGTGTAGAATCAAGGTTCTATCGAGACACAGATTGTTGCGTTCTTGTCTACGACGTGAATACTTTCAAAACGTTTGAATCTATCGACTACTGGCACGCCGAGTTCATCAAACATGTTGCATAACCGTTTCTTTGCTAGTTTCTTGCGCAGGAAATTACAGTTATCAGCTATTCTATTGAGTACTTAAAATCACTCTAACTCAAATTCCTCACAACTTTCAGGCAAATCCTGAGACACCTAACAACTTTCCCTTTGTTTTGGTGGGGAACAAGACTGATATAAACGACAAAAAACCCCGAGTTGTAAGCTTGACATATCCTCTATAAGAGCTTCTCTCTGGATCCATCTAAACTCTACTTTATGCGGGGTTATCTCATGCAGGTTGCAAAGGAGATCGCAGACCAATGGTGTGGCTCAAAGGGGAATATAACATACTTTGAGACCTCAGCAAAGGAAAAAACCAATGTTGAAGAAGCTTTTCTGAAGATGGCCGAAAAGGCTCTCTCAAATGAGCATTATAGGTGAGTGTATATATATAAATCTTTTTAGAACAGATAAAAACACTGCCCAAATTTGCTAAATTTTGTATCTCAATATTAGTTCATACGTCTCAACTTTTCTATTTTTATTAAGGTTTTTCATATTTTTGTCTCTTTAAGGCCCATATATACGCCCGTATATATAAGCACACCAGTGGAGGAGAAGCCAAGAAGTTGTTCTTGCTGAAATAATCGACTACCGTACCATGTTTTTTGCTAAAAATTTTATTATATTATTTCAAAACAAGGGATATAAAGATTGTGCTTCCATACACTAGTAAAAAAAAAAAACATATAGCTACATTTTTGCCATGACGATCCGTGGCTAAATAATACCTAGCCACATAAAAGCCACGAAATAGCCACTAAAAAATAGCAAAGCAAACGTGATTTTTTAGTGGATAATCCATGGCTATTTAGCCACAGAATAGTCATGCTTATATTCGTGACAACAGTAGCCACTGAATAGCCACTGAAACTTCGTGCCTATGTAGCCACTAATGATTTTATTTGCCATTCGGTGGCTTCTGCACAAAGTTTTGTCAAAAGATTCGAAAACTGTAGCCACGGATTATGTATGCGGCTTAATCGTCGCTATATATAGCCACGATATAAAATAGTGACAAATTCGTGGCTATATATAGCCACTATCTAAGACAGTGACAAACCCGTGGCTATATATAGCCACGATACAGAATAGTGACAAATGCGTGGCTATCTAGCCAGTAATGCTTTTTTTCGCCATTCTGTGGGTTCTGCACAAAGTTTTGTCACGAATGTATTTGTAGCTTCATTGTGGCTTATGCACCGAAAGTTATGTCCCATCTATCAAGTGGTTCTTTGCGTGTTGTCGGAAAAGATTCGAAAACTGTAGACATGGATTACATATGTGGCTTAATCGTTTTTATATATAGCCACGGTACAAAACAGTGACAAATTTGTGGCTATATATAGCCACTATCTAAGACAGTGACAAACCCGTGGCTATATACATAACAGTGACAAATGCGTGGCTATCTAGCCACTAATGCTTTTCTTTGCCATTATGTGGCTTCTGCACAAAGGTTTGTCACGAAAGTGTTTGTAGCTTCTTCGTGGCTTATGCACCGAAAGTTATGTCCCATCTGTCAAGTTGTTCTTTGCGTGTTGGCGGAAAAGATTCGAAAACTGTAGCCACAGTTTATGTATGTGGCTTCATCGTCGCTATATATAGCCACGATATAAAACAGTGACAAATTCGTGGCTATATATAGCCACTATCTAAGACGGTGACAAATTCGTGGCTATATGTAGCCATTCATTTTCCTACGACATCCGTGCCTATTCTTTTCTATAAAGCAAATGTGTTTCTCCATTCATCAAAGTATAATAGAGAAGTAAAAAAATATTTTGAGCGTTCTATTTTATTTTTTTTAGCATCATCAAATGTCTTACTATTTTCAACATCGAGAGTGGATGGATCAACACGTTGATCCATTAACAAATCGTGTTTCAGATGATTTTTCAGAGGAGGTTAATATATTTATTGACTTTGCTTGTAATCAACCTTCTTACCAAGAGACCAACACAATTTTGTGTCCTTGTGTGCGTTGTAAAAACGGAAAGCAGCGTGATACAAAAACGGTCATTAAACATCTTTTCGAGTGGGGTTTAAGAGAAATTACTATTTTTGGTAGAATCATGGAGAACCTTATTATGACGTTGGAGAATCATCAGGAACAAATCATTTTACCGTTGAAGAAGGAACGTGGCCACCAAATGCTACACATTTTCAAGTTCCAGGTAATAAATACGAGTATTTTCCATATGGTAACATTCAACAAGACATGGGGGATCCACATGTATTAGAGAATATCACTGCAAGAAATGAGGTTTGTTGTGTCATTTTTTTTATTTATTTACATCATTTAATTAATTGTGTCATTTTTTTATAAATGACTTAAATTTTTTTCGTTTGTTTTTGCTGATTTTGGAGAAGAATTTTCGCACCTATATAATCGCATACATTATTTTTAGTTGAGTAGTTATAGAGATCGTGGGTTGGTTGGAAAAACTAAATTGAATAACAAATTTTCAGTTTTTGTTTTAAAAAATAAAAGAGTTTTTAATAAACCATTAAAAAGTAAGGAATATAAACAATAAAAGGTAAAAAGTTTTCGACATATATAAAAGGCAATAAACCATTTATTTAATTGATATATAATTTGTTTCATTATTTTAACTAATGTGAATTTATATTTGATATAAAATTTTTCGAAGTAATATCTAGAATTTTTTGTGATACTATATAAGTGATGCAATAAACCATTTTTTTTCTAGTGTATGATGGAAACAACAAACGAACAGCCATATCATGATAGCGTATTCGAAGCTTTTGAAGCCGCAAAGGAACCTCTTTACTATGGGTGTCCAGAAAGAATTTCTCAATTATATCTATCTTCGCGTATACTGAAAGCAAAATCTGATTACGATATGGTGGAGGCTTGCGTAGATGAGCTATCACAGACTTTCAAAGCTGTTTTGCCCACACCAAATAAAGCTCCTGCATCATACTACGAGACAAAGAAGTTGACAAGAGCGCTTGGCCTGCCGGTATATAAGATTGATGTTTGCGAGGATAATTGCATGCTTTTTTGGAAAGGAGAAGATCGAGAGCTGTTGCAGTGTCGGTTTTGTGATAAAGATAGAAGAATTGTAGAATCTGTGGATTGATGGTGCGGAAACGTATGATATATCAAAGAAACAAAAATTCACGATGCGAGCTGCTTTGATGTGGACAATCAGTGACTTTCCGGCGTATGGCATGTTGTCTGGTTGGATTACGCATGGTCATTTGTCGTATCCATATTGTCTAGATGACACAAAATTGTTTTGGTTACCAAATGGAAGGAAGCATAGCTGGTTTGATTGCCACAGAATGTTTTTACCTCAAGATCATCTTTACAGGAGAAATGTTCAAACATTTCGCCGAAGGAAGGAAGAAACAGATGATCCTCCACCGTGGTTGACTGGAGAGGAAATTTTTCACGAAAGGATAAACATCATTACTGAGTTGTTTAGAACAGTCGATTGTGGAGGGAACGGGAATGAGAAGCCTGCTCGAACTATCAATGGATATGGGGTTGATCATAACTAGGTGAAGAAGAGTATATTTTGGGAGTTACCATACTGAAAAAAACTTCTTCCTCGGCATAACCTTGACTTCATGCACATCGAGAAGAATTTCTTCGATAATCTCATCAACACGGTTTTGAATGTTCCTGGAAAAACCAAAGATAACATTAAATCAAGAATGGATCTTGCCACGTTATGTAGAAGACATAAGTTACATCTTATCCGAGAGGGAATAATGCCAGTGCCAATAATTAGGTTGTCGAATGAAAAAAAGCAAACATTTCTCCTATGGATGAAAAATGATATACGGTTTCCAGATGGATACGCATCAAATTTTCGTCGTTGTGTTGACGAAAATCATTGGAAGTTATCTGGACTGAAAAGCCATGATTGCCATGTCATCATGCAACGACTACTCCCGTTTGCGTTTGCAGAACTTCTTCCAAAAAGTGTTCACACGGCCATTTCAGGTAATTTATTGCTTCTCTACTTTGTACATATTTTTATACTTATATTGATAAGTTAATTTACTTATGTATATGTAGATATTTCACTATTCTTTCGGGATATCTCAGCAAAGATTTTACGTAAAGATGATGTTGCTTTGTTGAAAGCAAATATCGCTCTAAAAATTTGCAATTTGGAGAAGATATTTCCTCCGTCGTTCTTTGATGTTATGGAGCATCTTCCCGTTCATCTACCATATGAAGCTGCTTTAAGAGGACCAGTGCAATATCGGTGGATGTATCCGTTCGAGAGATATATGTTACAATTTCAAGAGGAAAGTTAAGAACAAGGCACATATTGCAGGTTCAATTGTTGCACAATGCGTGAATGAGGAGATATCAAATGCTTCTGCAAATTATTTTGGACATCCAGAAGTTAGAGATGATGTTGTTGCTGGTCCTGAAGAAATTTTTTTTATATACTTTTATCCAGATGTGCCGAGCTTGTTCTACCATGAGGGTCCTATTAGTGGAAAATCCATAAATGGATGGTTTAATGATCATGACTACACAGTGCTCCAAACGTTTTTGCTGCTTAACTGTGACAAATTTGAACCTTATGAAAGGTTTGAAATTTCTAGTATTTTACAATTGTATATATATTATTAATTAAGCCAAACTACAATTATAGGATGTTCGAAGAGTATATGACGGAGCGTATCCCAGGAATTACAAGTAACGAAATGGAGAAAGCGAAAGACGGACACTTTACAAAATGGTGTAAAGACTATGTAAGTATAATTATGAAATGGATATTGATAATTAATACTATATGAATTGTATTTTATAATTATTATATATTATGTGGTTTTCAGATTAATGATGCCACATAATCTTATCAATTTCCACTGTGGATGTTGGATTTCGTCCAAGCTCCTAACCGCAGTTATACATCTTGGCGTATATACTATTCACGAGGATATTGTTTCCACACGCATAACCATGGGCAAAATAAGAAAACACAAAATTACGGTGTCTATGTTCGTGGAACCACTGACACAGATTATTATGGATTGATAGAAGAGATAATGATGATCCAGTCCCATGGTGCTGTTGGGTTGAAGGCCATGGTATTCAAATGAAGGTGGTTTGACACAACCATAGGTCGTGGAATAAGGAAACATCCATCAGGTATCACTGATGTCGCACCGCGCAGATATTATGAGAAATATGATCTTTTTATATTATCTGGTAATTGTGATCAAGTTTGCTTCATTCCTTATCCACGCATCCGAGATACCGTAGCAAATGATTGTTGGCATGTACGAAAGTTATGCCACGAGGTGTTCGTGAGACAGCGGAAGATGTACTAATTGCTCTTCAAGATGATACACACAATCAATTTATCGCACCAAGTACGATTGTTCGTATTGAATCACATGTCGTAGAAGATGATGCCAATTTTATATTTTACCTGTGTCTCCTCCTAATGACGAATACATTTCTGAAGAAGAATTGGAAGACTCATGTGACGATTCTGATTCTGATTCTGATTCCGATTTCAGTTCCGCGTAATTTTTATTTTACTTTTTATGTATGAATAATTATATCTTTTTAATATTAATTGTCATGTTTTAGTTATACAATTTCACACTGTAAAATTTCATGAAATAAAGGTTTTTTTGGTTTTGTTTTAAGATTGAAATAATTATGTTTTTTAATAATTTGTTTCCGAAATCAACATAATCCAAAAAAGTCTAGTTAAACCATATAATTAAATCATTTATAGAGTAATTTAGAATTTTAACTAGGTTTCAACCCGCGGTACACTGTGAGACAAATTTTTTTTTTTTGTATTTCGGTTGATAGTTTCAATTTATTAGGTTATTTATTTTGCAATTATTCAAAATTTTATAAATAAATATTTTATAATATAAAACAACAGTAAATTACATACTAATCTTTTCCAAAAAATTTAAAAAGCTTTATATATTTGGTATAATGAATAATATTTATCTAATCTTAACTAATAAATATTATCACAATAGTATTTAGCATATGTATTATTAAATAAACTATTTGATTAATGTAATATTAAACACAACAGATTAAATTTATCCCAAAAATATATCAAATTCTACAAAATTTAGACCAAAATATTTGCCTAATTAGATACTAATTCAATTAATTCTTTTAATCTAAAACCCAAAATTTTTTGTTTCCCACCCAAAACCCAAAAAAAATTTTGGTTACCCACCTAAACACAACCCAAATATTTGGGCCCAAATTTTTGCTAATTAACCCATTCTGAACCCAACCTAAACTCTGCTCTCTTCATCTCTTCGTCTCTTCATCCGAACCCTCACTCTCCTCTCTTCTTCGGACATTCACTCTCAAATCATCTAATCTACTAACCGCAATGGCTTCACCCTGCCGACACCCAGACCGCCATCATCAACGACCCTCCAGCTCCGGTCCGGCAGGTATAGTCTCCGTCTCTTCTTCTCCTTCTCCGTCTCTTCGTCTCCTCCAGGTCGATTTGTTTCTTTGCTTTATTTGTTGTTAGATCTATGGTTATATATTGATGTTTAGGATTGTCTAGGGTTTGATTAGTCCATGTCTTTGCTCGATTTCTCTCTGTGCTCGATTTCTCTACTGTTTCGATTTTAAGCTTAGATTTAAGCTTCATTTTTTGTTAGATCTGTGGTTATATTTTGATGTTTAGGGATGTCTAGGGTTTGATTAGTCCATGTCTTTGCTCGATTTCTCTCTGTGCTCGATTTCTCTACTGTTTCGATTTTAAGCTTTGATTTAAGCTTTATTTTTTGTTAAATCTGTTGTTATATTTTGATGTTTAGGGCTGTCTAGGATTTGATTAGTCCATGTCTTTACTCGATTTCTCCCTGTACTCGATTTCTCTCTTTGTCTACGGTTTGATTAGTCCATGTTAAATCTGTTGTTATATTTTGATGTTTAGGGCTGCTCGATTTCTCTCTTTGTCTTTGCTCGATTTCTCTCTGTTTTTGTTGTTGTTTAAGGTTGTCTATGACTGTTTCGATTTTAAGTTTTGATTTAAGCTTAGTTTCAGATGATGTTTTATTTATGATTATGTCCAGATTTTTATCTGAAGAAGTGTTTGGATTTGCATATCTTATATCGATTCTAATTTACTGAATAAGTGCTTCGGTTGTATTGTTTTGATAAGTGCTTCACAGTTTAACGTGGGTCTTTTAATAAGTGTAATTAACTGAATAAGTGCTTCAATGTAAGCTTCGATTATAATTCTTTGAATAATTGCTTCGTTTGTATAAGTGATTATATTATTTTTTTTTAAACTGAATAAGTGCTTCAATTTCGAGCTTTGATCTAAGCTTACTTTCAGATGATGTTTATATTCACTGGGTCTTAAATGAGGTCCACTTTTAGAATTTACTTTTGATGAGTGTTTGTTTTTGTTCTGTTGGTAGATTGTTCAAAGCGAGTTTGTAAGCGTTTTTGTTTAACCAATCTATTGAGTCTAGAGATGTAAACATATATAGAATATTGTGGTTTTGGAAAACAGTAGCTAGGTAGATTGGTTATAAAATTCCAAATTAAAAGCAAATTCATCTGACATTTACAGCCTTCTCTACGACTTTAGTGTACATTTGTTCTTTGTTCAAAACTTTTCTGTTAAGAACCTACCATTTATTTTTGTGCTTCTAATTTTTGTTACAAGATTTCCAACACAAAAGGGTACCTCCTGGAGCCGTCCCAAATGGGACTGTACCAGTAGCAGCCACAAGTCGTCCAAGCCCTGCTTCTTCACACGCAAACAACTACAGCCAAATAACTCTTGATGCATTACTGAGTGCTCCTGCAAGAGAATCCCAGCCACACCTCCACCCAAGGAAGCTCAATGGAGCTTTATGGTAAGTTTCCAATAACTAGAACTATGTTTGTTTGGTTTGTTTAAGTTTATTCACTGTCTCTTAATCTGATGTTACATTCTATTTTCTCAGATTTGGTATTGATCCCTCTGTCTACAAGTTTGTTCGGACAACATGGCAAAACAATTTTATGGAACCATGGAAGAACTGGTCAGATGTTCCCGAGGATAGGCAAAATACTTGGTGGCACACATTTGTGGTAATAATTTTTTTTTCCGCTAAGTTAACTTACTTTTTTAACTTACCTTATAACTATTAATCTCTGGTTTATTTTTAGCAACAATACTACTGGGAATCTCGTTTTCATGACTTGGTCTACTTTCATTGGAAGAAGGAGACAATGAGATCAATTGGTGATCGTATCAGCAAGAAAAAGAGGAATAACAAGAAACCCAAGTACATTGGTGAAAGTGATTGGGTCATTCTAATGGAGTATTGGGATACAGAACCAGCTGAAAAGAAGAGCAAGTCAGCTGCTGGTTGCCGCTTATCTGATCCTGAAAAGAAAGGGATTCACAAGCATTGTGCAGGTCCTCGATCTTTTGTACAGATTGAGTATAATATGATAAATGTTCTTCTAATTTTCCTATGTTGTTATTATCTAGTTTCATATTTGGACTAATATTCCTCTTTGTTTTTGTAGATGGTTGAGTCTGGTTTGGATGAACCACCTGCCTTCACAGAACTTGTGAGGAAGACTCACACACGTAAAGATGGTACTTTCATTGACCCTCGTTCTAAGTCTCTTGTACGCGATGTAGAAGAAGCGGCTACACAGCTTATGGCAGAGGATGATTCTCCCAATGGCCTCAGCCAAACAGGCTCATCTGGTGTTGTTCAATCTCGTATTGTACTGAACACAGAATATGTCAAGGTACTTTCACCACAATATATTATTTGTCTTACTGCCTCATGATATCTAATAATAACATGATTATGAATGAAACGACTTATGTTTGTTTTTGTTAGGTTTGTTTGATTGGTTCGGTTTGGTTTATTAGTTTATTCTCATTTATTTGATTTTGAATTGGTTCAGTTTGGTTTATCCATCTGAAATGCTCATTTGTTTGATTGGTTCAGTAAAGTTTATTCATCTGAAATTGTGTTTGATTTTGAATGTTGGTTTATTCTCATTTGTTTTGTTTCTTTTGCAGCGTGGTAAGACTAGTAAAGGGTACATCTACGGAATAGGTAGTGCTCAATACCGGGATATCAATCCATCCGAGAAAGTGGCGGTTTCTATGTCTCGGAACCTTGATAATGAGATGCACATCTCTGGTTTGGAAGCAAATAATGAGACACTCAAGGAAGACATGGTGGTGTTGAAGGCTGGCATGGGCAAGGTAGTGGACGAGTTGGCTTCAACTCGACTTGCGCTTACTGCGCTTATGCAGTCTCTTGGAGTTCAACTACCTCAACATGCTGCTGCTGTTGCTCCTGGTGCCACTGTTGCTGCTCCTGGTGCCACTGTTGCTGGTGTTGCGTCCCCTGCTGCATCTCCTGCTGCTGCATCTCCTGCTACGTCTCCTGCTGCTGCATCTCCTGCTGCGTCTCCTGCTACTGCTGCTGCGTCTCCTCCGACAACGACTACTCGTACAGGTACACAACAAAGCAACTTAGATGCTTGGTGTGCTTCTCTAGGAATTTAAGTTTGTGTTTTTCAGATACAATCTTTTGTATGACAGTGCTTGTTATTAGGCTGTAGTGATTAACAACAATATTTAGGCTGTGTACATAAGCGTTTGTTTTGTAGTTATTTTAATCTTTTGTACATCCATTTTGCCTTATGGTAATGTAAGCTAAGACAAATTTATGTAATATATATTGTTGTTATGTTATTAGGATTTCATGTTTTTTCAATTTTAGTTTTTGTTTCAGGTTTAATTATTGTATTTAGCATTAAAATTATTTTTTTTTTGCCTAAATACATGATTAAAATTGCTTAAACAAACTTGTCACGCTTATGCCACTTTCTTAAACCGTGGCTTACAAAATTAATCACAAACCTGCTTACGCGTATTCCGTGGCTACATATTGTCACGAATAATTTGTGGCTTACACAATTAGTCACTAACCTGCTACGCATATTCTGTGGCTATATATTGTCACAAATAATCCGTGGTTTAAACAATTAGTCACTAACCTGCTATGCGTATTCCGTGACTACAATATTGTCACAAATAATCCGTGACCATATCGTGGCTTAAAAGCCACTAAATTTATCGTGGTCATTTCGTGACTAAAATTAGCCACGACGACACAAGTGACTAAACCGTGGCTAGTAAGCTACTAAAAACCATGAAAAAATATGCTACGAAGCTATAGCTACGTTTATTTTTAGTGACCATTTGTGGCTATTTTTTCATATAGCCACGAATTTGAAAGTCCATCCACGAATATATAAGTGGCTATACATGTTTTTTCCACTAGTGATATAACACTTATTTACATAATTAAAAGAAGGCCCATATATATATGCCCATAAAAAAGTTTTTATTTTGCTGTTAAAAAAAAAAAAAAATTAAGCAATACATTACACATCTACTTTATCGATTTATATAGTTCCAGGAAAAACATTATATCTCTTAATTAAGTTCAATACCGATCGATGTTTTCCTCCAAAACACATCGCTTTACAATCTAAACTTTTTTCCGTTATCTTACCAAAAAATACAAAATGTTATTTCTTTTGCTCTCTATGTTTTGGTGTCTAATTTCTGGCATAATTTATTCTCTTTTATGCTTGAAACATCTCCCACACAAACTAGATATTTCCCAATTCTTCATACTTTTTTTTATTATGTTTTGAAAAAAAATAGAAAACTCTGGTTGGATTCCTAAACATTGATTCCAAGCACAATTTTTGGTTCGATATATTGCATTGGCAGTGGCACTATAAAAGTATGTTTTTCATTCTTAAAGCTCCCTAAAGTCTTTTATGGTTCATGTTAAAACATAAGGGAATTTGGTTTTGAAAAATCATTATCTTCAAACGCTTTTTGTCTTCAACTCTTTCTCTCATTATGTCCGAAATCGAGATAGTGTGAATTGGTTGGAACTTCGCCTTCTTTAAACGTACTCAAAATCAATGTGATCTTGAAAAATTTCCTCGATCACGTGACTTAAAATTTGCGTATAAAATAAATTTCTCAAACTAAGCTAGCACCACAAATTTTAATTAAAATTACGTAGGAATTAGTATGTACGACAAGCTTTAAGGCTAAGTGTTAACCATTATCCTGTTATCAAATGATTAAATTAAATAATAATTTAGTATATCTACAATAATTGGATCGCCTAACTTTATTTTTTTACGTTGGATCGCCTAACTTAACAATACAAAATTTACATTATCTTCTTTGTACAAACCAATGAACTCTCGACTCGTGTCTTGTTCCCTCTCGCAAGCCCATGTTTCGCCCAAGGAAGCATTGGTCAAACTTCAATTCCCAACTTAAAGTAATTAACTAAATTAGTTCTTTTCAACTATTTTAATTATGATAACTAAGAATAGAGTTAGAAGATGCTTACCTTTGATATTCACCCACGTGTTCATTGTAGAATTGCTAGTACGTGTGACGTGTCCATGAGAAGGTTGGCATTGCCAATACGATTGAAACTCTTGCCGTTTCAAAGAACAAAGCGACACGTGTTTTTTGGGCTCACCAAAACCTAAGATATTTATAGAATTTTTAAAAAAATATTCCTGAAAAGGAAAGGACTGCTAAATCAAAAGGAAAGGATTAGCTTTAGAATGATTGATTTGATTAACATTAGCAGCCAAGACTACAAAATATCTCAAAGAGAGTCCAACTATTGATTGCTTTTAATATTGGTCACATGATTTAAGAATGGTTCTTTGTGGTAGCATCCTCCCATGATTAATAATAACTCAGTCTACAAGTCACATGATTAATACACTAATACAAATTTCAATGAATTCATGATTGTTATATGATATTTTTCTCCAAAAGTTATATTCTTTCTCTTTAATAAAGAATCCCCTTTTTCATAGTTCATATCTATTTGAGTTATAATCTCTACAAGTGTCGACATTATTTTCAAAACAATTTCGCATTGGAAGAGTATCAAAACTAACCAATATTTTTCAAATTAACAATGTTAGAATGGATGACTATATAGCTATCTGTATTGATAAATAGAAATGCTTTAAAAAGAAAAAAGAAGAGAGGTGACAAAACACAACCAACGACGCTTAAAAATCAAGAAGAGTCCCTTTTTTAGTTAAAATTGACGAAGTTTTTTTCCTAAGAGAAACGACCAAAAATCAGAAACAAAACCGAAGTAAGAGTCTACTTGTGAATAAACATAACTATATCAATAAAGAATCCAAAAGTAAAACAAAACTCAACACCAGAAAAAGATAGACTAGTACGCTTCATAAGCCGCCCCCACCCTAGCATGAGGAGGATTCATCTTTCATTCGAGATGGAGAATCTCTTCGTCCGATTCATAAGTGCTTGATATTGAAGACATATGTGGTGTGATTGCTGGCGAAGTCAACACGAGATTAATAAGAATCCCAAGTTTTAGTGTTCGAATTCTCACCCACCAAACTAAAAATCATATTGCCTAAAGCCTGATTTGCCACTTATGATATATGGATGATACACAACTTATGTCTAGATTAGTATGCAACGTTTTATATAAAGGTTTGGAAAAATCTTTGCCAGTTACATTAAGTATGACCTGTTATATAGTTATGCATTCCAACTAAGAAAATGTATTGGTGATTACACCGAAACACAAATAACACACAGTGACATGCACCAAAAAACGGAAAGTACATAGCTACATCACCTTCGTTAAATTGGTCAAGATTCTCATCTAACAGTGATGGTATCCATTAATTGGGGTTAAAGTCGATCAAAAGAAAGTTAAAACATGATCGAAACTCAAAAGAAAGTAAATCCAGTCTGAGTGAACCGACACAAATTTAATCCAAAAAACAAAATCGATTTTGAGAAACGAGATCGAGTTAGAATAAAGAGTTGAGTTCGATTTCACAATTGAGTACATGTGTGATGGGATTGTGATGAGATCGTAACCAGAGTAAACCGAGATTGATTTGGTCAAAGACTGAATGAGATATGGCATCGTGTGTTCTCCTATATTATTGGAATTGTCTCCAACTCATTCACGTTATATATTTGTTTAGTTAGCAGTTAATTTGTGAACATCTTTCTTGTGTATTTAAGAAATGATTGTTTTATGGAATGGAAGAGGAGCAAAATTGCAGTAACTTGTTTTAAAGTCTTTGAGAACCAAAGTGTTCTTGTCTTTGTTCTTTATAACATTGATTGTCCTAAACTGGGACCTATCAGATTGAGCCGTGGCTAATTTAACAGAAGTAAAATTGGCTCTGTATTTTCTGTTTTTCTATGCATGTCACTATAGGTTAGTTATTCTTGATATAATTATATTTATAAATATAGATATTTTTTAGTTGGGATATATAAACACATAACAAGTCATATATTTGGTGTAGCTGACAAAAAATTTCAAAGTGACTAATATAGTAAATATTTCTATCGTGGATCTTTCCAGGTAACGTCGTTTGCTTCCGAAGCCATAGCGTTGGCTACGAAGGCATCATGAATTCCTTTTTGAATTGCATCGGCGATGGTTTTACTAAGACTGTCTTGAAAATCTTCCAAGAATTGTTGATGTATGTCATGATTATATGTCATGATCAATAAAATAAAGAATGATAAGTAACTACTTTTGAGTCTATGCATCTAGCCTTCTAGAGTCTTATATTCTTTTCGTGCTATAAATTTTATTCTTTTTTTTTTTTTTTTTCTGGAAACTTGTCAAACTTATATCTTTCTCTTTTTGAGTCTGGAAAATTAGATAAAGAAAAAATAAGAAGTATGGAAAACATCGATTAACCTTATTCCAATCCGTACGAAATAACATTTATAATCCATAAACCAAACGAAACGATGAAGCTAAGAAGAAATAAAGTGCACATGTTGCAGAAGTGGCAAATGACAACCTCGTATGAACAAACGCGTGATTCGATCATTGAAAAGAACTTACTTCACATATAATATGGCGAAGGTGAGTAAGGTTGTTCAAAATGTCTTCACATTCTAACAGAATTTCATCATCACCATCCTCATCATTCATCATCATTACCCATCTTCACATGGAAATCGTTTTTTCAGTCCAATTTTTCATTGAACTTTATAAATATCATTTTAGTTATTAATATTATAATTTCTTATAACGGTAGGCATTGGAATAAGACAAAAGGAACACTTGCTTTAATATATAAAAATATACTTTCAAGGTTCATGCATGCATACTTTTTTCTCACGAGATGGATAACATTTGTTTTTTTTTTTTTTGGAAGAAGAAGATGGATAACATTTGTTAAACAAATAAAACAAATTATATCTAACCATGTGAACTTTTTTTCTTATAGTTATCCTAAATAACAACACCAATAATAGTGACCCGTACCGTAAGAATAGTAAATGTTAAAAAGTCATTCTTTCGGTTTAAAAAAGAAAGACTAGTAAAAAGTCATTCTTCTGGTTTAAAAAAGACTCGTAACTTTACATCTAGTACCAAATTCATAATTCCAAATTATCTGTAGTCACGTACTTTCAACTATAAATTGTTACCAAATCAATAATCATAGTTTACTAAAAAAAGAAAATCTATCTAGTTGATAATGAGGTTAAAGAATGGACAAAAACATCATGATTTAATGTGATAAGAACAAATCTTATCACATTAACAAAAAAGGGACAGGGAGTTACAGGTGAAGTGTTCCTGGTCAAATTGAAACTTGAAAATATTAAAGTTCTTGATATAGAAAGGTTTATTTTTTATTGAAAACGATATTTGAGAATTACACATCTTAAGTTGCCTAACAATCTACGCATCTTCTTCTTTTCTCTAACCTATTAAGAAAACTAAAAATAGCATTTTTTATATTTATAATATGATTTGATGGTTGTAGGAGATTTAAACGCGAAAACCCATTTATATACATAAAAATATTATTTAGAAGTAAAATATCAGATTTTCTTTTTCTTTATAGTAGGTGAAACTCTTGAATTTCAATACAAATAATTGTCAAGAAGAACTTGATACGAAAAAATTGACCAATTATTGGTCAATATTAAAAAAAAAAAAAAAAAATTTGTGTTCGTATTTCTCAAATGAAAACTAGTATATAGAGAGGAGCCTCGTTGCTCAAACCCTTTCCTCTCTCTTAAAAACCCCAACTTTGTTCTCTCTCTTCAAAACCTCTTCTTTTCATCTCCAAACAAAATATTCTTACAAGAAGATCAAAACTTCTATTGTTTCTTAGAAACCCTAATAGTATCAAATGGACTACGATGCATCAAGAATCGGCGAAATGGTAGAAGATGAAGAACAGATTGATCTACCACCAGGATTTAGATTTCACCCTACTGATGAAGAACTCATAACCCACTACTTGAAACCAAAGGTTTTCAACACTTTCTTCTCTGCTACTGCCATTGGTGAAGTTGATCTCAACAAGATCGAGCCTTGGGACTTACCCTGTAAGTTTCACTTCTTACCTCTGAAAAAACCGTTCTTTGTTTCCTTTCTAAAAATTAAACTGAACATATGGCTGGTTTTAATGAATCAGGGAAGGCTAAGATGGGGGAGAAAGAATGGTATTTCTTTTGTGTGAGAGACCGGAAATACCCAACCGGTTTAAGGACAAACCGGGCAACAGAAGCCGGTTATTGGAAAGCCACAGGTAAAGACAAAGAGATTTTCAAGGCAAAATCACTTGTGGGTATGAAGAAAACTTTGGTTTTCTATAAAGGAAGAGCTCCTAAAGGAGTTAAAACCAATTGGGTTATGCATGAATATCGTTTAGAAGGCAAATATTCTATCGAAAATCTTCCCCAAACAGCTAAGGTAATAATATAATTGAAGAGACCTTTGTGTTTGTTTGTTTTTTCTTCTCTTGTTTTGTGGAGTTGAAGAAATTAATATCTTTGTTTGGTTGTTTGTGAATGTAGAACGAATGGGTTATATGTCGTGTATTCCAGAAACGTGCCGATGGTACAAAGGTTCCAATGTCGATGCTTGCTTCTCACATTAACCGAATCGAACCAGCCGGATTACCTTCGTTGATGGATTGTTCTCAACAAGACTCCTTCCCCGGTTCGTCCTCAACTCACGTGACCTGCTTCTCCGACCAAGAAACCGAAGACAAGAGACTCGTCCACGAGTCCAAAGACGGTTTTGGTTCTCTGTTTTACTCTGATCCTCTGTTTCTACAAGACAATTATTCGCTAATGAAGCTGTTGCTTGACGGTCAAGAAACTCAATTTCCCGGTAGAACTTTCGACAGTCATAACCCGTCCGGTTTGGCCGGTGCGGAGGAATTGGATTGCGTTTGGAATTTCTGAGTTGTATAACTTCTGTTGTAGACTTGTAGTCATGCGTTCGTGTGTGTGAATGAATATTCTTGTTACATTTTTTGTAAAAAAGGAGAAAACAATGCTAGGAAGTCAATTGCTTTTGTTATGTAGCTTTTGTATTTTAATATATTTAGTAGACTTTTTATTTAATAATAATATCTTAATTTCTTTTGCCATGTATAATCCTATAATGCTAGAGCTAATTTAATACATTATACACATTTAATTATTAAAATTCAAGAAGCTAAATATATAATATGACATTATTAAAACACAGAAGTTTATTTAACTATTGGGGTGAAGTAAGAATTTTAATATATTTTTGACTTTATTAATTTGATACTAGAGTAGTTAGAAGCCAAATTTGTTTACTGTTCTTCCGAATGACGAAATTTTAAATGACATGTGTTAGGCCACCCACCAAAGAGTTGATATTATGACTTATGAGTATATTAACAAAGTTTCATAGATATATATCATTATTATATTATTATGTCAAACTTCACATGTTTAGGTGATCATCTTGTTTTCATACTACCTAGATTTTTTTCCCAATTCTAATTTAGACATTTTTCGTTTAGCAAAAATGATAATCTTCCCAAGGTAAACCCTAAGATCGATACACTTGGTTTTTAGAAAAAGGCTTACAGCTACATGACAATGAAATATGAAAATGCATGTGATTAATTTTTCAACGCCGTCAATATAACTTAATTACATGAACAATACTCAACTTTATACCGACGTCCTCATCGGATAATATTATTATTATTATGTCTCGAATCTTCTTGCATTCTACTGGCCACTGATAACGAAGTTTAAAAAACAAAATTGCATATGGCCTATAAATAATTTGAGATGATCCTATAGTCTTAAGTCCACGTACGGTTCTCTAAAGTTTGTAATTTGCCAAACAAACAATTAAGCAACATTAAACGGACAACTTAAAAAATTCAGAAATTTAGTTGAAAATTAAGTGGTATTATGTAATATCAAGCTGAAAATTTGGTCAAGAAGACATTTTTAAATGAGCATGTATATCGAATATTAATTAATACATCAATCGGATTCTCAGTTCTGGTTTAAACATTTCAGTTTAATTTGTTCGGTTAGCCAAATGGACATTTTGGCTCTATCATTAACCGGACCGGTTAAATCGAACCGAACTGAAGAGTAAGGGTATTATCGTCATTTTATACATCAGAAACCCTTTTCTTCAGTCTTCTTCTCTTGCGTTCTCTTCTTCTTCACTTCCCAAATCTCACCGGAAGATCGTAACCGGAGAAGCTTCCGTCCACCGGTAAAACTCGAAACCCTTATCACTCTCGATAAAAGTGCGTTTTATATCTCATCTTATTAGGTTTCTACAAATCATTTGAATGCTCAGATTTTGGTAGATTCATCTTCAAATCTCTATATTTCTTATGAATCTCAAAGTTACGATTTGTGATTTTGTTATCTGAATATCAAAATTTCTATAGATTCGCAACCATTCTCTGTTTTTCATTGAATCTAAACGGTGAATTTGTGAAATTAGGGTTTTTTTTTGGAAATTCTCTAATGACTGTATAATGGCTGGTTTAGGTCAAGTGTTTGAGAGATAAAGAAGATGTTGAAGTTTCTGTCAAAAGTAAGAATTGAGTTCAACACATTGGATCCAAGACTTGCGTCTTGTGTTGAGTTCTTGGCTCAATGCAATGCAAGGAAGGCCAAAGAGTCGAATCCGAATTGTCAGGTTTTGGTGAAACGTAGAACCGATGAGCAGCCGCCGCAGATCACTGTGACATTTGTGAATGGTGTTGAGGAAGCTTTTGATGCTGCTGCAACCTCGGCTCAGTCGATTAGAAAGATGATTCTCGATAAAGGTCAGTATCTTGAGACAGAGCAAATGTTTCGTGAAGCTGGTGAACAATGGCCTGTGATTATCCCTGATGAAGAGCTTCTCCAAGAGGCTCCTGGTGTTAAGGTCTGTCTCATTGCACGTATTCATTGTCTCATTTTGAGTCTAGAAAGAAGAAAACTTTGGAAACAGCATATGAAGTTTAAGCTGATATGAATGGTCTAAATCAGTTACATTTCAAGCATTTTCTCTGTGTAGTATTTGCAGGTTTGTTACTGACCTTTGTATCTTGTTTTCCGTTGTGTTGCAGCCGAGAAAAGCAGAAGACAAGAAGTAATGCTGCATCATTGATATCTCTTGGTGTAATCTCATTGAATTGACAAATCTAGCTTTTGGGAATGTACGGTCGCACTCAGTACGCAACTCGATCTGTATGTCAAGCTTAGCATATTTGGTTTCGGGTTTGGACAGATAGATTTGTATTGTTTTATTGTTTATGTGAACCGGAAATGGATCAAACATTTGATCAGAAACCAGGAGTAAGACATTGATATGTAACTCTGGGAATAAAAACAATTTTTTAATGGCCAAATATCAAATCAACCGGCCGGTTCAAGTTTTGGCAAAACTAGTATACATAACTTGCACATTGAATCCAAGAGCTCATAAACAGCAAAAGAGTTTCTTGCATATGTATTTTACAGACAACAACGTATGCATGTGTGGTATATATCAAACCAGTCCTCATCCTTCACTCTCATTACCTCTCTTCCTTTCTAGGAGCATTAGGATTACCCATCATGTCCATCATCATTTTCTCAGGTGAATCTTCCCAATTCGTAAACGTTTTCAAGTCGATCTGCAGATAAAATAAAGGTGTCAAATTTGGATATCTTTGTGCATTGCATAATAGATGTTATGCTCTTTTTGTGTTTTTTTACCTTTCGACGTTGGTTGGTGAAAAGCTCTTCTCTTTTCTGGTATGTTTGTTGAATTTCCCTAGCCTTATTTCCACCTAACCCCCATGCTTCAATATCTAAAACCAAAGCCTCTACTGGTAAATAACCCTGCAGAAATCATTTTTAGCAAGAGATGTTAACCCACACATGTATAGACTCTGCTTTGTTCCTTTATGGCGTAGTGGTTTTTTTTTTTTTCTGGGATATGATGCTTCAGTTTTACCTGGTTTGGGAAAAGAGAGCCTGGCTGGTAAGTTTTATCAAGTGCATGATGACGGATTGTGATTTTAGCAAAGTCTTCATCAATGAAAATTCTTTCGTTTCCAAGTGTTCCTCCAAAACCAATTCCAACAGGCTTGGGGTGTGCGTCGTAGACTCCACCAGAGGGATGCAGATGGCTATATGCAAAGTTTTTCTCCTTGCCTGAAGATTATTAACTCAATAGCATGAAAGACTGGACTAATGGAAAGGTGAGTGTGCAGAAGAAAATTTCGATTAGAGAAGTACCAGAAGATGAGAATGAGTGGAAGACCGGACTTATGGAGAACAAATTCCCAGAGCTTCCATAAAATGTATCTTTGTTCTCAAAACCATGCTGCAAGATTGCACCAATGACCCATTTCCTCTCGCTTGAAGTACCCTCATGTTCGACTTCACAGCTTGCAGAAACTAATACTAGTATTGGAGCATGATACCCTTCAACGTTGGACCACAGTCTATTCATGCCTTTACCGTGATGGTATGAGCTAAAAAAAAGTGATGAACATAACTTAAAGACACTTGCAGAGACAGAATGTTGAAGAAACCAAACAGATGTACACATGAATGGCAAATTTAAAACAACTTCAAAACACCAGAAAGATAAACAACAAGTTTCTCAGAATGAAGGCAGTGAGTTACCGGTATAGAAGATTTTCATTGGCTTCACCGCTATTGCAGGGAAAACATGAGCCCAAAATCTCCTCCCTTATTGTACTTTTGCACGTCAAAGAAATCGCCCATGCCCTTCCACATGTTAGAAGGGTGTTTTCGCTTGTCTTCGACGCAGAATCATCTACAGCAGTGGACTTTGAAGGTCCAGATCCATCCTGCAATACATCAATCCAAACTTCACATGTCTCAGCTTTTTTAAGAGTGACACAAACAACGGTTTTGAGAAATCTTTAAAGAAACAACTTTTCGGTTAAATGCAAAACAGCAAGTAAAAAAGAATACCTCTACACTTGTTACATTTTGAAGCCTCGAATTACAAAAGTGAGAAAGGCACTCAGTGAGGCTAGGAACTGTTGTGCAGGCCCATGTAAGGAATTTCCCGATAGGAAGTTCGAGTTCTAATCCACAAACATCAGTCTCCCAAACATCCAAACTGTTTCCAGATTCAGATTCAGTACAAGAAACAACTGCTGATAGAATCAGATGACTAATATCCGGAAGAAACAAGGACCCTTTCATTTCAGCGGCTTTATTGGTTCGACCATCCCACGACATTGTCCAACACAACCAAAGAAACATAAGCAATTCTGTACTCGAAATCGACCCGTTAATCTTACAATCAGATTCATCAGATTCAAACTCAAGCTTAGGAGAAAAGCCTGCATTTTTAGCTGTCACATAATAAACTCTCAACAAAGTGTTGAACGACATCGAAGCCGACATCCTTCCACAACATTTGACATAACCACTGGCAAACTCAACCCAACTCAATCCTTCTTTGTCAGGCACGAAGAACAAATCTACTAAAGATGATCCTAAATGCTCCAACAATCTGGGAAACGAGTCCGTAACTTTTTGCCCTCCTTCAGATGTAATTGTATCGTAGCTCAAGCCAAAACTTTGCTACAAGAAGAGAAATCAAAATTGCTCAAATTCAAGCAAAGAACCAATTTTTAGAACCCTAAGTTAGATCACTCACGATTCAATTGCAAACCCAGATTTACAGGTATCCAATTATACCTTGAAGGATTGAAAAGGAACTGTATTGGTTTGAGAATCGGCAAGTTTGGAGAAAGATCGTTGAAGCAGAGGAAGAGCTCCGGTTGAAGCGGCAAGGCTTTCGATTTCTCGTTTCTCCGATGATTCTTTGTTGTCGGTCGAAGATGAAGCACCCATAGTGGTGAAGATGATCGGAGAAGATGAAAAATCCGATATTGAAAAGACCACACAAAAAAAAAAGAGATTTTTTAGAAATTGGAGTCCATGATTGATCTATAAGAAAAAAGAGACGTTTTTGAACAGTTCCATAGAGATATTTTACGATTCGCTACGTATCTTGGAGTCAACTGTGGATTGATCCGGTTCCGGTTTGAGAAAAAATTCAGAACCGGACTGATTACCAAATGTATATAAACCGAATTCTCCAGGTAACGTTTAGACTTTACAAAATTCAGAATTTAGAGAAACATACCCAATAAAATATTGGATGGAAAATTTGTACGATATAGGTCGGGTTCGGAAAGTGGGTCATTTCATATCCGACCTAAAGTTTAGTGTTCAATTCATACCTAATTTTTTCTCTCTGATAATATATACCTAATTTTTTAAAAATTCAAATTTTATAAATGAATTTATCAAATCATGCGAAATTATACAACCCTAGTTACGACTGCTGACGTGGATGGCACGTCGTTGATGATGTTAATGACATGGTTGTCACGTCATCATATTTTTAAACAAAAAAAAATATTTTTCTCTTCACCTTCTTCTTCTTCATCACTATCACCCGACGAAACTGTAAAAAAATTATTTTTTAATGTAAAAATTTAAAATCTTTTTTTTCGAAACTAATAACCAATATTTAAACCCAATTTAATATTTAAACCGAGTTTATAATCCTAAAATTCGTAATTTCTCTTCTAAAAGTCTTCAAATCGCTTTCAGTGAAAAACATAAACCCTACAATCTTATATATTAATCTTTGAAGACATTCTTTACATGTATTGTCATTAGAATAATTGTCTTTTAAGAACAAAATATAATTTCTTATTAATTGTCATTGACAATTAGGGTTGTTTGGATACATAGATATAAGTTAAGATACAAAGATAATATTACCATTAATGAGAAATGGTATTTTATTCTTAAAATCCAATTATTCCAATCATTTAATTAAGCTCTCTTTTTTGTCTTCAACTTAAAACCGTATTTCGATTAATATATAAGATTATTGTAGGATTTATGTTTTTCACTGAAAGCGATTTGAAGATTTTTAGAAGAGAAATTGCGAATTTTGAGTTTATAAACTCGGTTTAAATATTAGATTCGGTTGAAATATTGGTCATAAATCTCGAAAATAAGATTTTAAATCCTTACATAAAAATAATATTTTTTTTACAGTTTCGTCGGATGATACTGATGGAGAAGAAGAGGAAGATAAAAAAAATATTTTTATTTTTATTTAAAAATATGATGATGTGGCAACGATGTCATCAACGACGTGGTAACCACGTTATCAACGTCATCAAGGACATAGCATCTACGCCAGCAGCCGTGGCAAGAGATATATGATTTCGCATGATTTGGTAAATTCGGGTATGAAATTTGAATGTTTTAAAAAGGTTGAGTATATATTAGCACAAAGAAAAAAGTTAGGTCTGTATTAAACATTGATATTTAGGTTAGATATGAAATGACCGACTTTCTGGTCGGATTCAGATATTTTGGACACAAACAAAAAGTCACTATCTGAATTTTTAGAGGTTAGGAATAATCATATAAAGTATCGGTTATAATGGTTATTTTCGGTTAATTTTAGGAATTTTTTGATAATATTTTGGATAATATCAAATTTTCAATTATAAAAACAGATAATCGGGGTATTTTATGTCATATATCAACTGTTATATGCTTTGATATATCATAACGGGTACGCATATAAGATGGAAAAAATCGGAACCTACAGTATATGGGTAGGATCATCTAACCCAGACATGGCGATTTTGAACTGAACCAAACGAATTGTGAAGAACTGAAGACTATAGATGCAATGATAATTTCTTTACACGTAATAACAACATTTTATCATTAACATTTTGAACAATGTAGCATTTTTACCTAGGTATTCTAAGAGGTTATTAACATTTTGGCCCAGAGTACGTACAAAGAAAAAAACCCAGTGGGCCGACTTCAAGGACGAAACCAAACTCGATCAGGTTATATATAGTCTTACAATCTTACTGTCCCATTTGAAGCTAAGACTATGAGGATTCACTAAGAAGTCCCACGAATTGAAATTTGGTTTTGATACCATAAAAAACAAGGTTTATCGACCGTTTGTATTTTCTTACTAGCTTCGAAGCCAATATATACACATATGGGTAGAGACCTAAAATTGGTCGAGATAGGAAAATACATCAACAAGAAGACATATACGAATATACACACATAAGATAAATAAATCGTACTATGCGAGATATAACTCAAATAAATAAAATCACAATCTTAGTTAGTTTAACTTATAGTTGTTTACGTGTGTCCAAATTAGTAAAAGTATGATTGCATCAATATTTTGAATTGTTCTAGATCTTTTTAGACGTCATGCATGGATTTTTATAAGAAAATAACATCTCCATTGACAAAAATTGTTTAAGAAACATAAATGCTGTCATAAAAGGCTTCTGGATTTATAGAAAACTCTCTATTTGTTATGTCACTATTCTGTTACAAAATTTATTTTTTTCCAAAATTTAATTGCAGAAAAAAATTCACATGGACCAACAACGATGGTTCGTCAGCATGAGTTCTGGCTATTGATCACCAATTTGTTACTAAATTTTTGACAGATGTTATTTCTGTAGGAGAATCCAAAGCTAGTAGGATTCAAACTCAAATGAGCTTACTAAGCTAGATAGAAATATAGAAAATGATATTGAAATGAAACAGCTTATTAAAGCTTTATTTTGTGCAAGTAAAAGTAAAGAAGATGATCCTTAGATAGTCACCAAAAACACAATGACTTTAGATTTGATTTCATAAAAGGGGAAAGAGGAGAGTTGCTCAAAGTGGCAACTCTTTAGGTTACCTTACATTGATATTCTAAAGACAAATTTATATGAACCTCTACTTACATAGGCTAATCACTACAGAAAAATAGGTCGATTTCCGACCACTATTTCCAACGAAATCGGTGAACGGAAAAATACCGACATATTTTCGATAAATTTCTGACTAATTTCCGACGAAAAATCATTAGTCAGAAATTAGTCGGAAATTGTTAAAAATTTCCGATTAAATCAAGTTGGTCGATTAAATCAAGTTGGTCGAAACCCTGTGGTTGTCGGAAATTCATCAAATTTTTTTTTTTTTTAATTTTTAATTTTTATTTTAAAAAGGTGGTCAGAATTCGTCAAAAATTTCCGACGAATTTCTGATAAATATTTAATTAAATTTTTCTTTTTTTAAATGTTGTCGGAAATTCGTCGAAAATTATTAAAATTTTTCTTTTAACTTTTTTAATTATTTATTTTTTATAAATATATCAGAAATTCGTCGGAATTTTTTTGGATTTTTATGTTCCCGCGTTTGTAAGTTCAAATGATTTGAATTTATCGCATTTTGAGTTTTGCGACGAATTTCTGACGAAACTTTCGTCGAAAATAATTCATATATATACCAAATGAGTATTCACCCGTTTCACATTTTAAAACACAATAAACTCAATTTCTAATAACATCTTCTTCTCTCTACTTCGAAAATCATTTTCAATTTTCAAAAGTTCATCATTTTCCTTCTCTTTTTCAATAAATAATCTTTATTTATGAATATATATTAATTTATTTTTAACTAATTTAATTTAATTCTAATTTGTAGATAATAAATATTTTTAATTTTTAACTATAATTATTTTATTTTCGTTTTAATAGTTTCAATTTATTTTTGTTTTGTTTAAAAAAATATATAAAAGTCGTAGAAAATTCGTCGGAAATATTCATTTCATTTTTTATTTTAGTTATAATTGTGGTCGGAAATTCGTCGGAAATTTCCAACGAATTTCTGACCACTATATAAATTTTCGCTAGAAATTTGTCGGAAATTTCCGACAAAATTCTGACAATTATTTACAATGAATTTCCGACCAATATTTTTCGTCATTAATTTTCGACGACTGTTGGTTTTCCAATCAAAGAATTCAGACGAATTTGAATTTATCATAAATTCACTGGAATATGCCATTTCCGACGAATTTCTGACCAATACCGTTATCAAAAATTGAAATGTTTTTTGTAGTGAATGGACTTCTCATGAGATACTATCTAAGACTTCTTATGGATCCTCTAATAATTTCTAACAGATAACTCTTGAAAATTAATTGGAGAATTTGTCATTGCAGTATACAACCATCATCATACATATTTCGTCAATAATTGAACTAACCACTGGCTAAATTTTTTTTCTTCTTCTATATTGTACATGAATTGTGACGACGGGTCCGTTGGTTGACCAAATTATTAACTGTTATACACGATTATCATAACGGATATGGATATGAGACGGCAAAATTTGGAATCTATATGGATATATAGGATCATATAACCCGTCCAAAAATAATCATGCCGATTTTAAACTGAACCAAAAAATTTGTAAAGACTATATATGTTGTTTACCAAATAACTGATAAATTTGACATCATTTTTCCATTTCCAGATTAGAAATTCGAACTAACCAAACCGAACCAATTAAATATTTAATGTACAAAGCCTAATCATTAAGAAAACCCACTATACTATCTTGTTTTTGTTTGTTTGTTAAAGACTTTACTATATGTTCCGGTCAATACATTAATTTCACACGATGGATCGGGATCAGTGGACTTTTGTTGAATAGTGAATGTTCATGCTTTGGATATTTTAACACTTATTCGTTTAACCAGTCCAAAGTCGCTGCATTCTAAAATGAAAATCTCATGCACTAGTACGAGTTTTCTTAATAAAGAATTAGAGTTGAATCAAAGTATAACGCCTACAAAAATAATATTCTATAATCACATTCAATATAAAATGATTACACAATTAATTAAGAATCAATTTAACAGAAACGTACAAAAGAAAAAAAACAAACCGAACATGGCTCTGCATGTCGTCAACGCGCACAGAGCCAGCCCATGACCAATTACAAAACGCGCTTTTCAGTTTTGAATTGATCACAACGTCGTCGTTTTGTCCAATTACCTCAACACTGTAGCCGATTTCGATGACTTCAGTGTCACCCTTTGACTTTTCAATACATCTATAAGTTACTCACGTTCTCGTATCACTTCCCATGCATCTAAACAAACTCTATCTACTATCTCAAAACACACTTGAAATCTTGTCTAAACACAAACTAACAGAAGGAATAAATGGGTTTGGTCCGATCATTTTGTTCGTTCATAGTCTTCCTTAGTTGTCTCATCGCGGTTTATGGCCAAGGTACGAGGATCGGGTTCTACTCGACCACGTGCCCCAATGCCGAGACGATTGTTCGGACCACAGTGACATCTCACTTCGGTTCAGATCCACGAATTGCACCCGGATTACTGAGAATGCATTTCCATGATTGCTTCGTTCAAGGTTGTGATGGTTCAGTGCTTTTAGCGGGACCTAACTTTGAAAGAACCGCTGGCGCAAACTTTAACCTACGTGGTTTCGAGGTCATTAACGATGCCAAGAGGCAGCTCGAGGCGGCATGTCCTGGTGTTGTCTCTTGTGCTGATATCTTAACCTTAGCGGCTCGTGACTCCGTTGCCCTCGTAAGTAAATATATATTAATACAAATATCATACATAATTTGTCTATTCCAAAAAATAAAGATTTAAATTTGTTTCAGAAAATTAATTTTTAAAAATTTCTATGCAACATTTAAGTTAATTTATATGGTTACCTCTATAATTAGTATTGGAAAAAAATGAGGTAAAACCGAAAATATAAGCATTCATTCAAAACATCTTAAAAAATGAACAAACGAAACGGATGGAAAGTAATTAACGTTTGCGTGGCTTTGCATGGGTGAATGTAGACACAAGGACAAAGTTGGCAAGTTCCAACAGGACGTAGAGATGGACGAGTTTCCTTGGCAACGAACGTTAACAATCTCCCCTCTCCAAGTGACTCCGTAGCCAATCAACAAAGGAAATTCGCCGCTTTTCGCCTCAACACTCGCGATCTCGTCGCTCTTGTTGGTAAGTTACTTTACAAAATTCTAGATTCTAGATTTCACACATATCACCGTTTAGAAATCAGAATAGATCCAATAGATTAGTTTGGATGGAAACTCCTATAGTATGTTTTTTTTTTCGCATTTTGAATTTACTTTAATAATTAGTGAATTTCCTTTGGTTCATCTTCTCACTCGCACTTAAAATTTGTATCTGAATAATGATAAGAATTTATTTAATCAAATGAATATCAATTAATTTGATTTAATAGTCTAATACTAATTGGACTTAAGACCAAATCTACCACGCTCAAAATCATTTTTTCCTTAAAATATATATGAGATGTAGGAGTGTTCAATCCATGTTTCTCTTATTCGATTTGTTTTTTTCCGGTTTAAAGAAAATAGTTATTAAGCTATAAATGATACAATATGTCTCTCTTTAACAACTATATAATTAGAATTAAACTGAATATGAATATATATGATTTAATAGGAGGGCACACGATCGGAACAGCTGCATGTGGATTCTTCACGAACAGAATATTCAACTCGACCGGAAACACAGCAGATCCAAGCATGGACCAAACATTTGTACCAACACTTCAAAGACTTTGTCCCCAAAACGGGGACGGATCAGCTCGTGTGGATCTTGACGCTGGAAGTGGAAACACATTTGACACATCCTTCTTCAACAATCTCAGTCGTGGTAGAGGAATTCTTCAATCCGATCACGTTCTTTGGACTAATCCGACCACAAGATCCATAGTGCAAGAGTTCATGGCTTCTAGAAGCAACTTCAATGCCCAGTTCGCGAGGTCAATGGTTAAGATGAGTAATATTGGTGTGAAGACAGGGGTAAATGGAGAAATTCGTAGGGTTTGCTCTGCGGTTAATTAATCATTGATTACTGATGATTAAGTATTTTTTATGGCTAACTTATTCGAATGTTTGATTTGTTATGAGTTTGATTTTAATTTCATTTATATTTAATTATACCAATAGATTAGAAAGGAATGAGAGAAACCCAAAAGTGGGGTGCTGGTTATTTGTATTCCATTTCTTTCGGTTTGATTTACTTTGGTGGAACTAATAAAGTTTAATTTCGTTACATGAAAAGATCAATATAGTTGGTGTTTAATTTATCGCCAATCTTCCGTGGAATACCAATTACCACCTTGATCCAATTGATCATTCGAAACGAAGAAAGGCTTCAACGATGTGAAAACGCGGTAACACGGAATACTTTCAGGTTGAGATGTTTCCGTCAGCATAATCATAATTAGCTAGGTTTTTTGTTTTTTGGTTTAAATGTTAAGATTTTATAACTTTAACCAGAAATACAATGTTTTCTATCCCATACAAAAGTGGAACTTACAAAACAGACAAAGAAACTATAAAGGTAAAGCTATACAACCAAAATAAAACTGAAGGAGAGAGGGAGTGCAAAGATCCGAGGCCGGATAGGAAATGAGACAATTCCTTAAAATTCGGTCGATGGAGACAATGATTGTACCTGGCGGCGATGCAAAACCAGTGAAAATCCTAGTGTTTCGTTCCTTCCAAATGTGGTATGTCGCAACTTGGAGGAATAGCTTAAGGACAACAATAGCTTGATGCTGAGGTGGAGTGCGTTGCTAAGTAATCCACAATGAGGTCGCTGCTAATCTAGAGGGAGGCGAAGAAAAAATCCTTGTGGCGAAACTCCTCCAAATTGCAGAAGAGAAAGGACATGAGAAGAATAGGTGATCATGTGTCTCCACACTAGAGGAGCAGAGCACACAAGAATTTGGAACAGTCATACCCCATCTCAAGAGCCTATCTTTAGTGGGTAAACGATTTAGCATTGCTAACCAAGTGAAAAAAGAGTAGCGTTGCACATGTTCCTTGAACCAAACCACCTTTGTCCAAGGCACCAGTGGAGAACGATCCCGTAGCTGCTCCCAAGTTTGCTTGGAAGAGAATTGAGAAGAGAATGAGCCAGCAGTGTTGCACCAGAGGAATTGATTACCACCACGAGACCCCTGTGGGGGGTGTAATGGCTGTGAGAGTGATGAGAAAAGACTGAATATTCTCATATCTTGCTGCAAGCATATTCCAAGATGCATCATATGTTGCTTCAATAACCCTAACATCCTTCCTTACACGTAGCTGCCTAGGACCGGATTCTCCCAAAAAATAGATGAGAGGTCCCAAATCCGTCCACGCATCATACCAGAAGGAAGCGAACTCTCCATTACCTATTTCACATAGCATAAAAGTGGTCAAATGATGCTTCAACTTAAGCATACTTCTGATCGTACTTGAAAACCGAAAAATGTCCTCTGTTTGCCGGAATACTTCTGACCACTTCTGAAAACCGGAAAGTGGTCAAATGATGCTTCAACTGGAGCATACATCTGATAATTAGCTAGGTTTGATGCTCTTTTAAATACAATCCACATTCCATATGCTCAAACAATCATATATCTTTTCGTTAATTCATATATATTCCCATTCAATTTCAATTATACTAAACGATCACAAGAACTAAATCCAATATCCGATATGGCCGAGCCCGATCGATCTTCCTCTGATTGAACAAGATCAACCCTCCCTTGGTTGAGCACGACCAACCCTTCTTTCCCAAACTCAAATTGTCTTTAATGATATTACAATTAACGGTTCAGTATCACAAACCGACCATTAGAATGCAAACTCTACCGTTGAATACAAAGATTGCCGAGTAAGAGTTTCGGCTAGCCTGATCAAAGCATGGATGACCCTCTGCTCGGTATCCTGAAATTCCTGCGTGAGAACCGGGTTTTCTCTTTCTCTCTTCTTCTCACAAGTCTTTCTTTCACTGTATGGAGTTTTTGAATTCGTGTGTGAGAACTAAAAGGCATATAGAAACCTTATAAGGCCTGACCATCTCACACTATTGGACTTATTTTGTGTGGGAGACTAATGTGCCCTGTTGTATCCCTCATATGATCCACAAAATTTAGGTTTAGATCAGGTTTATGAAGTCTAGTTTTCCTAACTTAGGCTTGATTCCTATTCTTAGCTACTTGGTTTAGACCCGCCAATACTATTGAGAAGTGAGAACCGTACAGTCCAAGACTTGGTGTACTAGTCGCCCTATACTCCCTTCCATCCAATCCATGAAATTCTTAATAATTATCGATATAGATTTTGGTCTGATTCCTAATAACTAGAGATCGCATGCCAATAAAACAAAGTGAAACAGGTTGCAAAAGGGCTTCCCTAATTACTGTACAAGGTGAACATTACTCAGAGATGTTTGCCTCTAATTAAAAGTATGGCATTATTATACTATACTTACAATTTAAGAAGTTAAGAGGAAAGTACCTCCAAGAGTTTGAAGTCAATGAGAAAGAACATGTACCAATTTTGAAAAGAAAAAAAACATTATACGGTCTGAAATAAACAACAAGGCCATGATCATTTTCTTCAACAAAGTTTCCATATGATTCCAATTCATGCAAAAAAACATTATGATATTACACGAAATGATCATCATAATTATATAAAGATATAAAAGTAAATCAAAACACAAAACAATAGATAGGAAACGAAACAGAGTAGCAACAGTTACATGGTGACCCAATACCACTTCAAGGTCTTATTATGAACCAGTACAAACTCAGACTTTCCAGTAATAATATAGAGATTCAAACAAACACAACACCAACGTCAAAAGATATTATGTAGAAAGATATGTGACTTATAGCTTTTTATTTAGTAGATATTTGAAGCTAGGCAAGCACACTTTCTCATTACACTCTCTAGCACAGAGAGGGTTTAGTCATCGTCTTCGTCACGACGCCTCTGGTGGTGATGCTTGTAACGGTGCTGCTTCTTCTCCTCATCATCATCAGAGTCATTGCCACCCTGCAAATTTTGTACAGAGATGATTAGGTTAAGCAAATACTACATCCTATCAAATGTTCAATATACAATGACGTCGAGTTAATGATGCCAATGCTGTGAACAACCATAAGAAAGGAGAAGAGATGTTATGTATTTAAGACCTTCATATATCCTACAAGTTGTCCAAATCCAATCGAATACTGAACCAGCAAAGTCAAATGGAATCCTAGAACTAGCGCTTTTGGTTCAAGCAAAATCAACCAAACAGGGTTCTTTATAATGGATGTTCATAGATGGCTAGATCATGAATGGAACATGAACCATCACTAAAGATATAAACTTTGCTTCAATACGGAGATCACTCTACTACACTATGATCAACAAAGGATTGAACAAATCAAAGCTTGTCTTCCACACAATCTAGAGTCACACTATGCACAATTCCACTAAACGAAATGATAATTTCTTCAACTTACATATTTCTTGCGACCATAGCTCCCTTCCTCATCATCACCAGAACCAGAACGGTTCCTGCGCTGCTCATCATCATCATCATCGTCATTGCGACGGCCATAGCTAGGCTTCCTGTAACTTCCTTCTTCCTGTTCCTCAGACCTTCCATAGCTAGGCTTCCTGTAACTCCCTTCCTCCTGATCCTCTGATCTTCCATAGCTAGGCTTAATGTAACTCTCCACCTGTTCCTCAGACCTTCCATAGCTAGGTTTCCTGTAACTCCCTTCCTCTTGTTCCTCAGACCTTCCATAGCTAGGTTTCCTGTAACTCCCTTCCTCTTGTTCCTCAGATCTTCCATAACTAGGCTTCCTGTAACCTTCCTCTTGATCCTCAGATCTTCCATAACTAGGCTTCCTGTAACCTTCCTCTTGTTCCTCAGATCTTCCATAGCTAGGCTTTATGTAACTTTCAACCTGTTCCTCAGATCTTCCATAGCTAGGCTTCCTATAACCTTCTTCTTGTTCCTCAGACCTACCATAGCTAGGCTTACGCTCATACTCAGACTCCGATCTGCCACCATATCCAGATCCAAGCCCCGATTCAGGTCTCCGACCATACTCAACCTCAGTTCTTCCACCACCAGATCCATACTCCGATTCAGCCTCCGTTCTACCACCATAACCAGATCCATAACTCTGCTCAGGTTTCCGACCATACTCCGTCTCCGTTTCACCACCATATCCAGATTCAGGTCTCCTACCATATTCACTCTCCGTCTGACCACCATAACCGGATCCAGATCCATAACCAGGATTTGGTCTTTCACCTTGAACATGACCACCACCACCTGAATCGGGTCGAAATGCGGGTCGTGGCTTGGGTCGAGAATAGCTACTGTACTCTGTGTTAAGAGCTTCATCGCCGTAAGCAGAAGGCTCATGGATCTGAGTAAATTCAGGTCTCTCGTATTCGAAATCGTCATCAACACCAGACGAAAGAGGGTAACAAGTCTCATCGGAAGGTGGAATCGGACGGCCGTAGATCACGGTGATGTCGTAACCACCACTGTACGGCGTTGGATCAAACTCATCGAAATCGTCGACGTCGTTCTCGTCTCTGGTGTAGTACGGCATCGTTTTAGAAGCTTCTCAGTGTGTGTTTTTCTTTCTTTCTTGGATCTGATAAAATGACGAAATGAGAATTTATACGCGGAGGAAGACGAAGAAGAAGAGTTCAAAAACGCTGCGTTTTAATTTATAATTGTGGATCCTCTTTTACATGGAGACCACTACGATTCGGGTAAGCTGTGCCACGTGGCTCTATCTTAATTGGTAAAAAGCAATTTGATTGTACCGATTGCCGACTGATCGAACCGGGAACAAGACCATGTGCAAAAGTATGATTTATAAGAAATTAAGGGACTATATTACAAATACGAATAGAATTTTTCAGCTAATGCAATTGAATTTTTTTTTTTTTTTGAAAAAGCATTAATGCAACTGAATTACAGTGTCATGATTTTATTGGTTTATGATGATTTTTATATTTTGATATCCTAAAAACCAATATCAACCCAATATAGTGAAATACTAATAACAAAAGAGAATACCAAAATACACGAAATCATATATTTAAATTAAAAGTAAATAGAAAATTTTACACTTTAAAGTTATAACAATGACTTTTTATTTTTTATTTTTATATTTACCACATCATTCATCTGACAAAATTGCAACCATTAATATCATATTGATTATATATTTACCAAAATATCTTGCTCTATCTTTACATTTCCTTCATACTTTGTTTGTTTCACAAAAAATGTCATTCTACCACTTTTTACACAAATTAAAAAAAAATGTAAAAAAAAATTATACTCTTCCTTAATACACTAAAAAAGTTTCTCTCTCTAATTAATAAGCTGAAAATTTAGGAATAAAATTGAGATTTAGTTTTTAAAACTACATCAAAAATACAAAACGACACTCTTTGTGCAACAAAAATAAAACTTAAAACGACACTCTTTGTGAAACGAAGCGAATAATTATTTAAATAATCAAATATATAAAACGATAAATATATAAAATTCACACTCTTTGTGAAACGAAGCGAGTAATTATTTAAATAATCAAATATATAAAACGATAAATATATAAAATTCAAAATTTTGATATCTATAAAATTAGGTTTATTTTATATGCAAATTAAGTGATTGTCTCATCCATATTGTTTTAATATCATATTGATTCTATATTTACTAAGATATCTGTAAAACATTTATTTTTCTGCTTAATTTTTTTTCAAGTTTTTATTTGCAGTTAAGGGAAAATGTTTTAAAAGTTTTAGATATACACATAAAAATTAGTATATGTTTCTATTGTGTTTTTTTTTATTTGAAATAAATATGCAAATTAGCATATGTAACTTTTTTGTTTGTTTGTTTTTATATTTGATTAAAGAAAAAAAAAGTTTAATTTTTTGACACTAACGCAATCTAATCGAACAATTGATAAGTGAGCATGTTAATGATTAACTTTGAGAACCCAAATTTTATATAATAAGATTTTTATTATTTAATTATAACCTTTATTTCCTTTAGAAAAAAAAATCTTTAGAGCTATGTATAATTTTGTAAAATAAATTTCTTACAATGGATACAATTAATGTCCAAAATATGTTTTCAGTGGGGATGGTTATGTAATTTTATTTAGGGCTTATTAATATACCTCAATTCTTCCACAGCCCTAGTCGTATTTACATAACCCTATTTTATAATCTTTCATCTCTACCCCTTGCTTCTACAAATTCCGCCGACTCGATCATGATCTCCGAAGATGAACTACCGCAGAAAGAGAAGACGAGTTCGAGTTAATATTATAACATTTATCTCAATTTATCTAATCTAATTTTCTTAAAATAAAATGTTTTGATAAAAATCCTAATATTATTATTCTTTATTAAAATAATATCACTACGTCAGGTAAACTATTTGGATGTAAATAACAACTCACAAAAACAAAATTTATATCAAAACTAATAGTAATTAATAACAAAAGAGAATACTAAAATACAAGAAATCATATATTTAAATTAGAAGTGAATAGCATAATTTACACTTTAAAATAATGCAACGATTTTTTTACATTTTTTTTATATTTATCATATTATTTCTTCGCCAAAATGACAATCATTAGTATATATTTATACTAATGGTTGATTGTGAAAGAGAGAGTCTTTTTTCACTAAGTGAGTTCATAAATCATGTCCAGATTTTCTAGTCTTATGAAATATGATTTTTTAATAATATCTTTAATGTAATATCTTTAAAAATATATAAACAAAGACATTCACTAATTAAAGTCGTTAAATACATAATTGGCGCGAAATATGTTATTAATTGATAATAATTACATCTTTCAAAAGTGTCAAAAGAGTGTAAAAAACAAAGTAAAATTTTGAGTAGCATCCGTCTATATAAACATGACATGTCCGTTTTGGAGTTTCATACATTTTATCAAGAGTCGAGCGATTATCTTCTTCTTCTTTTTTGAAGAGTTCTTAAATTAAGATAACTTGCTGTGATTATCTAATCAAAAACAAAAGCTGAGATTGGGTTAATTAGAGTTCTTTTGTTCTTTTTCATTTCGATTTGGAGAAAAGAAAACAAAAAGCTATTTAGAATTGAGTTTGTGATTTTTATTAGTAATACTATGACTTTGAATTCAGAGTAAAATGTTAGCGAAGGCAAACAATTCGCTTTTGACCTCAACGTCAAAGCTGTTGAAGATGACAATTGTGATTCTCCTCTCGAGGGCTCAGATTCGTGCTCAGTTTGTCTCGAGCCGTTAGTCAATAATAATGATGATCATCGAACATTTGTTACACTTAAATGTGACCACAAGTTTCATTTTGGTAAGTTTTTTTGTACACCAAATAATTTTATTTTATTTTTGTGGAATTTTTATTTGAAAAAAGAAAAAACCATTAATTTACTCTTATTGATGTGTAATATAAAATACCTCCCTTTTTAGTTCGTTTGCAGAACTATGGATCCTTAATTTCTCAAGTGTTGAATATAGCTTTTTTTAGGCTTTTGTTGTAAATGATACGTACTTTGAAATAATTATTTGTCAGAGATTGTGATTTATGATGTGATATTTTAGGTCATTTCTATTCAACCACAAGTACATGAATTTTTTCTTAAATTTCTTTCGTTTCTCTGTACTACAATATTAGATGCTTAGACAACAATATTCGGGGTTTAGTCGACCAAAAATTTCCAAAGATATTTAATTAAGATTATTCACCTAATCAGTGTAAGATGGGTTGTAGCCAAAAGTTAATAGTACTTTTAACCTCATTTTATATCATAGATCATTCACTATTGTGTGTTAGTATCATGAGTTTAATTAGTTTTGATGTTTTATGTGCTATTGTTATCTCATAAAGACATCTAACAATTTTGTGCTCACATGTTTCTTTGTATACAGATTGTATTGGCTCAACTTTTAATACAAAGAGCTTAATGCAATGCCCAAACTGTAGGAAAATAGAACCAGGTCAATGGCGGTACGCAACCGGTGATCGTCCAATCCCAGATTTCAATGACGAGGGTTGGATTTTTGTAGACGAGGATTGGGTTTTTGTAGAAGAAGAAGAAACTGATCCAGGATTCTTCATTGATTTGGTAATATTTGATTCGGTTTTGAAATGAAGTTATTAGATGAATGACTTTAATAAAAACGATGCTTGTCTTACAATTGATCTCATCTAAAATACTTAACATATAGATCATGTATAGAGTATTGCACGTATCATAATTTGTGTATCTTGTAGAATTTATGAACGGAGTTGTGCCCTATTGAACCCTTAGGACATCACTATTTTTTCGACTAAGATGTACATCAACTGTGGTTACATTTATACTCTTATTAACTACAGATGCAACGGTTCTCTGTTCGTCGAGAACCGGAGCTTCAAATTGCTTCTCAACGTCACAAGTTAAAGTGACCATTCAACAGCTTATACAAAAGGAGACAAAAAATATAAGATAGGTAGGAAGGAGTTTTGGAAGATAGTTTATATAAAAGGAAAAGCTTTTTTATTACGAACACTCAAATGACTCAAGAGAACTCTTTGACTTATTTCTTACTAACTTAGCCTGGTTCTAACATCTAACCATGGCTTGATATTTATAATGCAAAGTTTTAAAAATATTTTATAGCATATTACCTAAGATATTTTTCTAATTATCTAACAACCATCAATTTATTCAACTCTCTCACAACCACACACTTATAATTATAACCTTATTCGATACTTATAATCATAACTTTGTTTAATATTCTTACTTATTTATATAAGATTAAACAAAGCGAACTAAATATCACAAATAAGAATAATAACAAATTGTAATATATTGTTGCATCTGCTTCGAATAATGCTAATATGAGAATTGTTTATTTCTACTAAAAATTGGATTTGTGTGACTTTTGTACCGTAAAATTTGTGAGTATTTCTATTTTGTGTGTAGATTGACGAGATTTGATGCGATGTAAAACTATAATAATATTTAATATTTGTATTTTATACTTTATTATTATCATAGTATAACTAATATTACATAGGACGTCCGACAAAATTTTATATGTAGTCATATTTGTTATCTTTCTCAAAGTTTATAATCCATTTTTATTTTTATGTGTTTAACTATTTAATTTTAAATTGATATCCTTTTCTTTTTTTAAATGACATCTTTTGTTTTATCTAATATTCATAATAGTTTGAAAAATAAATTTAGAGGTGAATGACAAGATGTATTCGCCGAAAGATTCTATGATTCCGGCAATTTTCCGTCATCTAAGTCAGATTTGCCAATTAACCTTTATATTAAAGTTTCATATGCAAATTTGAGTAAACAAGTTCTAATCAAAATGTGTTTTGATTAGATCAACATGGAGAGTACTGAGTACCCCTACACATAAGGCAAAATATGTATATTTTGGGACTTTGAAAATTGTCCTATACCAGAAAATTCCATTGATTTTCACATTTTAAAAAACATCACAATTGGCATGAGGCTTTAATAGTTTGGTGGAAATGATTGCTATTGGCAATCGGAAACAATTCCATGTTGGGGAAAAACCCTTTAAGTAAACATCCTATCATTGCATGTGTCGGGTTTAGAAGAAAACTATCTGAAGCAAAAATCAAAATTCCATTGGTTAAAGGTTGGGGATGGTAATAATAAGGTATTTCACAAAGCTGCAAAGGGTTAGGAAAGTGTCTAATGCGATTAAAGATATCAAATGTCAAGATGGAACTATAGTAGACACTCAAGTGGAGATAAAGAATGAGGTAGGACGATTTTTTCATGATTTCTTAGCTCACAAGTCACAAGCCAGCTCACTACCAGGGTATATCAGAGGAGGAGCTAAGAGCTTTGGTGCAATAACGGTGATCAGAAGCGGATGGGGTACAACTGGAACGTGATATAACTGCAGAAGAAATCAAAGAAGTTTTATTCTCTATGCCAAGTGATAAAAGTCCGAGACCTAATGGATATACAGTAGAATTTCTTAAGAAAACATGGTCAATATTACAGAAAGATTTTGTGGTTGCAGTTCAATCGTTCTTTCTATATGGCTTCATAACTAAGGGAGTGAACACTACCATACTCGCGCTAATACCAAAAAAGAAAGAGGTTAGGGAGATGAAGGATTATCGCCCCATTTCTTGCTGCAACGTGCTTTATAAAGTCATATCAAAGATCATTGCCAACAGACTGAAAATAATGCTCCCGGGTTTCATCTCTCCAAACCAGTATGCTTTTGTCAAAGATCGTTTATTGATGGAAAATATCTTATTGGCATCTGAAATAGTTAAAGATTATCATAAAGACTCGATCTCATTTCGGAGCGCAATAAAGATCGATATATCAAAAGCTTTTGATTATATGCAGTGGCCATTTCTCATCACCACACTCTCGGCATTGAACTTCCCACTACGCTTCATCAAATGGATTGAGCTCTGTATCACCACGACATCATTCTCAGTACAAGTAAATGGGGAGCTATCTGGTTTATTTCACAGTGAAAGGGACCTTAGACAAGGTTTGCTCACTATCTCCTTATCTGTTTGTTATCTGTATGCAAGTTCTGTCCACAATGCTTGATAAGGCAGCCCTGGAAAGAACAATAGGCTACCATCCTCGATGCCAAAACTTGAAGCTCACACACTTGTGTTTTGCAGACGATTTATTGGTTTTTACAGATGGGAACAAAAGATCTATTGATAGAATACTCTAGATCTTTGAACAATTTGCTGAGTTTTCAGGACTCAAAATAAGCCTTCAGAAATCAACATTATATATGGTAGGGGTAAGAGATATTGACAAGGAGTTAGTTCTTCGATCTTTTCTTATTAACTAAGAGAATGACAAAAAGTGACTATACTCCTCTCATAGAACGAATCAAGGAAAGAATTGGTAGCTGGACAGCTAGACATCTTTCGTTTGCAGGACGGCTATAACTTAGAAGTTCAGTTATTCACAGCCTCACAAACTTTTGGATGTCCGCTTTTCGTCTCCCGAAAGCCTGCATTAAGAAATTAGACAGTTTGTGTTATGTTTTTCTATGGTCGGGCCCTGAGTTAAATAAAAAAAAAGCTAAAGTGTCATGGAGTGATGTCTGTATGCCAAAGGAAGAAGGAGGGTTGGGGCTTCGATCTTTATCATAAGCAAACAAGGTTAGTTGTCTAAAACTTATCTGTTGACTGTAGTCATCAAGCTTTATGTGGGTACAGTGGCTACGTATATACTTATTACACAAGGGTTCTTTTTGGTCGTTAAGTGGAACATCAACATCAGGAACTTGGATGTGGAGAAAGTTACTTAAGTATAGGAGCCTAGTTTTCTGGTTTTGTAAAATATGAGGTCAGAAATGAGAAGAGTATATCATTTTGGCATGACAATTGGTCCCCATTAGGACCTCTGATTGCTATAACGAGTCTGCGATACTGCATTGATTTGGGGATTGGTTTACAAGACACGTTGGCTGCAGCGGTTTCAACTCATAGATGTAGAAGACACCGATCTGATCATCTAAACTAAATAGAAGCATTCTTAGAGGATATTTGTACAAACGGATTGGCTGAAACAGAGGATGTGGCACTATGGAAAGGGAGTTTTGATCGATATAAGGCTTCTTTCACCACAAAGGAAGTCTGGGAAGCTACACGGCAACAAAAGCTAAAGCATGAATGGTGTCAAGCTATATGGTTTTCTCACGCCACACCTAAATACTCTTTCCTGCCTTCGCTTGCCACAAAAATCGACTAACAACGGGGGATAGAATGTTGAGTTGGAATGCAGGGGTTAATACATCTTGTGTGTTCTGTCAAGAACCAATGGAAACTAGGAACCAATTGTTCTTCACTTTTCTATAGTCGAGAGAAGTCTGGTCGGGTCTCACTTCTAAGCTTCTCGACCGTCATTTCTCTACAGATTGGGATGTTATCCTAAATCTCCTCACGAGCAAGTCACTAGGCAAGGAACGTTTGTTTATATTGAGATATATTTTTCAGCTTCTAGTTTACTCACTATGGAAAGAAAGAAACAATAGGAGACACGGGGAAAACTCAATTCCACATATTCAACTAATCAAGCGGCTTGACAAGGATGTTTGCAACAGAATATCATCCATAAGAGAACAAGGAGATGGAAGATATGTGGGATGCATGGCGGTTTGGTTTGAAATGAGATAAGGGAAAATTTTGTTTTTTGGTTTTGTGTCTACCTTTATGCAATATGTATGTTAAAAAGTTTAATCATCCGATGCAATTGATGTAAAAACGTTTTTTCTGAACAAATTTTAGATTCTATTCAAAAAAAAAAAAAACATCCCATCATTGGTGTGCATGCACAACACCAATTACATGATACGAAAGAGATGGACGACAAATAAATAATCATAAAAATGATGGCTTTAACATGCAATTTGCAATTATTACACACATTTAATTCATGTACATGCATGTTTTAAGCATGTTAATTAATGCATCTTTATACAAGACTGCCTACATGATAATATTTTGGACTAGATTCGATGTCATTCTTGTTTATGAGGAAAGTGGGTTCTTCTCTGATTTGGTAATATTTGTTTTGTATTTGAATTGATGTTATCCTATAAATGGTTTTTACAAAAATATGCTTGTCTTACAGTTGACCTCATCTAATATACATATAGTTTTTGATGCTAAAAAAACATATTCGCGGATGCTTGGTCTACTAGATCATGTATAGAGCTAGTAATGCTTGAATAATGTTCTATGTATCTTGTAGATTTTAAGATCAGAGTTGTGCCCTTCTGGACGCATAGGTCATCACTATCCCTTTGAGTAAGATTTACACTAAAAATGGTTACATTAATACTTTAATGTTCTACAACTTGGGCAAAATTTGTACTTTAACATCTTCTCTCTCTCTCAAAACATCGTAGGGGTCTACACTGTCTTTATGTAGAGTGTTCTTTCTTCATTGCTCAATTATTTTTTGGTGTTGAAGTCTCTTAGAGTTCAGATTCAAGTAGCCAAGGGAACACCAACACAGAAGAAGTCCCTAATCCTAATGGTTTACCTGTGGATCAACCATTCTTTTATCGCAGCCCATATCCGTTGTTTCCACATATTCTTCTACCATTTAATAGAATGATTTTCTGGAGTACATTACGGCCAGAGGTGATGAGAGGGAGACACTATATTTGTCATCCATTTTGCAAACATAGGTTAAAAATATATTTCATGTCTTCGACTATTTTCAATAAAATTTCTTATGATTGTCTTATTCTTTTAATGGATGAAATCTTCATTTTTATTCTTGTAGTCCATTTGGAAGATCCGACATCTCAATGGTTAATGCACCAATGGCTTCGTCTTATCCAAGCAGCAGCACAACACCGATCTCACGTGGTCACGTGATCTTGACATTTCATGGACAACCTACTAAACGAATCTCAGATTCTTGGTTAAGTTTACATGGTTCGAACTAAGTCAATAGCATTGACTCCAACACATTTAACGTGTCGGAGAGTGAGCCTTTCTGGGAGCCGGTGCAGCAATAAATGATTGAAAGTGAGTTATACCGCATGATTTATGGTGACAGGGCCAGCAGAAACGACAATAGTGGCAACAGAAACGACAAGGGAGGTGGAAGAGACAGCTATGGAGGCCGAGGAAGCAATGGAAACAATGGCAACTTTAGTCGAAATGGCAACGACAATGGAAACAATGGCAACTTTGGTGGAAATGGCAACGGCAATGGAAACAATGGCAACTTTGGTGGAAATGGCAACGACAATGGGATAAGTGGCTAAAGCTGAAGTCATGGTGGCAGCCGTACTAAGCATTTTTATCCTGTTTTTTCCGTTCTCATGAAACTTTAGTTTAATTAAATAAAATGAACTTTTTTTTCTTCATTTGTGATTTCAGAAAACTTGATATTGTTTTTCAGTTTTTATATTGGTTAAAATTTAAACTTTGTTCTTAAAGCCGAGTAGGGAGTTCCTCGATTCTCTTTTATTACTTGACTTGCCAGCAAAGATACACTTTATACTAGAAATCAAATGAGAAAATGGGGGTGTGTACTACATATCATTTTTTCTTCGCTTGTCCTTATACCTACACGATCTGATCAACTCTAGGCGGAGTGCTCTTCTTTGAACCTAGACTGGTCGCACACATCACATATTCTTCTTTTGGCAAACATGGATTTAATTCTGGTTCGGATGATTATTCAAACCACCTCATATCATCTATATGTAAGGAGAGAAACGAGAGGAGACATCACAGAAGTTGGGTCTCGGTCTCTTAATTTACCTGCATCATTGAAAAGGCAGTCCATAACCAAAAGGATCGGTTCTCTGCAATACATTGGCACACACAAGTTCGAAGGCCTTCTCTAGCAATTGTTTGTTGTACACTCTACTTGAAGTGACTGCTATGTTTCTTATATTACACACGAGGTGTTATTTTCCCAATTTTGTTGTAATTAGATTTATATATTCATTCATCCCCACTCTTGTAAATAATTCTTTTTGTGAAGCAATAATTTGAAATTTCAAAAAAAAAATTGCATTAATATTTTTTTTAATATATATTTATTTTATTAATTAGTTACCATGATCAAAGTGTAATATTGTTCAATATAATATGCATATAACAGAGGACATCATATAGGCTGGGGTTTGTGCTAGTATTGTCGATGCATCACCATAAAAATTGATACATATTGTATGTTAGGCGGATAAAATTTCTAAAAATTTAATTAGTACGTAGCAGTTTAATTTTATTGGAGTGAAATATACAATTTGTGCAAAAAAATTAAAAATATGTTACTTATTGATACCCATCACATATTTTATTTACATTTGGTGCGCACTTGTCTTTAGATATGATTGGTGCAAAATATTTTAAATTTTATGTTGCTTAATGGTATTTGTTACATATTTATTAAATATAAATAACTGACATTTGTCATTGCATATAATTAGCTTGAAATAATTAATAAATCTTCTTAGCAAATACTTAAAATATTTTTATTTTTTGTTACTTAATGATACTTGTTACAAATACATTAAATATAATTATCTCATTAGTCATTAGATATAATTAGTGTGAGATACTTAAATACAAGTGGCGCGAAATAACTTAAATAGAAATCTGCTATATATTTCTTAGATATAATTAGCACCTAATAGTTTTTAGCTAATATTGGCATGAAATATTTTAATTATCAAATACTTAGTGATATCTCTAATATCTTTTACATGAAATTACCAGGCAAAAGTCGTTAAATACATAATTGGTGCGAAATATATTATTAATTGATAATAATTACATTTTTCAAAAGTGTCAAAAGAGTGGAAAAAACAAAGTAAAATTTTGAGTAGCATCCGTCTATATAAACATAAAATGTCCGTTTTGGTGTTTCATACATTTTATCAAGAGTCGAGCGATTATCTTCTTCTTCTTTTTTGAAGAATTCTTAAATTATGATAACTTGTTATGATTATCTAATCAAAAACAAAAGCTGAGATTGGGTTAGAGTTCTTTTGTTCTTTTTCATTTCGATTTGGAGAAAAGAAAACAAAAAGCTATCTAGAATTGGGTTTGTAATTTTTATTAGTAATACTATGACTTTGAATTCAGAGAGTAAAAATGTTAGCGAAGGCAAACAATTCGCTTTTGACCTCAACATCAAAGCCGTTGAAGATGACAATTGTGATTCTCCTCTCGAGGGCTCAGATTCGTGTTCAGTTTGGCTCGAGCCGTTAGTCAATAGTAATGATGATCATCGAACATTTGTTACACTTAAATGTGACCACAAGTTTCATTTTGGTAAGCTTTTTTTGTACACCAAATAATTTTATTTTATTTTTGTGGAATTTTCATTTGAAAAAGGAAAAAAATCATTAATTTGCTCTTATTGATGTGTAATATAAAATACCACCCTTTTTATTTCGTTTGTAGAACTATAGATCCTTAATTTCTCAAGTGTTGAATATAGCTTTTATTAGGCTTTTGTTGTAAATGATACGTATTTTAAAATAATTATTTGTCAGAGATTGTGATTTATGATGTGATACTTTAGGCCATTTCTATTCATCCACAAGTACATGAATTTTTTTCTTAAATTACTCTCGTTTATATGTACTAAAATATTAGATGTTTAGACAACAATAGTCGGGTTTTAGTCAACTAAAATTGTCTAAAGATATTTAATTAAGATTATTCACCTAATCAGTGTAAGATAGGTTGCAGCCAAAAGTTAATAGTACTTTTAACCTCATTTTATATCATAGATCATTCATTATTGTGTGTTAGTATCACGAGTTTAATTAGTTTTGATGTTTTATGCGTTATTGTTATCTCATAAAGACATCTAACAATTTCGTGTTCACATGGTTTTTTTGTATACATATTGTATTGGCTCAGCTTTTAATGCAAATAGCTTAATGCAATGCCCAAACTGTTGGAAAATAGAATCAGGTCAATGGCGGTATGTAACAGGTAGTCGTCCAATCCCAGATTTCAGTGACGAGGTTTGGATTTTTGTAGACGAGGATTGGGTAATTGTAGAAGAAGAAGAAACTGATCCATGATTCTTCATTGATTTGGTAATCTTTGATTCGGTTTTGAAATGGGGTTATTAGATGAATGACTGTAACAAAAACGATGCTTGTCTTACAATTGACCTCATCTAAAATACTTAACATATATTTTTTTTATGCTCAAAAAACATCTTCACGGATGCTTGGTCAACTAGATCATGTATAGAGTATTGCTCGTATCATAATTTGTGTATCTTGTAGAATTTATTAACGGAGTTGTGCCCTATTGAATGCTTAGGATATCACTATTTTTCGACTAAGATGTACATCAACTGTGGTTAGATTTATACTCTTATTAACTACAGATGCAACGGTTCTATGTTTATCGATAACCGGAGCTTCAAATTGCTTCTCAACGTCACAAGCTAAAGTGACCATTCAATGGCTTATACAAAAGGAGACAGAAATTATAAAATAGGTAGGAAGGAGTTTTGGAAGATAGTTTATACAAAAGGGGAACATTTTTATTACGAACACTCAAATGACTCGAGAGAACTCTTTGACTTATTTCTTACTAACTTAGCCTGGTTCTAACATCTAACCAAGGCTTGATATTTATAATGCAAAGTTTTAAAAATATTGTATAGCATATCACCTAACATATTTTTCTAACTTATCTTACAAACATCAATTTATTCAACTCTCTCACAATCACACACTTATAATTATAACCTTATTCGATACTTATAATCATAACTTTGTTTAATATTCTTACTTATTTATATAAGATTAAACAAAGCGAACTAAATATCACAAATAAGAATAATGACAAATTGTAATATATTGTTGCATCTGCTTCGAATTGTGCTAATATGAGAACTGTTTATTTCCACTGAAAATTGGATTTGTGTGACTTTTGTACCGTATAATTTGTGAGTATTTCTATTTTGTGTGTGTAGATAGAAGAGATTTGATGCAATGTAAAACTATAATAATATTCAATATTTGTATTTTATACTTTATTATTATCATAATATAACTAAGATTACATAGGACGTCCGACAAAATTCTATATGCAATCATATTTGTTATCTTTCTCAAAGTTTATAATCTATTTTTATTTTTATGTGTTTAACTATTTAATTTTAAATTGATATCCTTTTATTTTTTTAAATGACATCTTTTGTTTTATTTAATATTCGTAATAGTTTGAAAAATAAATTTAGAGGTGAATGACAAAATGTATTCGCCGAAAGATTCTGTGATTCCGACAATTTTCCGTCATCTAAGTCAGATTTGCCAATTAACCTTTATATTAAGGTTTCATATGCAAATTTGAGTAAACAAGTTATAATCAAAATGTATTTTGATTAGATCAACATGGAGGGTACTGAGTGCCCCTACACATAAGGCAAAATATGTATATTTTGGGACTTTGAAAATTGTCCTATACTAGAAAATTTCATTGATTTTAACATTTTAAAAAACATCACTATTGGCATGAGGCCTTAATGGTTTGGTGGAAATATTTGCTATTGGCAATCGGAAACAATTCGATGTTGGGAAAAACCCTTTAAGAAAACATCCCATCATTGCATGTGTCGGGTTTAGAAGAAAACTATCTGAAGCAAAAATCAAAGCTCCATTGGTTAAAGGTTGGGGATGGTAATAATAAGGTATTTCACAAAGGTACAAGGGTCAGGAAAGTGTGTAATGCGATTAAAGATATCAAATGTCAAGATGGTACTATAGTAGACACTCAAGTGGAGATAAAGAATGAGGCATAACGGGTTTTTCATGATTTCTTAGCTCACAAGCCAGCTCACTACCAGGGTATATCAGAGGAGGAGCTAAGAGCTTTGGTGCAATAACGGTGATCAGAAGCGGATGGGGTACAACTGGAACGTGATATAACTGCAGAAGAAATCAAAAAAGTTTTATTCTCTATGCCAAGTGATAAAAGTCCGAGACCTAATGGATATACAGTAGAATTTCTTAAGAAAACATGGTCAATATTACAAAAAGATTTTGTGGTTGCAGTTCAATCGTTCTTTCTATATGGCTTCATAACTAAGGGAGTGAACACTACCATACTCGCGCTAATACCAAAAAAGAAAGAGGTTAGGGAGATGAAGGATTATCGCCCCATTTCTTGCTATAACGTGCTTTATAAAGTCATATCAAAGATCATTGCCAATAGACTGAAAATAATGCTCCCGGGTTTCATCTCTCCAAACCAGTCTGCTTTTGTCAAAGATCGTTTATTGATGGAAAATATCTTATTATCATCTGAAATAGTTAAAGATTATCATAAAGACTCGATCTTATCTGGTTTATTTCTCAGTGAATGGGGCCTTAGACAAGGTTGCTCACTATCTCCTTATCTGTTTGTTATCTGTATGCAAGTTCTGTCCACAATGCTTGATAAGGCTGCCCTGGAAAGAAAAATAGGCTACCATCCTCGTGCCAAAACTTGAAGCTCACACACTTGTGTTTTGTAGACGATTTATTGGTTTTTACAGATGGGAACAAAAGATCTATTGAGGGAATACTCTAGATTTTTGAACAATTTGCTGAGTTTTCAGGACTCAAAATAAGCCTTGAGAAATCGATATTATCTATGGCAGGGGTAAGAGATATTGACAAGGAGTTAATTCTTCGATCTTTTCCTTTTGAATTAGGTTCGTTACCTATCTGCGACCTTAGTCTGCCTTTATTAAGTAAGAGAATGACAACAAGTGACTATACTCCACTCATAGAACGAATCAGGGAAAGAATTGGTAGCTGGACAGCTAGACATCATTCGTTTGCAAGACGATTACAACTTATAAGTTCAGTTATTCACAGCCTCACAAAATTTTGGATGTCCGCTTTCCGTCTCCCGAAAGCCTGCATCAAGGAATTAGACAGTTTGTGTTCTGCTTTTCTATGGTCCGGCCCTGAGTTAAATAAAAAAAAGTTAAAGTGTCATGGAGTGATGTCTGTATGCCAAAGGAAGAAGGAGGGTTGAGGCTTCGATCTTTATCAAAAGCAAACAAGGTTAGTTGTCTAAAACTTATCTGGCGACTGTTGTCATCAAGCTCTATGTGGGTACAATGGCTACGGATATACTTATTACACAAGGGTTCTTTTTGGTCGTTAAGTAGGACATCAACATCAGGAACTTGGAAGGGGAGAAAGTTACTTAAGTATAGGAGCCTAGTTTTCTGGTTTTGTAAAATATGAGGTCATAAATGAGAAGAGTATATCATTTTGGCATGACAATTGGTCCCCATTAGGACCTCTGATTGCTATAACGGGCCTGCGAGGCTGCATTGATTTGGCGATTGGTTTACAAGACACGTTAGCTGCAGCGGTTTCGACTCATAGATGGAGAAGACACCGATCTGATCATCTAAACCAAATAGAAGCATTCTTAGAAGATATTTGTACAAACGGATTGGCTGAAACAGAGGATGTGATACTATGGAAAGGGAGTTATGATCGATATAAGGCTTCTTTCACCACAAAGGAAGTCTAGGAAGCTACATGGCAACAAACCTAAGGCATGAATGGTGTCAAGGTATATGGTTTTCTCGCGCCACACCTAAATACTCTTTCCTGGCTTGGCTTGCCACAAAAAATTGACTAACAACAGGGGACAGAATGTTGAGTTGGAAAGTAGGGGTTAATTCATCTTGTCTGTTCTATCAAGAACCAATGGAAACTAGGAACCACATGTTCTTCACTTGTCTATACTCGAGAGAAGTCTGGTCGAGTCTCACTTCTAAGCTTCTCGACCGTCATTTCTCTACAGATTGGGATGTTATCCTAAAGCTCCTCACGAACAAGTCACTAGGCATGGAACGTTTGTTTATATTGAGATTTATTTTTCAGCTTTTAGTGTACTCGCTATGGAAAGAAAGAAACAGTAGGAGACACAGGGAAAACTCAATTCCACATATTCAACTAATCAAGCGGCTTGACAAGGATGTTCGCAACAGAATATCATCCATAAGAGAACAAGGAAAAGAAAGATATGCGGGATGCATGGCGGTTTGGTTTGAAACGAGAAAAGGGAAAAATTCTTTTTTGGTTTTGTGTCTACCTTTATGCAATATGTATGTTAAAAAGTTCAATCATTCGATGCACTTAATGTATAAACATTTTTTCTGAATAAATTTTACATTCTATTCAAAAAAAAAAATATTCCATCATTGTTGTGCATGCACAACACCAATTACGTGATACGAAAGACATGGACGACAAAAAAATAATCATAAAAATGATGGCTTTAACATGCAATTTGCAATTATTACACACATTTAATTCATGTACATGCATGTTTTAAGCATGTTAATTAATTCATCTTTATACAAGACTGCCTACATGATAATATTTTTGACTAGATTTGATGTCATTCTTGTTTATGAGGAAAGTGGGTTCTTCTCTGATTTGGTAATATTTGTTTCGTATTTGAATTGAGGTTATTCTATAAATGATTTTTACAAAAAGATGCTTGTCTTACAGTTGACATCATCTAATATACATATAGTTTTTGATGCTTAAAAAACATATTCGCTGATGCTTGGTCTACTAGATCATGTATAGAGCTAGTAATGCTTGAATAATGTTCTATGTATCTTCTAGATTTTAAGATCGGAGTTCTGCCCTTTTGGACGCATAGGTCATCACTATCCCTTTAAGTAAGATTTACACTAAAAATGGTTACATTAATACTTTAATGTTCTACAACTTGGACAAAATTTATACTTTAACATCCTCTCTCTCTCTCTCTCACTCTCTCTCTCTCTCTCTCAACATCGTAGGGGTCTACACTGTCTTTATGTAGAGTGTTCTTTCTTCATTGCTCAATTATTTTTTGGTGTTGAAGTCTCTTAGAGTTCAGATTCAAGTAGCCAAGGGAACACCAACACAGAAGAAGTCCCTAATCCTAATGGTTTACCTGTGGATCAACCATTCTTTTATCGCATCCCATATCCATTGTTTCCGCATATTTCTCTAACATCTAATAGAAGGATTTTCTGGAGTGCATTACGGCCCGGGGTGATAAGAGGGAGGCACTATATTTGTCATCCATTTTTCAAACATAGGTTAAAAATATTTCATGTCTTCGACTATTTTCAATAAAATTCCTTATGATTGTCTTATTTTTTTAATAGATGAAATCTTCATTTTTTTTTTCTTGTAGTCCATTTGGAAGATCCGACATCTCAATGGTTAATGCACCAATGGCTTCGACTTATCCAAGCAGCAGCACAACACCGATCTCACGTGGTCACGTGATCTTGACATTTCATGGACAACCTACTAGAGAAATCTCAGATTTTTGGTTAACTTTACATGGTTCGAACTAAGTCAATAGCATTGACTCCAACCCATTTAACGTGTCGGAGAGTGAGCCTTTTTTGGAGCCGGTGCAGCAATACATGATCGAAAGTGAGTTATACCGCATGATTTATGGTGACAGGGCCGGCGAAAATGACAACAGTGGCAACAGAAACGATAGGGGAGGTGGAAGCGGCAGCTATGGAGGCCGAGGAAGCAATGGAAACAATTGCAACTTTGGTCGAAATGGCAACAACAATGGAAACAATGGCAACTTTGGTGGGAATGGCAACAGCAATGGGATAAGTGGCTAAAGCTGAAGTCGTGGTGGCAGCTTATGCGGCTATAAGTCGTACTAAGCATCTTTATCATGTTCTTTCCGTTCTCATGAAACTTTAGTTTAATTAAATAAAATGAACTTTTTTTCCTTTATTTGTGATTTCAGAAAACTTGATATTGTTTTTTAGTTTATATATTGGTTAAAATTTGAACTTTGTACTTAAAGCTGAGTAGGGAGTTCCTCAATTCTCTTTTATTACTTGACTTGCTAGCAAAGATACACTTTCTACTAGAAATCAAATGAGAAAATGGGGGTGTGTACTACATATCATTTTTTCTTCGCTTGTCCTTATACCTACACGATCTGATCAACTCTAGCTGGAGTGCTCTTCTTTGAACCTAGACTGGTCGTACACATCACATATTCTTCCTTTGGCAAACATGGATTTAATTCTGGTTTGGATGATTATTCAAACCACCTTATATCATTTATATATAAGGCGAGAAACGAGAGGAGACATCACAGAGGTTGGGTCTCGGTCTCTTAATTTACCTGCATCATTGAAAAGGCAGTCCATAACAAACAGGATCGGTTCTCTACAATACATTGGCACACACAAGTTCGAAAGCCTTCTCTAGCGATGGTTTGTTGTATACACTCTACTTGAAGTAACTGCTCTGTTTATTATATTACACACGAGGTGTTATTTTCCCAATTTTGTTGCCATTAGATTTATATATTCATTCATCCCCTCTCTTGTAAATAATTCTTTTTGTGAAGCAATAATTTGAAATTTCAAAAAAAAAATTGCATTAATATTTTTCTTAATATATGTTTTATTTTATTAACTAGTTACTATGATCAAGATGTAATATTGTTCAATATATTATGCATATAACAGAGGAAATCATATAGGCGAGGGGGTTTGTGCTAGTATTGTCGATGCATCACCATAGAATTGAAACATATTGTATGTTAGGCGGATAAAATTTCTAAAAATTTAATTAGTACGTAGTAGTTTAATTTTATTGGAGTGAAATATACAATTTGTGCAAAAAAATAAAAAATATGTTACCTATTGATATCCATCACATATTTTATTTACATTTGGCACGCACTTGTCTTTAGAAATGATTGGTGCAAAATATTTTAAATTTTATGTTGCTTAATGGTATTTGTTACATATTTATTAAATATAAATAACTGACATTTGTCATTGCATATAATTAGCTTGAAATAATTAATAAATATTCTTAGCAAATACTTAAAATATTTTTATTTTTTGTTGCTTAATGATACTTGTTATATATTCATTAAATACAATTATCTCATTAGTCATTAGATATAATTAGTGTGAGATACTTAAATACAAGTGGCGTGAAATAACTTGAATAGAAATATGCTATATATTTCTTAGATATAATTAGCACCTAATAGTTGTTAGCTAATATTGGCATGAAATATTTTAATTATCAAATACTTAGTGATATCTCTAATATCTTTTAGATGAAATTACCAGGCAAAAGTCGTTAAAGACATAATTGGCGCGAAATCTGTTATTAATTGATAATAATTACATCTTTCAAAAGTGTCAAAAGAGTGTAAAAAACAAAGTAAAATTTTTGACTAGCATCCGTCTATATAAACATGACATGTCCGTTTTGGAGTTTCATACATTTTATCAAGAGTCGAGCGGTTATCTTCTTCTTCTGTTTTGAAGAATTCTTAAATTAAGATAACTTGGTCTGATAATCTAATCAAAAACAAAAGCTGAGATTGGGTTAGAGTTCTTTTGTTGTTTTTCATTTCGATTTGGAGAAAAAATAACAAAAAGCTATTTAGAATTGGATTTGTGATTTTTATTAATAATACTATGACTTTGAATTCAGAGAGTAAAAATGTTAGCGAAGGCAAACAATTTGCTTTTGACCTCAACGTCAAAGCCGTTGAAGATGACAATTGTGATTCTCCTCTCGAGGGCTCAGATTCGTGTTCAGTTTGTCTAGAGCCGTTAGTCAATAATAATGATGATCATCGAACATTTGTTACACTTAAATGTGACCACAAGTTTCATTTTGGTAAGCTTTTTTTGTACACCAAATAATTTTATTTTATTTTTGTAGAATTTTCATTTGAAAAAGGAAAAAAATAATTAATTTGCTATTATTAATGTGTAATATAAAATACCTCCCTTTTTAGTTCGTTTGCAGAACTATGGATCCTTAATTTCTGTATAGCTTTTATTAGGTTTTTGTTGTAAATGATACGTATTTTAAAATAATTATTTGTCAGAGATTGTGATTTATGATGTGATACTTTAGGCCATTTCTACATGAATTTTTTCTGAAATTTCTTTCGTTTCTCTCTACTACAATATTAGATGTTTAGACAACAATATTCGGATTTTAGTCGACCAAAATTGTCCAAAGATATTTAATTAAGATTATTCACCTAATCAGTGTAAGATAGCTTGCAGTCAAAAGTTAATAGTACTTTTAACCTCATTTTATATCATAGATCATTCACTATTGTGTTTTAGTATCACGAGTTTAATTAGTTTTGATGTTTTATGCGCTATTGTTATCTCATAAAGACATCTAACAATTTCGTGTTCACATGGTTTCTTTGTATACAGATTGTATTGGCTCAGCTTTTAATGCAAATAGTTTAATGCAATGCCCAAACTGTTGGAAAATAGAACCAGGTCAATGGCGGTACGCAACCGATGATCGTCCAATCCCAGATTTAATTGACGAGGGTTGGATTTTTGTACACGAGGATTGGGTTTTTGTAGAAGAAGAAGAAGCTGATCCAGGATTCTTCATTGATTTGGTAATATTTGATTCGGTTTTGAATGAGGTTATTAGATGAATGACTTTAACAAAAACGATGCTTGTCTTACAATTGACCTCATCTAAAATACTTAACATATAGTTTTTTTATGCTCAAAAACATCTTCACGGATGCTTGGTCAACTAGATCATGTATAGAGTATTGCTCGTATCATAATTTGTGTATCTTGTAGAATATATGAACGGAGTTGTGCCTTATTGAACGCTTAGGACACCACTATTTTTTCGAGTAAGATGTACATCAACTGGGGTTACATTTATACTCTTATTAACTACAGATGCAACGGTTCTCTGTTCGTCGAGAACCGGAGCTTCAAATTTCTTCTCAACTTCACGAGTTAAAGTGACCATTCCACGGCTTATACAAAAGGCGGCAGAAAATATAAGATAGGAAGGAATGAGTTTTGGAAGATAATTTATACAAAAAGGGAAGCTTTTTATTACGAACACTCAAATGACTCGAGAGAACTCTTAGACTTATTTCTTACTAACTTAGCCTGGTTCTAACATCTAACCAAGGCTGGATATTTATAATGCAAAGTTTTTAGAATATTGTATAGCATATTACCTTAGATATTTTTTTAACTTATCTTACAACCATCAATTTATTCAACTCTCTCACAATCACACACTTATAAATTATAATCTTATTCGATACTTATAATCGTAACTTTGTTTAATATTCTTACTTATTTACATAGGATTAAACAAAGCGAACTAAATATCACAAATAAGAATAATGACAAATTGTAATATATTGTTGCATTTGCTTCGAATAATGCTAATATGAGAATTATTTATTGAATCAATCATAAATAGACAAGTGGCAAAAGAAACTTTTAAGAGTATCTAACATAAGAATCATAAATAGACAAGTGAAAAAAAAATTTCTCACGATAAATGTAATTCATCTCAACAATATATTACCTTTTGGTTTGTTTTGTTCTTAGAAGAGCAAAATGTGTTTACATAACCTTATTTTTATCATCTTTCATCTCTACCGCAACAACCGCAGAAAGAGAAGGTAAGTTCGAGTTCTCACTACTCCCAGACGATATCATAGAGAACATTCTTGCACGTATCTCTAAATGGACTTACCCTAATCTCTCTCGTCTCCAAGAGATTCCTCTCTCTCCTCTCTTCACCCCAACTCTACACGACGTGATCTCACATTGGAACCACCGAACCATGCCTCTACTTCTGGTTGAACTCGCCTTACTATTCATCTGCCCAATGGTGGTACACTCTGGATGAAACCCGATGAAATCCTCACCGGTGACTGCAGGACATGGATCCTGCCCTTAATATATTATTTGGCCCGCAAAAATTCAGAAAGCTAAATTGCCTTTTGAATCATCAATTCGGCCTGCTAAGTTCGGAAGACAAAACGAAAAAATCGCAGCGGAAACAGAAGGAACTTTAGGTCACAAGACCAGTCTATAAATAGCAAAAGCAACTATTAGACCAAGGAGGTCAGATCAGAGGTTATTACACAATAGTAGAGAAAATCGTTGCCTAGCCCGAAATCATAGCTCGCTTTACTCTTGTGTTATTCCTTTCTGTTTCGTACGTTTGTTCTCGGTTCGGCGGATAATTTGTAACCGTCGCCCTAGAAACTAAATCTCTGTAACCTCTGATCTCGTTCATCGTCAATAAAAAGGACTCGCTCCGTTGACCCTCAAAAACTTGTATATATTTATTGTTGCAACCTCGGTACAAACAGTGACGACGATATTTTAAATCGTTGATTACGCTACACTTTTCTTCCCAATCCCTTTCTCCACTTTTACCAAATGAGTCCATCGTAGCGGTTGGTTCTGAAATTTACGTAATTGGACTCTCTCCCAAGTGCCGTTTTCCTCAGTTCGGATCCTTGATTGTCGGAGTCACACATGGCGTGACGGGCCTAACATGACGGTAGCTCGAGCGGATCCAATCACGGTTTACCTCGATCAGAAAATATACGTCATGGGAGGTTGCGAGAATGACAAGTCTGCCAATTGGTTTGAGGTATTATAAAGACTTAGACTTGGAGAGGCTTGCCAAACCCTGGTGCTGATCGTGAGTTACGCAGCAGATATATTAAGTTCAACCGCAATACTTTTCAAGGAAAGCTTTATGTAGCGACAGAGACAAAAGACTACGCTTACGAGCCCAAAGATGATCAAACATATAATGTTATCGTGTGTGATAGAGAATGTAATGTACTGTTGGACTCACCCGGAATATTTAAAGTGGTATGACTCTGAGAATAGAGAGTGGAGAGAGATCAAGGGTTTGAGAAAATTGCGTGATTACCGAACAAGGGGTTTACAAACGAGGAGATTGATTGCAATAGTTAACTATGGTTGGAAACTTATGGTTATGTGGGACCAGTGGTCTGAGCAACGTAGCAAAGAGCCGAAAATTAAAATTTGGTGCCCTAAGATTGCGTTAGAGAAGCGCAATAGAGATGAGATTTGGGGTAAGACTGAGTGGCTTAATACTGTGCTTGAGATCCCCAAGTCGTGTAGAGTCTCGAGTTGTGTAGTCGTGTCTATTTGATGATCACGCTGGATATTTAATGTGGTATGGCTCGGAGTCGGAAGGTAGAGAGTGGAAATGATGTATATATGCTGAAATTTGGAAGTGGGGTTTTGGGTAATGATGAGTGGGTTAATGTCATGCTTAATGTCTCGCGAGTCATACAAATTCTTTGCATTTCTTAACCCTTTCAATTTGACGACTCTTAGAGATAATATTGTCAATTCATCGCATACGTAGTTCTTTTTTAAGACGAGCTCTCTTGATTTTTATGGTCTTTCATTTAAAGAATTTGACTTGCAAGTGAAGTTATTATCATAATCTTGGTAGAGTTTGAATTGAAATCTCAAGAATGTAGAGGACACATGATGATCCTCCTCAAGAATAGATACAAACATTAGTGATGCTTACTATGAGTTTTAGAAACTTGTGTCTCAGACAGAGTTTTTGTTAGTGTCTTTTAATTTTCTTTCAACTTTCGTGTCATTCTCATCCACCAATGCGGAGTAAAGCAAAGAAGACCCTACAGATTCCAAACCTTGATGACGTGGATAAGCTAGTGACATGCCACATGGACATAGAAGCCCAAAAGGCTGATTTCTCTTATCATCTACCAAATCTCTCTCTCTCTCCCTGTTTACAAACTTTACTCTTCTCTGTTTCTTTGTCGTTGTTTTCACAAAGTCTTGAGAAAGCAAGAATCTTTACTCTGGAGATTAGGGAGAGAGAGATGTGGAAGAGTTCAAAGATCTGATCTTGTAGAGAGAGATAATGGGAGAAATGGCGGCAAGGTCTGCGGTTATATCGTCGGGGATGTTCAGAAGTTACCACCGGCCGGTGACGGTGACGACGGAGGTGAGATCAATTACACGGTCGAACGTGAAGTGCCAAGTGTCATCCGTAAAACCCGCCACGTATTCATCGAGACTCTCTACAGATATTCCTCTCAACGAGTCTCCTCAGGTCTACTTACTCTTCTCTTTAATAACGCATCGATGTTTTTTTTCTTTTTGTGGGTTTAATTGAGATTTTGTGGAATTTTTCAGGCTTTGTTCGATGAGTATTTGGAAGATAAATCGAGAGTATTCGAAGCAATGTTTCCAGATAAACCCAGAAGCCACAGGCTTAACGAGGTACTATTGAGTGTAATGTTAATAAATTGATACAGGAAGAGACGTTCACAAAAATGGGCATTTGGTCTAGTGGTATGATTCTCGCTTAGGGTGCGAGAGGTCCCGAGTTCAATTCTCGGAATGCCCCCATTTTTGTTTTTCCCTTCTTTTTATTTTCTTGTCTTTTTAATTTGAATGAATCGAATTTGTGTGTAGGAAGAATGGAGAATTCAGATGTTACCAATAAATTTTCTCTTCCTCACTGTGTGGCCTGTGGTGGATATGAGCTTAAGATGCAAATCCAACGGTCAAGATTATCCGCCAGACGTACCTTTAGATATAACCAAAGTTCTTGAGCTTAACATGGTAATAAATAACACATGTCTCTCTCTTTCTTTGTGTCTTTAGCTTCAAAACTTGTAACTAGGAGTGCGCACGAAGCATATATTACCGTGTTTGAAATTCTTAGTATTTGTGATTTGCTCCGTTTCTAACGGATGTTGGTTTTAAATATTACGCTTTGTAAATTTACGGATTGAAACGGATAATATGTCCAACCTTGTTTGTAACACAGTCTACACTTTTGAATTATGGTTATTCAGATGAGATGGAAGCTTCAAGGGCTTGACCGAGTAATGGAACCGTCTGATTTCAGTTTGGAAGTCAAAGGAGCATTGTATCCAGACCGAAGAGGAAAGCACACAAGGCTCAGAGGTCAACTAGAGATGAACATAAGCTTTGTACTTCCTCCGGTTCTTGAATTGATACCCGAAGATGTTAGGAGAAACGTGGCCAATGCGGTTAGGAATTGTTATATAAAACACATCTTTAGTATCTTTTGAACTCAATTAAAGTACATGATCTTTGTTTTTGATTTGAACATTTTACAGGTTTTGACCGGTTTAGTGGAGAATATGAAGCATAAGGTTAATGGGAGCTTGCTTGCTGATTATAGCAGGTTCAAGAATGAAAGAAAATTACAGAAGTAAACGAGTGCGCCTGAGTAAATGTTAATGTTCGACCATGTATAGTTTTCAATTCGACATGAACGATCGGCTATATCAGTGAGAAGCACAAGAGTTAATTGCTTAGCATAGTCTGGTTAAGAATCCATACTCCTTACCCCTTGGCATTCGGCATTCACGTTTTCGGATTTTTTTGGGTCTCAAAGGAAAAGAGTTTGAACTACAAATCGAATTTCATTTATCAGTTTGAAAAAGTTTGGTTTGGTTCAGCTTAGTTCAAGTTGGAATAAAAGACATTAGTAAAAGTAAATAAATCATTTGAATTATTGTTATATTTTTTAGTATGTTTATAAATTGGTATGTATTCAATTAAAATTATTATTTTAATACAAACTTATTTGGTTTTATATCTTGTTCTAAAAATCGGCTGCTTAACTGTTGCCTAGTCGCTGACTAGAGGAGGATCGCAGCGATTTTGTTCAAATTGGTAAGATTAATCGCTGAGCCGATTTTTCGACCGCCTAATAGCCGTCTAGACAGTGTCTAACCAAATTTTAATTTTATTTTTTTATTTTCTAAAATTTAAAACGTCCAACTTATATTCGTAATTTGAATAAAAAGCTCTAAAACTAATTTCCGATTAATTTCCGTATAATCTTCAATTTTCTTATTAGGCACTAGGCAAATTTTCATCGTCCGACTAGGGCCTACCAATATTTTGAACAAGGATTTATCTTATTTCCAATTTTTCATTCTAAAAATAGTTTAGTTTATTCGGTAATTTTTTCTTGTTACAATTTAGGTAATTTAGGGTAAATATGAAATTTTGGTACAGTTTTGGTTTGATGAATTACGATACATTTTGTCCACCCCTTAAAAAGAAATAAAAATGTGAATGGAGCTTTGGTTTTATTGGTGACGTTCCAACACCAATTGGTTAAACCAGATTGGACTCTCTAGACAAAACTGAGTGAGACAAAATCAGGTTCAGTTTTATCAAAAACTTCTGTCTGAGAGCGAAGCTTTAACTACTTGTCTACAATTTCCTTTCCAACTTTGAATGTTGTCGTGTCAGTCTCATCTACGACCGAATGCGTGAAAGAATGAGTAAGCAATACAGATTCCAAGACTGTGATGACATGTAACGTCTTGTAATTACGACACGTGGACGTAAAAGACCGAAAAGAACCAATATTCCAAAACTCTACCGTGACGGTTTTAATCTCTCTGTCTCATTCTCAATCTTTAACAAAAAGTCTCAACGTATAGAGAGAAACCAAGACGCAATCTTTTAGTATACATAGATATAGATTGAGAGATAAAGAGATGTGGGAAATATCAAAGATCCAATCTTGGTGAAATGGCGGTAAGCTCTGCGGTGTATTCGTGGCCGGCGATGCTCGGAAGTTGCCGGCAGGTGAGATCAAAACGGTGGAGAGTGAAGTGTCAGTTGTCACCTGTAAAACCTGCCAAGTATTCATCTAAAATATCTACTGATATCGCTCTTAACGAGTCTCCTCAGGTCTCTTTCTCATTATAGAATGGTATACACACACACACATGAGTGTATTAATATCTAATCTCTTGCGGAATTTTTTTCAGGCGTTGTTCGATGAGTATTTGGAGGACAAATCGAGGGTTTTCGAAGCAATGTTTCCGGATAAACCCAAAAACCATAGGCTTAATGAGGTACTATTCTATTTCTACCGAGGATCCTCAAGACTCCTTCACTTACTTTTACTCCAAGGCATGGGTTTAAAAGTGTTTATTCTATTTGACTATTTAAATTGATTTTTGCAAATTCGATATTTTTTTTTGAGTTATTCGGTTCAATTTAATTCAATCATCGACTTTGAAATTTTGATGATAGTTGACATGTTAATTAAATAAGTGAAGAACATAATAACACAAACCAATAACTGAATTTTCTTACAATTCATATGGATTTACGTAATTTTGATATATATATTTTCAAGCAACTAAACAACTAAGATTTGTATTAACAAAAAAAAAAACAACTAAGATTTGTCTTCTTTTTTTTTCTTATAACTAAAAAGTAATTTTTGTTTTAAATGTACAAAAAATCAAATAAAAACATAAACAAAAAAAAATGAATAATTAAAATTCCTAGCTAAGATACAATTACAATACATATAAATATGGATTTATTTGACTTTAAAATTTTGGTATAATTCTTGCTGAGGGGCCAAGAGGTCCCCCATTTAATTATTGGAATGTCCCATAATTGTTAGTTCCATTTTTTGGTATTCCTTGCCTCATGTTTGTTTACTAGGTTTATTACTTACTTACTTCATTGTGCAGGAAGAATGGAGAATACAGATGTTACCAATAAAATTTCTCTTCCTCACTGCCTGTCCAGTGGTGGTCATGCGAATTAGATGCAAATCGAACGGTCATGATTACCCATCGGACATACCTCTAGATATAACCAAAGTTCTTGAGCTCAACATGGTAATATCACCACATGAATCAGAAAGTCACCAGCTAGACTTTTGTTTATTTAACCTTTGAATTCTGCTTTTCAGACGAAATGGGAGCTCCAAGGGCTAGACCGAGTAATGGAACCATCTGATTTCACTATTGGAGTCAAAGGAGCACTGTACCCAGACCGACGTGGAAGGCACACAAGGCTCAAAGGTCGACTAGAAACAAGCATTAGCTTCGTGCTTCCTTCAGTTCTCGCACTGGTGCCAGAAGATGTTAGGAGAAACATGGCCAACGCGGTAAGAAACTGTTTCATTTATGCGTTTGCAATCTCAAAATGCCATGTACCGGGTTTATACATGATCTATGTTTTTGATTCGTCCTTTACAGATTTTGACCGGTTTGGTGGAGACCATGAAGCATAAGGTTATTGAGAGCTTGGTCGCTGATTATAGCAAATTCAAATATGAAAGAAAAATACACAACTAGTATAAATATCAATGTTTAACCATGTATAGTTCTAGATCCAATGTATGAACAATCGATGCGAGATGTAGACCTCGATTGTTTGAAATAATTGAGGCTTTTAATCTCAATGTTTAACCATGTATAGCTCTGGATTCAATATGAACAATATACACAACATACGCGACACTTAGGCCTCGATTATTTCAAAATAATCGAAGCTTTACTTGCTTTAGTGTATGTATAGTCATATTTAGAATACAAAGGTGGCAAAGACAACTTTTCACACAAAAAGAAGGAGGAGGACAAATAAAAGATTCACAAACAAACACAATAGTTGTCCATTTGATTTGGTCCGATTTAGTTACATAGGCTTACTTGGTGAGTTTGAAGTACAAGATGAGGATAATGGCGGCAATCAAAGCAATGATAATGGCTCCAATGGTCCATTTGTTCTTGTTCATCCTCCTCGTCATGCCTGTCAAGATCTTCTTGCTCTTTCCAACGTTATCGTCTACTCCATGAAGCTGTCAATAGAGTTCAAAATTTTGATTAACACGATACCAATCACGTAACAGATAAAGAAAACGTAAAGATCCCTAAATTCTCATATCTGGAGCAAGCAAAAGTGTTGCAGAAAGAATATACCGTGTCGTGGGCGCGTAAGAGAGATTGTCTCTGACTGTGCAAGTCTTGGAGGATTGAAACACCGATATCTTCAGTCTCCATCATTGTTCTACGACTGTCTTTGACCCTGTCAGTGGTTCGGCCCAAACGCTCAGTTGACATCATCAATCTTGATCTTTGATCAGCTGAAGCCTGACCTCAACAACATATCAATAAAAATAAATCAAAAGTTGTTTTACTATCAAAGATTGAGATGCAATTAAATTGAAACAATATGACTAATTCCTTTACTTACCGTTTTTGTGTCAGCCATACCAGCTTCCAGTAACTCATCTCGAGCAGCAGCGTTCAAGGTTCCAGATGTGATTCTCTTCACTTCAGTTTTGAAATTGTTCAGATCAGACTTGAATTCTCTTAATTTGATAAGGAGGCTGGACTTAAGATTTGGTGGAAGGCTCCTTGCCTCAAGATCCATTTTCCTAATCTAGTGAAGAAAAGGACAGAGCATCATCAAAATGCAAAATGACAATAGAGAAGCTTCTATAACTTGACGTTATGCCTATCACATACCAATACTTCCGCATTTTCCAGCCCAGATTTGATTTCAGACAGCTTCTGCTTCTTCTGTTCTGCAAATCATTAAAGAAACTATTATCAATGCATCTGAAGCTGTCTGTGCAAACAACAACAGCGCATACTAATCAAGGGAACAAAAATATATGACAATGATCAGTAATCACTACTAATCACAAGCTCTCACAAGAAAAAGGCACATTACTATGCCCTAACAAGGCATGAAGGAGACGAGGTTTGTAGTCAATTTTACCTCCATCAAGTGCAACAGCTGAGGAACATTTCTTTGAAAGACTAGCCGAGAGCTCACAATATTGCCGCTCGTATCCATCAAATGCTTCACTCATTGTTCCAAAGGAATACAACAATTACGAACTCTGCAGAATCATTATAGATGAACAAAACCTATAAAAACCCAATTCTTCCGTAATAACCGAAGCACACACAGTAATAGCTAACTTAGAACAATGAGTGAAGCATTTGATTGATATTAAGAACAAATTCAATAGCCCAAAACCATCAATAAGACAAAGAAACTAAAACCGATCGATTGATATCTTACGAAATCCAAAACCCTAACATACAATCTAGATCGCGATACAGGAAATAACACGAGATTTAAGGGAGAAAAAGCAGAATTCACGGATAATTGATGATGATACTTCCGGTGATCGGAAGAAATAAAAGAGTTTAGCCGGAGAAGAAGCACAAAATTAGAAAGCAAAATCACAATTAGAAAAAAGAGGAATTAGGCGAAAAAACAAAAGACGTAAGGGAGACTGAGACATGAGAAAACGAACGGGGAAGGAGAGGTACGTCGGAATCGGTAAATCGATCGGAAAAGAACCGGTGAAAATTAATCGTGGAAGACGACGATGAATTGATTCGATGGTGCAATACTAATATTTCTAGGAGGATGGTCGACGGTTGAGTAATTATCTCCTACATCTACAGAGACTTTTCTTGGGTACACCACCTGTTTTGTATAAACCAAACCAGAATCCGAATTAAAAACCGAACATGTATCCGAAATATCTAAAATATAATAATATATTTAAAATATTAATTATATTTTGATTTTTTATAACTTAATTATTCAAAATTACAATTATAACCGAATAGATATTAATTTTTTTTTTTAGTTGACAAAAAAAAAAAATATTAGTTTTTTATACCAAAATACTCAAAATAACTAAATTATCTAGAAAATGTTAGTTATATTTTCTAAAATTTAACCAAATTTTATTAAATCTAATTATTTTATTTTTTCCAATATTTCGAATACACGGAACCGAACCGAAACTGAATCGGTTTTTTATATTTACCCTATTAGGTCATAAACTCCTCTACCTGAAAGATCTGAATCCGAGTATGTAAATACGGATTTAAATCTAAATGATAACACAACAATAATTGACAACACGAGAAGCATGTCAATAGGGCTGGTATGGCCTACACCCCGCAAACTCCATATATTCAAGTCTAGTTTGGTTTGATCCGAAATTTTGTTTGAGGCTATATTTTAAAATCTGAGATCTTCACAGGGTTATAGGATTTTTCCAAATTTTTTTTAAAATTTTTGAAAAAAACAAACTTATAAGTATATAACATTTCTTGAAAAACAATGAATCTATGAAACGAGTCAATCAAAATTGAAATAACCATTAGCATACATTAAATCCAACTTAATTTTAAAAGCAAAGGTTGAAAACCAAATAAATTGTTTAAACTTATACCAAATAAAACATAAAATCAAGATACTTCAAACTAATGAGTAGAGCCAAAATTTTAATATGCTTCAATGTCTTTTAAATCTTCTAATGTTTCAGTGCCTTCTAAATCTATCTCGTCGTCAAGATCCATATATAAAAATAAAATTTTAATTTTGTTTAATTTTGACATATATAAATCACATAAAATGTTATAGATAAAAGTTTTAAAAATATTAAGTAAATATGAAAACTAGGGTAAGGTTTTAAGCCAGGCCGTGACAGACAATGAACACCACATCTGCGTCGAGTACCACGATCGAGGACAAAGAATCTAATTATCATGTGTTCAGTGGCTGTTCTGAGCACAGTGGGAAAATGTATATTGGCTTGTGGTGAATAAAGAGAATGCCAATGGTGAAGATGAGGTAAAACTAAAAGTTGTGGTGGGCAAGCGAAGGCATTCGTGTTGTGGAGTGGATTAGAAGAGATCTATGATGACATGGTGGCTAGAGTTTCTGAGATTTTCTTTAAGGTGTTTATGAATGGTGGAAGAGACGAAGACTCAATTCATGGGGAGTTTATGCCTCTGTGTGATCAGATGGGAGGATTATTCTTTCGTTCAGTCAATTAAATTTCAATCCACGTGATTGGGTCATTAATAATCCAAGTGTTATGTTTTGTCACCATTTTTTTGGGATATGTATACATCTGAAGCAGTTTTAGAAAATTTGCACTGCCATTATAACATTCCTTTCAGCGTTTGAATTGACATTTTAAATTCTTACAAATCCTTTTTTTTTTCTCTCATCTTTTAAAATTTATCAAATGCCTTGAAATTTCTAAAAATCAACAATAAGATTTCTTCAAAATTTTGCTTAAAATCCTTTAAATCTTACCAAAATTAAAATGAATCCAAATCACAGATCCAAAATCTCCCTCCCTCCCTCCCTCCCTCCCTCCCCCCCCCCTTTTCCCACTCCCACATGTTACTTGTGGCTGGTTTATATGGGCCGACAATTTTTCATTTTCTTTTTCATCATCATATATATTAGATAACTTTTGGAAAATGAAACTACTTTTTTAGATATTTTCAATTTTACATTTTCTTAATTTTTAATAATCATCCTAGCCTTATTTAGGAAATACTTAAGTTAACAAAACGAAAAAGTGAATTTTCATTACCGTAATTGCATCTCTCATATCTTTTCATCTATGTCGTCGTCGTGCTCTTGTGTAATTTTCCTACCAAAAACGTGATCCCATCATTTTTTCGCTAAAAAATATTTTGGCAGAAAACGTGATCCTGTAATTTTTGGGCAGGAAATGTGATCCCGTAATTTTTGGCGGAAAAACGCGATCCCACAATTTTGGCGAAAAATTTGATTCCGCAATTGTTTTATAAAGTTTATAAGTTATTTTATAAGATTTTATAAGGTCTTATAAATTGTTTTATAAAGTTTTATAAGTGGTTTTAAGGTTTGATAAGGTTTAATAACTTGTATAAGGTTTTATAAGTTTTTATTAGTTGTTTTATAAGGTTTTATAAGTTGTTTTATAAGGTTTTATAAAATGTTTAATAAAGATTTATAAGTTGTTTTATATAGTTTTATAATGTTTTATAAAAGGTATTATAAGATTTTATAAGTTGTTTTATAAGGTTTTTAAGATTTTATAAATTCAAAAACGGTTTTATAAGGTTTTATCAGTTGTTTTATAAAATTTGATTTTGGTGAAAAATTCTGATTCCACAATTTTGGTGGGAGAACGTGCTCCCGCTATTTTGGCGCGAAAACATGATTTTGTAATTTTAGCGGAAATCGCGTTTCCAAAAATATGATTTTTGTGGGAATTGCGGTCCCAAAATTTTGGCGGAAAAACGCGATCCCACAATTTTGGCAGAAAAATTGATTCTCATCACAATTAAATTATCAATTTTTATGTATGAACGTTCTTGCTCTCCCTTCTACATTTGTGATGTTTCTCAATAAAAAAAAAAAAGTAAGTTAGTCATTTTGCACATAAAAATGAGTAATTTTAAAAATGGACAGTTACAGGAGGTATTTTTGAAAATGGGTACAGTAGTATTTGCACCCCTTGATATTAAGCTGAATTACAGTAATCAAAATGTAAAGTTTTAGTTATAATTATATAAAAGGAATCAAAATGTAAAGTTTTAGTTATTATTTCAATAATCCGTGCGGGATTTTAAGGTAACAATAGTGATAGTCGGTTTTTTGGTTGGATTGACCAGAAATTCCGAATTTTTTTTATCTTCTTTCTCTTGCTCGTGTTATCTAAACTTTGCATGAACATCTTCAGCAGAGAATTTTCAAGTACTAGTCAATTATCCTGTCAAAGCACGGAATCAATTGCCATTACCTCGCGACTCAAGACTAAAGTCATACCAACAAGCTTGCATCGGGACAGTTCAGACAACATTGAACACAGGAACAATATTCATAACACTGTTTCCAAACTTTAATGTTTCTTTACAAGATCCAAATTTACTGAAGTCGCTCAAGATCCAATTGCAATTAGTGGGAGCACCTGATAATTTCCAGGTAAAGGGAGCAAAATAGGCAACTTCTGCCCTTTGGGCTCAACCACTGTTAGAAATCTTATTCGCTAAGTGAATTTCACTATTCTTTGAGCGCTCTGGACAGTCGTGTAATTCATCTACATAAATTTTATACTAAGAGCACTTGAGAAGTTCTTAGATGAATTATTTATAATTAAAAAAAAATAATAGAAAAGAGAAAAATGGTTCTTAAATAAGAATTTTTAAAATACTCATGAAAACTTTATAAAACACATGTCTCCTATGTATTTGTTCAATTTTTTTGTTAAAATTTTGTTTTATTATATAACTACATTATATTAAAATAATTATTTCTAAAAATCTTTTCGAAAAATATATTTTTTACAATACATTTTTTTTTTCAAAAATAACACCTATCAAAAACATTTTAATTAAGGTCTTCACCGATTTACCCTTAGTCTTTAAAACCTCATATTTTTATACATTTCTAAATAATTTTGTAGGGGGCTTTATTTGTACTCTTGCCCGTTGCCATTTCTTTGTTTTCGGACAATTTTGTATATGTTCGATAGGTTTGGTACCTTAATATGTATGTTTGTTAAAGAAATTTTTTAAATCTAGCACAACTAAAGTGTTCTATATATATACATGTATATCGTCCTAACTATTTCATAGTCTTTCTAACCATTTGATAAACACAATTCACATTCCAATGATATAGAAACGGTTTACGCCTACCAATCTCCAAACCGCCTCAAATATATTTCCAATCAAACCCATAATTTCAACGTGACATTTCCATTAAATAAAAAACCCAAAAGCTCCAAACTCGAAAACATTATAATCCCTATATTAAAAACAAAAAGCTATACTGCAAAAAAATTTCGATATTCTTGAATATGCTTTTTCATCTGTATAGAACAAATTTTCTCTACTCCACCACCGTCTCAGTCTCAGGCCTCATTTTCCGGTGCCGGAGAATCCTCAGCCTTTGCGTTTCGTCTCTGAAACTGATCAAGCTCCTCTTGTGGGAAAACTTCGGATTGCATAGAAGGAGAAATCTTCTTAACGTGAAGCCACGTAAGTTGCCAGAAACTGTCACTTCCGATATCATCACCTGGTAATAACACTCCCGTTGTCTTCATCACCAGTAATGTGTTCTTGAGCAGTTCCGGTATGAGTTCATGGATCTTCTCGCTGCGTTTTCCTCTGAATTTGGTTGACATGTAAGTCTCAAAACGGTTCAAGACACCAAGCCAGAGTCTACAGAATGATGGTTGCTGTGAGATATCTTGAAGAGATTGAAGAAAAGCTTTTGACATTAGCTTTGTGGCGAGAACAAGCGTTTCTTCAACTGTTTTCTTGAAAGTCTTCCTTGAATTCTCGATCGAAACAGCGAGCATTTCATCTAGCAATGGGAAGATTTCGGAATCAAAGCATTGGAACCATAGAGGTTGTGGTAACATGATCCCGTCTGCACCGGCTATAGCTCGATGCAGCATTAGAATTGCGTGGTTTCTCACTTGGTCGGGTTGATTACTACAAACTCCCTTGAGATTGTTCACAAGTCTGAGCCACATTTCTCCAATATCTTGACTTAGTTTCATCATAGCATCATCTTCTCCAACCGATTTTTTCGCCTCTTGAGACCATCTTGCAAGACAAAATACAGAGTTTGACATTAAGTCAATTGCTGAGATAGACCGATCAATTTCACCAAATCGGGATTCAGCAAACTGCCTAGCTGCATCCAAACAGAGAATGTAGTTCGAGGGTAACAAGTGTGCTCCTTCTGACATTATAAACTGGAGGGCTTCGAATCCAGCATCAGAAGCTTCTGGATGCCGAGCTGTGATTGATAACAACGATATGATCGTTCGCCAACCAATATGAGATCTAATATGAGATGCATTCGCTTTTATAAGACGGGCAACTTCTTGTGTAATAAGTTCACAGTATGCATCAGCCACTTTTGCATTAAGCTTGAGAACCAGTTGGAGTGATTTCAGAAGTTCATCTGTTAGGTTTTCCTTGTATGGCAATAATCTCTGGCAAATCTTCAACACACCAAAAACAGCCTTTTCAACAAGTGTGCATGGTGTTAACGTTGATTTAACTATACCCGAGATATGCTCATAAACAGTTTGCCAAATCAATAGGATTCTGTCTCGGTTGTTAAGAGTTACTGCAATCAGAAGCTCCAGGCAAAAGACAGCACTAGCTTCATCTTTCTCGGCTGCTTTTATGAGAGAGTTAACAAGCTGCTGCAGAGACTCAGCTTGGAGAAACTTGCTGTCTGAGAATATGCTGTCAATGTGACAATCTTTCACTATCCCACGAGCATGTTTATAAGCTGCCACTTCTTCCTCAGTTGGTAATGGCTTTGTCTCCTCTGTATCCAAAGACAAAAAATAGCTAAACCGACCAATAAAACTAGATGATTTTCGAGGCGTCGCTGAGGGTTGTGACTGTGATACTACTGACAGAGGATTTGCCGAAGGTTTTTCTTGCTCCAAGTTACTAGTTGACGGCTCCGGGTCATCCGCTGAATCACTAGCTATATGAGCTGGTAAAATCTGGAGTTTATTGAGGCTCAAGACACATTCCAGTATGTTTTTCCATCCCGAACTGATATAGTCACCATATTTATTTGCAATCAAGAAAACAGCTTCAGTAGCCATTCTCGCTCTGGCATCTTCTCCTAGAGCAAGAACAGCTTCATCAGCAAATAATGGGGTGAAGAAGGGTGTGAATTTGCAGAGAGACACGACCAGATCATCCAAAACACTATTCAAATGATAATATGCTGAAAGTTTTGCAATGGCCAATAACCCATCAACACATCTCTGCAAAACATCTTCTTGCTCTGTTTGCTCAAAAACCACTGATGTAGCTGCAATAGTGGGACCAGACACGATACAAAACATGTCACGGTCCAGATGGGATGCAGTCTCACATAGGATATAGGGACTGGTTTCTTTAGATTTGTAAATCACACTAATCCAACGACCGGCTGTCATCATTTGGAAGCCAGTTCCCTTATCTGGATTCATCTGAATCTCACTGTTGCAAATTGAATGATAAATCTCAGATAGGTACTCTCTAGGAAGGTCTGCGCCTCCATTTATTGTCCTGTTGTTACGGATGAAATCTTCTTCAGTCATCCTTGTCCTCACCTGCGTGTTGTGCTGATCTGTGTTCAGCAAGATAATCGAGTAAGATAACACAAAGGCAGCATCTTTATCAATCAGTATCTGTGGTGACTGCTCATAGTATCTCTCAGAAAACGCCTCTAGCACCCTCTGTATCTTCTGTGCCTCGCCAGGCAATCTAAAGGTACCCACAAAAAGCCGCAGGGCGGTAGCAAGATTCATGTTCTGGAAGTCGAACGTCTTGGCAAACTCATGAAGCACCTGAACACAGAATTGGTCATGATTTCCGAGGAAATCTCCTATAAGATTCTTATCTAACCCACATGTATACCTGAAAAAACATGCCACACTCTTTGGATCAAGTTCTTCAGGCAACAAGTGCATCCCTTGGAGATACTGTAAGCCATTTTTAGGATCACGGTTAAAATGATCAGCCCCAAGCATCAGCTTTTTCTTTATATGCTTTGCCTTTCGGACAAAGGGAACCCAAAAATTAGGATCTCCGTAGTTCTCACATCTCACTGTCCAGAATTCTTCATATCCTTCTTCATGTGTAGGAACATCTGAAGCCGGCAATTCTTCACCCACCCTCTCAGCCATTACCTGAACCATAGAAATTAACCCATCCAATGCAAGTATATGCATAGCAGATAAAGGCCCATTAACTGGGAAGGCACTCTTTGATAGCAGGTTTGAAATATCTTCAAACACATTACTGCAGGTTATATCACAATCGAAATTTGCAAACACTTCAGCCATGAAAGTATGTTGTCTGCAAAGATCAACCAGAGCCTCCATAGCAACCTCCTGTTGATGATAAGAAGAGCCATGTTTGCTCTGTGCAATCCTCAGAAGTACGTATGAAAAGAAAGCTTCAAGCTGTACCTTAAGTTCAGTACGGAGATTCAGGTAGAGATTAAGAACGATGCTGCAAACCGTAGAAAGAATCAGAGGGCTCATGGACACACCAAACTGCATCAAGTTACAGAATAACTCGTCCTGAATCAAAGTCAACAGCTTTGGGTGCTCACGGAAAGAAGGCCCTCCAAGTTCTATAGCAGAATTAATTAAGCCCAGAGCGAAAAGAGGAACATCTTCATCAAATGCTATTGGGTTGGATCTGGAATTGACTTCACCGTGTTCTCCAACATTCAATAGAGTACACAAGAAATGAAAAATCTCTACCATGCATGGAATACCAAAAGGCGCCATCATTGCATTTTCACCATTTGCAGCAACATTCAAGTCATCACTGACCTCAGTTTTCTTTTCATCATTTCTAAGTTCTGTTTTTGGAATAACCATCTCAGAAGTTGGGGAATCTTTGTCAGTGCCGAGAGTATCAGATACGCTATCAATATTTCCATTTTCAACTTTGTTTTCTCCAGAATTCTGATCCCAGTCCACTGTTCCCGCCTAGACAAGATAGGATAGCGTTAGAAATCTGTGAACAACAAAAACTCTTGAGAAGATATTCAATATAACACACCTAAAAACTTACTCATCTGCATAAGTTTTAAGATGAGCAATCTTCTATCAATCACATGCTTAGCAGATAAATCATAACGCAATACGATTTTTTGCATGTTAAATCTTCTATCTATAGGGGATAAACAAGTAGAACAAACATAAAAATGCTGGCATGAAAGATTAATTTGATTTACCTTATCGCCGACATGTAATTCACTTTCATTAGCCAAGGGGCTGATAAAAGGAAGCTGAGAGAAGATACATCTAATCAACTCATGCATTGTGTGGCGAGCTATACGCTGCAACAATTCACTTTTGGAGCTTGATTGATGAACAACACGCAAACAAGTGTTGACGATGGTGCAAATGTCTTGATTACTCAATCCATTAGAGGCCTTACTTTTTATGCACGCCAGCAGAACTTGAAGTATTTTCATCAGAACCACTTCCTCTGAGGCTGGATCAGTTACCTCGAAACGACAGCTTTTGACAGCATCAACTATGATATGCATTGCCTCTCCCACATTCACGGTTTCAAGGGTAAAAATGTCAAGGGTTAAGATCTTGTAGACAGATGACAAAGCAACGCCAGTGATTGGAGCCCCAGTTTCATCAGACAATATAACATCCAAAAAGGGCTGTACGTACAATCTTGGGTCAACATTTTGCCAATTGCTTTGCCATGAAAATATCTGCTTACGCAATTCTTTCAAAGAATGGATAAGAGAATGCTCTAACTGATCATCATCTGCAATATAACGAACACCCCACCGTACATTTCTCCTCATGACAGCCAAAACTGCACCAATTTCGGAATTGATCATGGACGCCACAGCACCCTTGGACGGTTTAAAATGACAACTCTTGAACTCTCCATGGAACGAGTTGCTTCCCGAAGGATGATTTTGATACCCCATACTCGTCCCAACTTCTTGACTCAAACACCAAAACACACACAAAGCATGCAGGCTGCAAATGGTAAAAAGCTTTCATACTTAGAAACAAGTTTACAGAGACAGTTCCCAAACAAATTTATGGAAACTATCAACAGACCAAATCGAAAGTTAACTTAATGTGATTGGCGATTATACATTAGCTGAAGAGAAGAAAGTTATTATGCAGAAACACACATTTTCTCCTTTTTCTTCCATAAATCTGATGGAGACTACACTGACTAAATCAGTTCACAAAATCACCAAAAGAGTCAAGCTCTTTCAATGACAGGATTCAGATTATGATATTCCTCCTACTTTTTCTAGTCTCAAATAACTTGTACGATCTATGTAATCATTGGTTCAGATCTAACTAAGCTCATTAGAGGAATAGCAAATCAGCAGATACCACGAAAACTTGAGAGCTAATCACAGTTCCAGAGGACAATTTGAAAATCAAAGCGTAGGAGGAAGTGGATCGAGGCAAGTTCAGTGTACCTGGCTGCAGATCACGACACAGAGGTACTGCAAAAAAATGGCAGAATTTTGCAGGAGAGATCGGGATCGGAAAAGGAGATCCAAAATCTTCCTAGCTTCTACTCTTTTAAAGCGAATAGAGACAACTGTAATAGAGCAATGGTGAACGGAGAAGAAGCTCTTAGTGGAAGAGACAATGGTGAAGGCTCGAGCCGATGCGGTGGAGTGAGAGCTTGCTTTCAAAACTCAATTGAGATCAGATCCTTGTTCTCCTGAATCACAAGAAACAACACATCAAACGTGGATCCTCTGCAATTGGCTGTGTGAATGGCGATCGGAGAAGCATCGGATGTGTTCTTCTCTGAGAGAGATGACAAGGGAAGGTTTGTGAAAGATGAAAGCGGAAGCTCTGAGATGGGCCGCCACTTGGGCTTAGATTTTGTTAATGATTCTTATGGGTCAATTGAGTGTACACATTTGGGCCGGGAATTTTTTTCTGCACAAAATTTTTAAATCTGGTTCATTTATGAATTCAAATGTGACAATTAGGTACATGCCAATATTTTGGAAAACAATTAATGATATAGCAACATATTTTGATTTTTTTCCAAAGTAAGAGAGAGAAAATAATGTAACGTTATATATAATCTGATGTATAAATTATGTAGTTATTGATGTTATTTTTGTGAATCAATAATATGTAACATGTTATTTTTCACACTCTTTACACTTCTTCATCTTCTATATCAGTTTTAATCATCCAAGAGATTGAATCTGATAACATGTGTTATGAGGTTCTGATATTATAATTTGATCTAATTTGTTGTAAAAATTATGTGGAAAAAGCTGGAGAGATATGTGATGAATCGCTGTAAAAATATGATTTACTAATATTATCAAAAGAATTGCCTGATAACATTTTGTTGTAGATTTTGTATTATTTAAGTAAATTTACTTTAAAACTTATTTATAATAATAATAACAGTTGTTACAAAATTATTAATTAAATTAATAAATTTAATAAAATTATAAATAATAAAATAATATTAATTTAAACAAAGTTAGTTTAAATCATTTTTTGTAATATAGTGAATTAAAAAAAAAAGGAGAATTAGTGGTGTATCTATCTTTTACCTCAAATAAGATACAACTACTGCAAGTGCACAGTGAATTGGTCGTAGTACTTAAGGATCGAATCCCACAGAGAAAATATATTACGCTACAAATCCGTCAAAAAAAAGTAAAGCTAGAACGATATTAAAAAGAAGGCTTAGGAGCTTTGTCACGGTGAAACTAATAAAGCAAATAAACGAGTAAAGAGAGCAAGCAAATCGTAACTAAATATCAATAAGGCAAACGTTGGGCATTCAAGGGATCGTAGGGAAATTGATAGACATTCATTCAAGGAAACCTAAGGCATGTGAATTGTTTACTTCGAAGTCTCGGACTACGAAACACGAAAAAACAAACAACGCATATGAATTGTTTACTTATAAGTCTCGGACTACGAAATACGAAAGAACAAACGATAAGTAAATCACCAAACGTTTATCTAAAATCCATATACTCCGTTACTCAATAATTCGCAGGCAACGACTCATATATCATATCATTAAGATCGAGTTAGATTATTGTCTGTAAAGTTCTATAACTCAACTTGCGCAAGTTATAACATGATACTCATCCAAGTCTAGGTTCTAGTAAATAAGCAAGCGGTTAGCAAAACCTAAGTACATGTGATCAGAGATAGTTCATGACGCTAACTATATGCATTAGGATTAAGTTCAGAACGAATGAACAGTGTAGACAAACAAAACCTAGAGAATCGCCACTTCAACTAATCGAACATCAATCCCCTTTGATTAACCCTTTAAACCCAACAATTAAACTACATAATCATGCTTAAAGGAATCATCAAAGTAAGGTTTAAGTAATTCATATGCATAAACGAATAAGAACAGTAGATAGGGTTCAGAGATTACTTCTAAGAATCGAATACAAAGAGGTAAAACTTCTCCCCTAAGAATCAAAACAACAAACGATGGAAAACAAAAGTGTTTTGGTGATCTTCAAGAGCTTAGATTGAGCAAGAGGCTGGCCATAGCTTCTCTGTTTGTCTCCTTTGGCTGCTCAATGAGGTCTCTCATCAAAACATTGATAAGAATGAGTATTTATAGGTCTTGGTGTCCAAGGAGTCGGATTAAGACGTTTTTGGGCAAAACTCGGCATTTTGATAAGTTGCAGGGACGAGGGCTTCTAGACCATTCATGTGAGATGTGACCGGTCCCACGGATAGGTTTCAAACCGGTCATGTTGGTGACCGGCCCCAGGAGGTGCTCCACGATCGGTTACACGCCTTGTGATCTATCTCGATAGTGCTTCCTTCAATCAGGTGTAAAGAAAATTTGGCAAATCGTATTGAGTTGATTATACTTTGAAATGAGTCTTGAACCTTCGAGCTTTCCATAGAGCCAAAGATCTCTCAATATGATTCACGGGAAGGCCTCCAACGGATGCTAAACTTCTGATGCACCGAAACTGTTCTGAAGCGTGTTTTCCTCGTCTTTTGGTCTATTTTGCCTTAAAACCTGTAAAATTTTTTTTACTCTAAAAATACTTGATATTCATCTCTTTAGCTTTGAAATCACACCAAACACTTCCTAAAACATAAGAAAACAATAGATAAAATGAGTAAAAATAGGATGTTATCAACAACCATTCCATAATATTTACAATCTTATCATTTTTACATATATGCCTATATTTTTTTTCATTCCAATAACAATAAAAGACAATAATTTTGGCAACAATTAATTAATTTAAATAACTATTAAAAAACTTGTTATTAAATAAAATTAAGACAGTAAAGCCATTGAAGAGTGAAACCTATTTTTTTATTGTTTCATCAATGTTTTTTTCTTCAATTTGATGATGGTATCTTTAATAGGATATTTGTTAAGGATTGCAAAGTTGATCACAGAAAATCCAAAGTAAATGTAAACTTAGAAACAAGAAAAAGCAGCAAAGGCTGACCGTATAAGAAAAACGCGTTGCACCAAAATACTATACTCAGTTATATCATTGACTCCATAATGCAGCGGAATATACAATAGCTTTTTTGAATATTATTGGATCTCGAAAAAGAGACAATCGTAGCTAATAAATTTGATCTATCCATGTATCAATAGATCACGTAAACATAGAATTTCGAAGACTTAAGTTTCGAGAATACTCTTCTCAATGCTTTTAAAAAGCTCTTTAATTTTATTACTCAAATCAGCAACTGAACTACCAAATTCATTAAAACATCCTATAAATATAGTGAAACTCAAAACTCTAAAACCAAGAATATTCTAGAATAATATTAATTAATTAAATAAAAGATAATAACAAACAATATTTGTAATATTTCCAAATATCTGCGCTGCATCACTCCACCAACGTATATAATAATTCTAACAAAGCTATCTCACATTTGGTCAAACGATTTTAGAGGAATTAATAAGAAGCATTTGGGTATGACACATTAAAACACAACTGAAATGTGAAATGTGATATCACTAAGTGTAGAAATTGTTGTAACTTTGAAGCCAATATTAGATCCTTGAGTGCATCACGAAGTTCCTCCAATACAAAGGCGATGTTAGGAGTTTCAAGCAAAAAACATTTTCGCAGCAGATTGATTAATGACACTCTAAGATTATTAAATCTCACCATCAAAATATTCAAAACTAGAATGGGGTGGAATTTGCTCGGAGGCCATTGAACCAAAAAAAAAATCGAAGGATTGATATATGGGCAAAATGAGAAGTTATGGACAATTTTATGTTTTTGACTTAGAGTGTTCAAGTATAATGTGTGATGATAGAATTATCACACACATAATCAACAAAATCAGGTTGTTTGTAAATGTATATGTTATATGTTTGAATACCGTGTTATTTTTTAATGTGTGTGATATTCATAAGTAATATGTTATGTCGAAATATGAGTAGCATGTTTTCTAAACGTGTGAACACTTTTGCTATATGTTTAAATCGTGTTATTTGTTAATTATGCAAATAAATATATATATTGCTACAACATACAACTCTATCCACACCGTAAAAATTTATCTGTGAAATAATATTCTGAGAACTATAAATTTAGATAATTTTTTTGGAGTTTATTCAGAAACGGAAAAAATCTGAGTATTAACGCGTATCTTATGTTGATTATCGAAATGTCGGATTCCATTGTATTAAAGATCCCAGTGATGTCTTTGGTGGTGGAGTTGGAATCGGCATATTTCAAACAAAAAGTGTCGAAAACCCAAGATATACCTCTTAATCTACTCGTCTTTGGTGAGTCCCTAGGACACTGGGCAATTTAAAAATCGAGAACTTCTGGTTTTTAGAGAGCCGCTCCGGAGGAGAAGACCCGTAGATGACATCTCTGTTAGCGAAATGTGAGCTCCCAATAAATGTGAGCAAAAAATTGATTTTTAAGAGGTTTCAATCTCTCTACGAATTGTGAGGAGAAAATTTGTTTTTTTTTTTAAGAATTAGAAAATTGTCTTTTTAGAGAAATTACTGATGCAACAAGATATTTGGATAATTTTCAAATATCTTTCATCATTATCTTCTATATTTTTTTATTATTTCTATTTTACTATTATAGATAATTATATAATTATTATTTTAGGGTTTAGCTTTAAGATATTCTTCTAGTAAAATAGCCTATTCAGGCCTATTGTATTGTATTATTAGTTGTTATTGAATTTGATATTGATTAATAAAGTTGAGAGTTTTTTCTTTTATAAAAGAGATTTTATGAAAGCAATATAAATATTCCAAAATTTATATATCTATTCCAATAAAGTCAATAGGTTCAGCCTCTATATGGTATCAGAGAAAACGGTTTTACAAACCAAAATTTTTCTTATCAAAAAATACTACAGCCGCTGCTATGACAACCTCTGCAAATGGATCTCCTGCCACCACCGGTGAAGTCATCACGACTCCCTCTCCGACACTTTTCAACATCAACACATCCAATATCACAAAACTCACCGCCACGAACTACTTGATGTGGAAACTTAATGTTCACGCATTGCTTGACGGCTATGAACTTGTTGGATATCTCGATGGCTCCGTCATTGCTCCGCTTGCAACACTCACAACAAACGCCATAAAACCACTGTTAATCTAGAATTCACCTTCTGTAAGCGACATGAGAATCTTCTCTATAGTGCCTTGCTAGGAGCAATCTCCACTTCTGTTGGTGTCAAGGGCCACCACTTCCTTTGCTCAACCAAGTTGTGCGCATGTTTAGCAGCTGAGAACTCAATTAGTTAATGGACTAAAGGAAGATATCCATCGATGAATATGTTCAAAGACACACCACACGTATGGATTAGCTGGCAATTCTCGCGAAACCTCTTGAACACGAAGAACTAATTGATGCCCTTCTTGAAGGTACAAACCTGTCATTGATCAGATTGAATGCAAAGACACTCCACCAACTATCCCTGATGTGCACGAGCGATTACGTAATCACGAAGCCAAACTCCTCTCGGTGACTCTTGGAAACGCTTGGAAAATGGTTTTTATAAGAGGGTGTAAATCAAAAAAGATTCTTTTTTTTGAATCACAAATTCACTCTGAATTTTGTGAGTACCTCTTCTTAGTTAGGTGACTTTGGTCTTCATTGATTTTGTATGTTAGTTTCTAGAATAAAATGTGGCTTCTTATACATTTTCTGAGTCTCTGTTTCATAATCTCAAATATGTTCTAAGAGTTGTAATCATGAGAAACTCTTTTAGTTTGAACATGAATATACAAGGTTTTATAGTTTTGAGACCTTGGCGCTGTTTCTGAGTCTGTGTTTCATAACCATTGCTTCACTGTACAATGTGTATTTCTACACATAAAGACTTCATCTATACGCACTATTCTCCTTTTATGAGTTGATAGATTCGAACCACATCGCAGTTCCTATTGCTAGGACAACCCGAGGAGCCTCTATAACATGTAGATCTCAATTCCTTGAATCAGGCAGGACCAAAAGATAAACCAGGTTTACTGTTTTCTATAGTAATACATGTTTTATATTTAATATAAGACTAGATACACGTTTCAAGCATATTGAGGGTAAATATCCATGACCTTCGATAATGAGATTATATTTGGAGACAGAGAAGACTTGTGAGCTTCAAATCTGTTGCAGAAATCTCCTACGATCTTCTTCGCTCCGGGGCAAACACATTGGTGTGCGATTTTGTCAAATAAGCAAAATTCAGACATGGAGGCAATGGCGACACACACATGCCTTTCCTCAAGAGCTCTCCAAGGTTAAGTCTTTGCAATGTCAACACAACTTTAGTTGCTTTCCAAACAAACATGAGAAGACCTTCAGATGTCACAAAAAGGGTACCTGGTTTGTAACCAGGATACCGGAAACCATAACCCTTGGCGGTACCTTCTCCTGCGTAAGAATGCTCAAAATCTTCTCCATTTGTATCGAAAGGAAAAAACTCAAAGGAAGGTGAATCAATCTTTACAACAAACATTGCAGATCCATTAGGATGCATCCCGTAGTGAGTTCCTTCGAGTATTTTCGTCCCTATAAGAAGTCTAGCAGTACCATCTTGAGATTCTTCATAAGAGAGCATCAGTAAAAAAAGAGCCTTCCCGGGTTTATCTTCAGTACATTTTCCTGGTGGCCAGCCAAAAGTTCCTCCCCACAAGCCGGCATACTCTTCGCTAGCGATGGGATTCTTATTTGGTAACTTATAAAGGGCAAAACGGGTTTCGTCCATGTTTGGCCAACCTTGGTAAGAAGACAGCTTAATATTGGAAGCTTTGAGACTAAGACCTATGGAATCACCAAAGCTAAGAAATCTTTGGAGATTCCAAGGTCTAGTCTCACTTCTTGAAGAAGACGTGTTCTTCGAAGAACTAGACCTCCCAAGAACATGCTTAATGCCACTTCTGAAATACCTACTAAAGCTCTTCCTTTGTGTGCCCTTTACCTGATTCCCAGCGTCCATGTTGCGAATAGTGACGTCAAAACCAAGATGCTTCCACGAATTGTTTATGTCTACCTGATTTGGAATATTTGTACACTCATCCTCCAGGTTCATGTGATTCCAGTCGCCACCAAACTTGTGCATTTTAAGGAGCATGGTTCTGCGTTCCAACAACACCGCTTCATCATCTTTCGACCTGAGAAATAACCTTTCACTTGATAGATCAGGCAAAGGTATACCAACAGTGCTTGTCACTATGTGAATTAAACTCCTCCTATAACTAAAGGGTAGTTTGCGAAATGGAAACTGAACCTCTGTCTCTCCCAACAACACAGTCTCAATCTCACTGCACAACTTCTTCTCTCGCCTCGTCTCAACCTCAAGTAGAAGCACATTGCAACTCTTCTCAATGCCCATAAGTAAACCAGGGTGCAGGCAGCAACGGTGGTTTACGTCTCTTCCATGGAGGAAAAACTTGGCGGACCCATCAAAACCGCAGATTATCTCAAACACGGGTGACCACATTACTCGAGCCTCCTCAATCCCCAAAGGACCAACCTCTTGTGGAATTATCCGACACCCAACAACGGATAAGAAACCAGGCATCACATAAACAACATTCCCAAGTTCAGGGTTTTGATGAACCCAAATCCCAACCAGAGGCTTCATCACATCAACAAGAAACCAACAAAGCGCCTTGTAAGAAGAGATCTCGACTCGCCATTGGACTATTTCAGACAAAGGAAGAACCTTTACTACTTCACATTGCACAAGCCAGACCCTTTCTGAATCCACAACCTCACATAGACTTTTGCAGCATAAACTTAGATTACAAATGTCTCTTGGAGAAACAAAACGAGCAATAACAGCAATTACATCCTCTGGAAGAGACAGAAGCAAGCAAGCACCAAATGATTCCGACCCTAAATCGCCGTTCCTCATCTATCACAAACCAAGTTGCCAACACAATAAACATCTAAACCTATAAATTTGAAGCTAAACCTATAAATATGATGATACTCAAGAGATCAAAATTGGCTGTAAAAGATCTTACCTGATTCATACTTTGAAGATAAAAAAACGCAGCTTTGGGTTTGAATCAGATCGCTTTTACGTAAACAAGAATCAAACTTTTCAATCACCCATCAAAGCAGAGCTTAATGGGAATCAGATTGTAGAAGAAATCGCTATCTAAGAAGACGATGCGAGAGACATTGGTCTTTCGTTTGAAGTTTCAGTTGACTACAACTGTTGAAGTCTTCTTAGTGTTTCTTTTCACTAAATATTAAAACATTGAGGGACTAGTTTGAAAGAATTAGAATAATATGCAAAGGTACTTTTCTCCAAAACACAACACAACTAGACGAGTTCGGAGGTAGTATTGGGCCTTTATATGGTTACAAGTAGGCCCATTTTAAAAGATATAAGCCCATGAAAAATCGTTTTGATTCCACCAAAGTTTATTACTTCACAAAATATGCTGTTACAGTTTATAGATTTATTTGTAATAAAAAATAGAAGAACTAACGTACGTAACCATTCACAAATATCTAAAAAGAAAACGTATGTTACTATTCACAAAAATGTAAAAAAGAAACGTACGTTACCATTCACAAAGATCTAAAAAGAAAACATACGTTACCATTCACAAAGATCTAAAAAAGAAACGTACGTTATAATTCACAAAGATCTAAAAACAAAACGTACGTTACCACTTTTTTCTATTTTTGGAATTTAGTACTATGTTGACGTTACTTTTGACGAAACGATACTCATGTGTGTTTTGAGTCAGACACAGTAAAAAGAAATTGATAGACCCAACACCAACTAATGACATACTGACAAAACGATATGTAAGAAAACGTTTTCATATTTCAATCAATGGGTTTTGCTCTAGTCAACATTTTCATTAGTAGAGTTAACGTAACGGATTAATCAGTAGATTTTCACACTTTTAACCATTTAAATTGGTCATACAGATTAAACACAAGAAAACATGTGTCAAAGACTGAAAACGCCAATTTCAAAACAGTCATAAACAAACTAAATGTGGGTCTATTGTCGTTTCTGGTCGGGTTCGGGTCAATGAACCGGGTGGTTGCTGGAGCGGGCTGGGCCAAAGCCCATAAGTTGTTTTGAGTATGTCTGTTACTTGTGAAAGAAGCAACATCATTCCTTCTGGGGAAAACACTTCAAATCCGATTTATACATGGAATAGAGAGACGTTGGATCTATAAAATACAAGTGAAGAGAGATTCAAACAAAGATTATCACAAGATACATAAGCTAGAGATAGGCAAAGAACAAGAGAGGGAGTTTTCGGGTTAAGAAAGTTCTTGAGAGTCTTTGTCTTCAAATGGCATTAGATTTCATAAGTTTCTTATTTTTCATCTCCTTGGCCCTTTGATAATTATCACGTTTGAGCTCTGGTGTAGTATTTTCAGGTTGTCTAGTTTCTTCCATTGGTAGCTACATCAAAAGAAACAAAGAGAATGTGAGATAGAGTTAGAAGCGAGTTTTTATTAAACATAAACACCAAACAAGAATATAAGAAAGGAAAGAGGTCGAATCGATTCAAACATTTTGAATTACAAAACATACAAAAGATGCACTTAACGTTTAAGAAAATAAAAAAGATATGATACGGTTTACAAAAGACTCGTAAATATTCTAGTGCCACAATAGCTTAATTGTATGTTGGCAAAATATAAATCATACTATATCTTAAATTAGTTCTTATGTTAACGTATAAATTGAAATTACATATGTGGCTTTTCTACATTAAGATCTTGTTAACTGCTAATTTATTCCTTATGCCATAATAGCTTAATAGTGAACTCCAAATCTATTGTAGATGTGTTTTATCTTCGACCCCGGGATAAACACATTGGTGGGAGATTTTGTGATAAGCAAAATTCAGACATGGAGCCAGCCAAAGGTGGTACACACATGCCTTTCTTCAAAAGCTCTCCAAGGTCAAGTCTTTGAAATAATGTCAATACAACTCTACTTGCTTTCCGAACAAACATGAGAAGACCTTTAGATGTCACGAAAAAGGTATCCGCTTTTTGAACACGAGGCCGAAAACTATATATAGCACTCGTCAACGAAACACATCAGAGTCTTCTTTTGAATCAGATCACTTTTATGTAAACAAAGAATCAAACTTTTCAATTACCCATCAAAGTAAATCGAGGATAAACTAGATCACAAAGCAGACCTCAATCGGAATCAGATTGTAGAAGAAAAAACGAGAAATATGGTTTGAAGTTTGAGACTTTGAGTTGACTACATCTGTTAAAGTCTTCTTAGTGCTTCTTTCACTAGATATTAAAACATTTAGGGTTTAAAATAAGGTGTGTGATAGGAGCCAATTTTCTTATACACTTTACCATATTTTTAAAATTAATCTCTAAACTATAAGAAAGTCTTATAAAAAAAATTCATAATTGCTAGTCATGGATTTATGTTGACATGTTAATATTCTCAAAATCAATTTCTGAAATATTATCCTTTTGTTTTGAATTTGGGGCTATAAATCGAGAAAATATTGTTAACAGTAAATGCAGTTTGCAAACTTTAATGCAAATAGGCAATACAAATTAACTTCTTCTTTTTGATTTTTGACGAAAAAAGAAAAAACACACTAAAGCAAGATTCATCTAAAAAAATAGATAACTTAGTCCAAAATAGCAAATACAGTTAAATTCGAAGCAAGAATCATCTAAAACCAATTGATGATTGAGCTTTAGAGCACGCCTAGCTCTGTGAGAAAGGCGGCACATAGATCAAAGAAGATAAACTGAGGTCCATCAACTCTCTGGATGTCCAGCAAGTACTTGCCTTCACATACTTTGTATAGCTATACCAAAAAAAAAAAAAAAAAACGATACATTATTTTTGCATTTAAGTTATATATGCAGTGTTGTGTTCATAATCTAGACAAAAAAAAAAAGTTTCATATACCTGAAGTTCAAATTTGATGACAGCTGGTGAGATCATAGCACCTTCATCCTCAGTCATCTTAGATTTATCTTTGAGGGTATTATTCCTTTCATTCTTGTAGTTAGCAATGCTTCGAACCCATCTGCATTTCATATTGTAGAGTCCAATCTTTTTCCAGCATACTTTAAGATTTTGAAGAGCCTTAAAAACCTCACTCATGATTTCACGAGGATTCGCGTGAGACTGTCAAAAATATCAAGATGATCCATTTTAAGAAACATGTTTTGACTAGTAACAAATGGTATTTGAAGAAAAGAAAAATGAGAAAAATTGAATGTTTAAATAAACTGAAAAAGATTCAACAACCATGGACCAACCTGAAGTCCAAGGGTCCAACTTCTATTATCTTTGACATGTGAACTTGGTCCAGTTAATGCAGGAAACAGATGGCCAATATGTGAAGCAATCTCTTGGCTTGGAAGTATCGAATCAAATATACCATCTGTTGGGGGTGAATGAAATCTCATCCCAACACCATCCTATATTTATAACATTAACGAGGAAATATGTAAGTAGAAACCCTAAATAAGACTTGAAGGCTTCAATTTATGGAATGACATAATAAGCAAATAATAAATTAGTGAAATATTTTCGTTAGAATAATTTTTTTGTTGAATATATAATCAAGAAATGCTAATAGACTATTTTTTGTTGATTAGTTATTTTATTTTATTTCTAACCTGTGTATTTTATATAGAGAAGTTAATTATTATACACCTGAAAATTTGAGATTTTTTAACGATAGAAAATTAGCAGAATAAGGTTTTCAAAACGTTAGAGTTGTGTTAAGAAAAAGAAACTCACATTGCATGTCTTTTTGGCTTTTTCTAAAATAGAATTTATGTTGTAGAGAAAGAGAGAGTACCGATATCTCTTTAAACATGGGTTGGGAATGGTCATTAGGCATACACTTTGGGTTTTGGTTGTCCAGTATTAGATGGTAAGCAACTGTAGCCTAAAACAATGTCGAGATGAAATTTTAGTAATCATTTTTGACACTACTAGAGTATAAACGTAATTATCATATGAAACACTCATACCTCATTTTGGACTCTATTGACAAGAGATGCAAGAACTTGGTTTCTATCAAATCCTATGTCGACCATTTTTTGAATGATCTCCTCCTCAATCTGGAAATAATTATTAATACGAAATTTAACGAATTCATACAATTGATGTTATTTTACTACATAATACTGAAAAATTCTAACCTTGTTAGCTTGCTCAGTAGTATCTACAGGAGGAATAGCAAGATAAGGAGGAAGATGATTATTAAACCATGGATGTTGACGAATCTCAGGAATGCTGATTCTCATCAGAGGATCAACCATAAGCATCCTCGGTATCAAATCTCTAGCAAGAGATGATAAATGATCTGGAAGAATATATATTCCTCTCTAAATACAAAAAAAGAACATAATTATCTGACTACAAAGCATGTATAATAGATGATTTCATAAACAAATCATAGTCTATAAATACCTTTATTTTATCGAAAAGACTAAGAATATTTTCGTCGTTGAAAGGAAGAGTACCGCATAAGAGAGCATACAATATCACTCCACAACTCCATATATCTACTTCTGGTCCAGAATACAGTTTTCCTGAAACAACCTAGATAACAATTTTGGGATATGATTAATTGAAACTTATTCGCAAGTTAATGAACAAGAATGATAAATATGTTGTTTTTTTCCAAATTAATATACCTCCGGAGCAGCATAATTAGGGCTTCCACAGCTTGTTTTGAAGAAGTGGCCATCTTGCATGACATTACTCAATCCAAAGTCAACAATCTTTATGTTGCATTCTGAATCCAGGAGCACATTCTCTAGCTTTAGATCTCTGTGAACGATTCTATTGTGATGACAATACTCCACACCAGATATTATCTAAAAAATATATGATGTCTTAATACATATGTTACCAATAAAAAAAGATATGATGTCTTACAAAACTGTTTGAAAGGAAAAATATATCAAACCTGTTGAAAAAGATGACGAGCTTTGTCTTCTTGAAGTCTACCGTTTTCTATAATAAAGTCAAATAGCTCTCCAGACTTAACATACTCCATCACAACATAAATGTTCTCAGGCGTCTCTAAAACTTCATATTGACGGATGATATTGGGATGCATCAATAATCTGAGAATTTTGATCTCCCTTTGCACTACAAGAAACCAAAAATATATATATATATATATATATATATATTCTTAATATTATTAACAATGATAGTACATTTTACCCCTTCTCCAAACTTAGTCCAACGACAAAAGAATAATTCATGACGATAATCGATATTAATTAATAATATTTCCGCTTTGGGATCTAGGTTTCGGTGAAGATATTTTATAAAATTATATATTTTGTCGGTTTCATAAGATTTAATATGAAAAAGTTTAGTATACAATCCACTCAAAAAGTTATTTATAGAATTGATTATCGTAGATAGCCATAATTTTTAAAAATATATATATATATATATATAAAACACATTATTCCTCTCCGAATTTATCCAAACGATAAAAAGGTAATTTTTGTCGTATTCAAAAGAATAACTCATGGCGATGATCGGTATTAATTAGTAATATTTCCGTTTTGGAACCTACGTATCAAGTTGAATCTTACAAAAGAATTAATATGAAAAATTTTAACACAAATCTTTTGTGTCGGCTTTTCAAGATTTAAAATATGAAAAATTTTAGCATAAAATCCATTCAAAACTTTTTTTTTTTTGTCAAGAGCATAAAGTCATTGAATATAGTGGATAGTGACAATCGTATATACCTTTGATGTCTACGTCCATGTTCTTAATCTTAAGACGATCGAAGATTTTGATAGCAACGTTGTGTCCAGTAGCTATATGCACTGCTAATTTCACTTTCGCGAAGGATCCATGCCCAATAGTTTTACCAATCCTATAATTTGGTAGAACCGACTCCTTTTTACTGGTAGATTTTTTCGATGACCCCTCCATTTCACTGTAGCTGGAAAATCTGCATTATATAAAAAAGTCTTAATTAGTTACAACTCTTTGTAGCAAAAACATATGTGAAGTCACATATCAATCTAAAGTAACCAATAGTGAAGCTAACTAGAAAAACTAACAAATCGTACGTGAATTTCCCAAATCAGAATCATATATAAGTGAATTAGTTCGTTCTTTATATTAACTAGTGTCCTATAGGAAGAAAATTTGAGATTTCACTGATTAAACTGAAATTCAAGATGGTAATATGAACACTTACACGAAAAAATTGTGCCTATAGAGTAAAGATGAAAAAAGATAAGAAAAGAATACCTTTGTCCACAGCCACATATATTAACTTGATTGTTTTGTTTTTTTTCTAACTTTGCTGAGTCAAGTTGAGTCACATTTTTGACCAAAGAAAAAAATTTCACACCTTTTTCATGTATCATTAATCATTATTAACAGTAAATTAATTTCCACACTCCACTCCAAAATTGTCAATTTCCGTTTCACCTTAATAGTATAAAGTACTTAAATATAACAATAAAATATAAAATATAAGTATAATGGTTAGGTTATATATGGAAATTAGAATCTATTTACTCAACATTTATAATACAAAAATATTTTTCTTTAAATATATTATATTCCTTATAATATATATTATATACATACATACATATATTATAAGTCCCGCAGAGATAGCAAAAAAATTAAGAGCTTAATTTTTTTTATGTTTATTGTTTGTTCAGATATGTAAAAAATAATTTTTTAATTTGTAGTACTAATTAGCTAAAATATTATGATTTAAGTTGTTAATGAGAAAATAAATTAATTTTCTTACTTTTAAAAATACTGAAAAATATTGCAACTTTTTTTATATAGAAAATAGATTACATTTCCTTAAAGAGATCTAATATTATATAAATAACGTTTATAAAAAATTTTCTTTTATGAACTCATATTAAGAAAATTGTAAAAAATCTTTAAATCAATTAAAAAAAAATTCAAACACAGAATCTTATTTATTATAATTTTAGGTACCACAACGACAATGAACTCCAGGGTGAACAAGCCCGGTACAAGACAATATTAAAAGTTCATAAAGATTAGAGAGAAGAGTATTTTTAGGTAGATCTTATGTTGACGGATGTGTTGTTTTGCCCTTTAGTTTCAACATTAAGATCTCGTTAACAGCTATTTTTTTGCTTGTGCGATAATAGCGTAGTCGTAAATCATTAAATGTACATATAATGTTTACATGATATCAGGTTTTGCATGTGGATGAGAGGTATATAGCATCGCTAATCATTTTTTGGTTTATTCTCTCTTGTTAATATATTTTCTTTCTATTCAAAAAATTAAAACTTATTTACTAATAAAGATTAACATATAATAAATTCAGAAAAATTTGGCCTTTTCTCCATTTCAGTGGAGATCCGACAAACCTCAGAGTACCTCCATCGGTGTCTTTTTGTTACATACGGTATGTTGAAATAATATTAAAAATTTGAAAAGCAGGAAAAAAGGAGAGAAACAGTTCTCCTTTCAAATACCTTCGTCTCTATTTGAGAGACCCAATTCGCCATGTGTCCTTTTAGAATTGGTTCATCACAATATTTTTAGGAGACTATAAGAGTCTCTAAACGATGGTGATGCTCTCATAGTTTCAAAATTTTAACGACAACACCAACAATAATTTCGTTGATATGCTTCGCCTGCTTCATCTTATTATGGCGGCTATGTTGGCGTGACAAAAATGAACGAAAAGAGAGATGAACATGCTATTTTCAAATCGATTTATTAAAAATGACACCGTCTTATACTTTTGCATACTAAAACTGAATTATTATTAAAGATATGATTATAGATCTAAACATAGGATATCCAAAATGTCAAGATTTAGATTCGGATAATAAAATCTCACCTATGTCAAAACTAGATCCGATTCCAGAAATATTGATTTGAAAGTTTGGATATTTAGATTCGAATTTGACACTGTTTAATATATTATGTGATTTTCTATAACTATTGTTATAAAATTAATTTTAATTGTTGACAAAATTGATATTTTATTATTTTATATGTTAGAGTTGTTTTAAAATTACTATCCAAAATTTTAATTCCATAGAAAGATTTTAATATCCTCGGATCTTCCAAATTCTTGGCAGATAACTTATATATGGATATTCAAAAACCTCATATTCAGATCCGAATACACTAAAGTTTCAAGATATCCAGATTTTTCCCTGCGTTACTACTTATCTATATATTTTTATCTTTTAATTTCTATGTTCTTCATTGATTCACCTCTACCAACCCCAAGGTATCTCTAGCTATATAATACAGTACAACCTATTAGAAACATTAACTCTCTCTTATATATATGTCGTTGTTATATTTAACTATATCTAAATTTAATGTTTTATATACCTTATTATAATATACGTTGATATTAATATTGTTGGTTATAGAATAGAGATGGGTCGTTCGCACATGTGCGGACATACCTTTATATTGTAGGTTGATTACCGAGTTGTCTTTAATGAAGTGATTTTATTATATGAGAATAACATTGGGTTCACAATTATCCTTAAAAACGAAATGGTATACAGTATATACTAAACAGACTGAAAATTATCGACCGAAAAAAGTATGTCCATTTTGATTTGATTATTATTCTATTTTTTTTATAAAATTGAAAAATATAATATTTAAAAATAATAAAAGTAGAACTTTTTTTTCGTTTTTCTAATTTTTTTTAAACTGAAAATATGTATTATTTATAAAATTGGAAAATATGATATTTTTAAAAAATAAAAGTACATTTTTTTTTCTTTTTCTTATTTTTTTTAAAACTGAAAATATGAAATTTGAGACAGAAAGATGATTAAATTTAATTTAAAATATCTTTTGACGGTATTATTAAATAAATATTTTTGTTGTTTTAATTGGTCAACATCTCTGTGTAATTGACATTTATAATTACTAATATACATTTACTAAAACCTATCAAAAACCTAATAAGGTCGGTTTCAAAGCCGTTGACTGCAAATAATCTTCTTTTTTCTCTATTTATCGTCCATTTAAAAAAAAAAGGAAAAGATGAAACTTTCAAATCGCCAACATTGTAAAAGGAAAAAAAAAACGAAACTTAAAATCCCTAAAACCCTAATCTTATTCGTTTTATATAAATATTAGACTTTAGAGGTTCACACTTCACATAATTTAAAATACTTTTTTCATCGTTTGTTTACATTCTTTTAGTAGTTGTTCGCTTAATTGTTTAAGATACATAATTCTTCAAAATCAACTAATCTTATGTTCTGTTTTCTTTTTTGAGGAACCGTATATATCTTCAAAAAAAGAATGAAGAAGAGGAAAATCATCAAATCCCTTGGGTTTATAGGTTTATGTCTATGAATTGATTTGCGAAAAGTATTGATTAAACCTAGTTCTTATTTTTCTACTGTAATATCTTCACCTATACATCGGGATGTAATCTTTCAAGTTCTTTAGAATGAGAATAAAAATTTGTTGTAAACGGAGCCCACCTATTAAAACCCTAAACATGACTCAATCAATTGAGCGAGTGAGAAGAAAGGCATTGTAAATTTATGATATTGTCTTTAGACTCTTGAAAGGCTAGAGAAGAAGGAGAGCGTTGATCTAAAGTAAGCTGATGGAGAGTTTGCGAGGGCAAAATAATTCTCCAGGGTAAAAAACAAACACCGTAAAAGTTTATCCAAAAAAAAAAAAAAAAAAAAAAACACACCGTAAAACCAAATTATCTTTGTGATTATAATGAACTAAATTTTGAATTAGACATGAGTGAATATATGCATGTACCTACATGCAGAAATCCAAGAATATGTATAAATCATATATATGAAAAGAGGTAAACTCTCTGCATCATTCCGTCACGTCAGCAATTCAGGAGAAGACACGTGGCAAAGCAAAATAAAAATCGTCGACCTTTTCATACGTTTCCACAGTTTTGTTCTTTTAATTTCTCTTAAGAATTTAGTAACATCTTCTTCTAGGGTTAATATAAATTACTAAACATAAATGTATAAAACTGAATCTCTTCTCTTCTTCGTCTTCTTTTTGATTCCTCATCTAAGAGATTTCATCAATACTTTTGGAAAACCAATGTTTTTATGTTCCTCAATTTCGGTGTCCGTGATGACGAAATCGACTTTGCTGGCGAGTAGAAGAACCAAATAAGTTCGATTTTACATCTTTCGGCTTCTTAATGTGTTATACTGTACATGTATTCACAATCTCCTCTAAATAGATTTGGTTCATCTTTCACTCCATTTCGAGGGTTTCCTTACCATTTCCGATCTTCATTTATATATTTTTCTCATTTCCGTTGCTTTTGTTGGTTTTATGTAATCGGGATATGAGTTTCCCATATATTTCTCGATTTTTACTACTCAATGATTACTCCTCTTGCTAGATCTCTAGCTGATTAAGATTAACTAACGGAGCGAAATGTTGAAAAGAGACACATCACACATTAGATGTGATTACTTGGAAGTAAACGGAGCTTATGGTTACTTGGAAGATCAATAACTAATTCCATGATCATTGAGTAAGTCATAATTTCCTTTGATTGTTGTTTTTTTGGTTATATTTTATGCTTTTGGTATGAGATTTTATTATTGTTAATAGAGTATCTTCTGATCCTAAGCACTATAACAGAAGCTTACAACATTTATAAGGCCAAAATTTCAATATATTTTCGCCTTTCATGGGTCCTGCTCTGTTCCTTTTATGTCTCACAAAGTATTTTGTTACATTTTCATCGTGGTCTTAGAAAACCACAAGGTCACAGATGGTTGTGGCCAATCGTCATGAACTTCAACTCCGCAGGGCTGATCGTATCTCCAAGGTCAGAGCTCTTCGCTTCACTTTCTGTTATAGTAATCTCTTAGTTGTTCATTTAATATTTTTATAAAACGTTACATCGCTTCTTCCACTAGCCACGGTATCAAGGGGAAATGGGCTACATGGATTGGGATTATGGGACTAAAGTATTTCTAAAGATACTTGCTAAAGATCTCTGCGAAGATCATAAGCATGTACATTTACTCTTTTTTCAATTATTATATGTCTAAGTTAGCAAATAGCTAAAGAGTGAGTTTAACTTATATTCGTTTAAAACATTTGATATGCTCACAGTGATGATAGATAATATGAATTTTAAGATTATACAATTATAGTTCTTATATAATCTTCTATGTTGGAGTTGTGCATTTTCTGTCTACTTCCTTTAACTCGCTATTACTTTTTGTGGTAATTTATGTTTACGTTTCATATATTACGTTTAGCCCATGTTTTTATGTCTTGCACAAACCTCACTACTTGTACGTATGTTTCTATTTTAGTAGAGTTACAATTTCTTCTTCGTGTGTTCTTATTTTTGTTTCTCTTTCCGATCTCCTCTGTTTTGTTTAGGTGGGAGAGACATAGGTCAAGGAGGAGGAAGTTAAAGATGCAGCGATGATACGAGAGAAGGTGACGCTAAAATAGAAGTTTAAATTTGTCATCGCCTACCAATGAAGAGAGAATAAGTTACCCAGATGACAACAAATATCAAGGGGGAGGAAGGCTTGTGTGACATCATAATTTTCATGGAGATGTCTAAATGTGGAGCTTCCAAGATTAAGGATCATGAAATCAGTCAGACTAAAACGGTTGGATTCAAACAGGCAAAGAGGTTGACTGGCAGAGTTAACTAATAGGCTACTGTTAAAGGGTTGGGAATACAAACTAGGGGTCTTTGACTATTTGGTTAGTTGATAGTCTTTTAGTTTTGAGGGAGATCATGGAGTCTAAAACAACCCAAAACAGTGTATAATTTTCTATTGGCTCTTGATATTGAAAGATTGTCTTTGTGTTCTTCGTTCTTAGTGATAACAGAGTTTTGATCTTGAATATTCTCATTAACCTAGAAAATCTTGACAAATCATCCACTTGAATATGATTGTACTTCCATAACCTTTTGGCATCCTTTTGAAAGAAACCCGTGGTTTAGCGCGGATATTCACCTAGTTGTCACTAAATAGTTGGTGTATTCCATTAATTTTTTTTCTCTGAGTTATAACATTTTGTATTTTTATGGAATTTAATAAATAATTGGTGTATTCCAATAATTTTTTTTATAGATTTATATAAATGTATCATAATATATGTATGGGTAGTTATTAGCCATGTCACAATGCAAAGTAATCTGCAGGATCTTCTTAGGCACATGAGGAACCGGCCTAACATCTTTTCAATCGAAATCCCAATCCCAATCCCAAGATATTATGCTAAAGTTCAAGCCCAACCTAAAGGGAAGGAGTAGAAGTGAGAAACACTGATTATGGACCTTATGGGTCTCTTCATTTGATCTTCTAAATTCGAACATATATTATTTAATAAAAATTCTCACATATAAAAGCTTTTATCTTGAAAAAATAAATAAATCATGGCCCAAATTTAATTATTTTTTAATAAAAATTCTCACATATAAAGGTCCTTATCTTGAAATAATAAATAAAACATGGCCCAAAAAAACTAAAAATTTTAAAGATATATTAATAATATGGTCAAATTCTTTTCATTCACTAGGGACAATCTTGTAAGTGGAAACAGCAACAGGCCAACGCAACTGGCCCAAATGAAGAATGAAGAAGCCCAGCTAAAGCCTTCTCTACAGTCAACAAATCAAATGGTCAAAAGCAGAACAAACACACGCAGTGTGAATGAGACGTGTACGACCTCTACAGCTAATCATGTTCAGCTCAAGAACTGTTTTGAATTACTCTCAGACGCTCCATTATGAGCTGTCATATGCCACCTCATTTTCTATCTAGAATCTTCCTATGAGAGTATAAAACTCAAGCCTTTGTAATTGTTTTCTATATCTAATATTATTATGAAAGTCTAGAACTTGATTTCTCTGTTTTCTCTCCCATCCTTTCTCTGCTTCAACTTTCATGGTATCAGAGCCATGGAGGCTCACTCTGATGTTTTCACACCTGCTACTCTGTCTATTTCTCAATGTGTCACACTCAAACTTAATGACACAAACTACTTGTCTTGGAAGCTGCAGTTTGAGCAGTTTCTTTAAAGCCAGTTGCTTCTAGGTTATGTCACCGGCGCCATACCTCGTCCATCGCCCACAACCACTGTCAAAGATGGGGAAAAAGTTACTGAAGCCAGTAATCCTGAGTTCCTCAAATGGGTCCGCACAGATCAACTGATAATGGCTTGGCTCTTTGGTTCTCTGGCTGAAGAAACGTTGAAGAGTGTGTATGGACTTCGCTCTTCTCACGAGGTATGGTTCTATCTTGCTAAGAAGTTCAATAGAGTGTCTGCAACTCGTAAGCTAGATATTCAAAGAAGGATTCAAACCACTGTAAAAGGAAATAAGCCACTGTCTCAGTATCTATCGGATATTAAAGCTCTCTGCGACCAACTAGACTCTATAGGAGCTCCAATATCAGAACAAGAAAAAATATATGGAGTTTTAAATGGAATAGGTCGTGAGTATGAATCCATAGTAACTGTTATTGAGGATTCAATGGACTCACCTGTTAGTCCTTGTTTTGAGGATGTGGTTTACAAGTTGACAAACTTTGATGATAAGCTGCAAAAATATGAGGCTGCAACTGAGGTAAACCAACATCAAGTCTTCCACACTGCTAGAGGAGGCTACTCAGGCCGTGGAAGGGGCCAAAACAGAGGTGGTTTTCGTGGTGGCAGAACTTCATATTCGACACAAGGTCGAGGTTTTCCGCAACAGTTTGGTCAGGGAAGTGAGAAAGGTACTTACACTGAGAACAGTCAGAGACCTACATGTCAGATCTGTGGGAAGTTTGGTCACTCTGCTTTTAAATGCTACAAGAGGTTTGATGAGAACTATCAGACAGAAGTTTTCCCTCAGGCCATGGCTGCGATGAAGTTGACTGATGACTACTCTGGCACTGAGTGGTATCCAGACACTGGAGCAACACACCATGTCACAAACTCTCCAAACAATCTGCAGTCATCACAGCAGTATGATGGTTCTGATGCAGTGATAGTGGGAAATGGAGACTTCCTACCAATAACACATGTTGGTTCCATTGCCATTCCAGCTATATCAGGTACCTTACCTCTTAATGATGTCTTAGTCTGTCCTGAAATAGCAAAATCTCTGCTCTCAGTCTCCAAACTCACAGATGATTATCCTTGTAAATTTGAATTTGACTCTTCAACTGTGTGTGTTAATGACAAAGTAACAAATCAGCTTCTCACACGGGGAAGCAAAAATAAGGGACTCTACAGGTTAGAGAATCCACAGTTCTTGGCGTTCTACTCATCTAGGCAGCAAGTTACAAGTGATACAGTATGGCACAAGAGACTGGGACATCCTCACCAACAAGTTCTGCAACATCTATCCTCTACCAATGCTATTCAATTCAATAAGACATCAATGTCAATGTGTGAAGCCTGTCAACTAGGAAAGACATGCAAGCTTCCTTTCTCTAAGTCTCTGTTTCAGGCCAAAAGAATTCTTGAAAGAATACACTGTGATGTATGGGGTCCTGCTCCTGTAGTTTCAGTTCAGGGTTTCAGATTTTACGTTGTATTCATTGACAATTTTTCAAGATTCTGTTGGTTCTATCCTATTAAAATGAAATCAGACATTTTCAGCATCTTCAAAAGCTTTCAGGTCTTGGTAGAAAACCAGTTTAATCTGAAAATTCAAAGTTTCCAGAGTGATGGTGGTGGAGAATTCATCAACAGACAAATGCTTGCACACTTTGAGATATGTGGCATCAAACACATGATATCTTGCCCTCACACTCCTCAGCAAAATGGACTTGCTGAGAGAAAACATAGGCATCTTATGGAACTGGGAATGTCTATGCTTTTTCAAGCGCATTTACCTCAAAACTTGTGGGTAGAAGCCCTTTTTACAGCGAATTTCCTGAGTAATCTGATTCCTACCTCTGTGCACAGCAAGCAACTGAGTCCATTTGAAGTTCTAAATGGTTATGCTCCTACGTATACTGCTCTACGAGTTTTTGGGAGTGCATGCTACCCATATTTAAGGCCATACAATGGAAAAAAATTTGATCCCAAGTCTCTACTGTGTGTCTTTCTCGGGTATACAGAAAGATACAAAGGGTATAGGTGTCTGCATCCTCCTACAGGGCGTGTTTACATTAGCAGGCATGTACTGTTTGATGAAACACGGTTTCCCTATGCAGATTCCTATAAACATTTGTTACCATCTGCTAAGACTCCTCTGCTATCAGCGTGGCACTCTTCATTCACAGATAATGAACCTGCAATTTCTGAATCAGTGGACAACAGTTCTCAGGAAGAAACATTGGCAACAGTAGCTGTCTTAGAACAACCTCAACAAGTCTATGAACAGCCTGCACCAGTTTCTGAAGCAGTGACTGTCACGCCTGCACCTGCAAATGTGTCTGAAGCAGCGACTGTAACACAACAGAGTCACCAAGAACAACAGGCTTCACCTGCAATTACGGCTACATCAAGTTCACAACCTGAGAATGATCTTCCAGGTCTAGTTACTGATGAAGACTATCCTCCACTTCTCAATCTCAGCTTGTTAATACACATGGCATGAAAACACGGGCTAAGGATGGAATTGCGAAACCTAACCCGAAATACATACTCTACACTATAAAAGGCATACCAGAGGAACCAAAGACAGTGGCTGAAGCCTTGAAGCATCCAGGATGGACAGGTGCAATGGGGGAAGAAATCACCACCTGTCATGATACTCACACATGGAGTTTGGTTCCCAAACCCCCTGACATTAACTTACTAGGCTGCAGATGGGTGTTTAAAGCAAAACTTAATGCAGATGGAACCCTAGATAAGTTGAGGGCAAGATTGGTTGCAAAAGGGTATGAACAAGAGGAAGGAGTTGATTTCTTAGAAACTTATAGTCCAGTGGTGAGGACTGCTACAGTGAGAATGGTCTTGCACACTGCTACTGTGGAAAAATGGGATATCAAGCAATTAGATGTCAAGAATGCTTTCTTACATGGAGATTTACATGAAGTAGTCTACATGAGACAACCTCCTGGTTTCGAGGATCCGGAAAAACCTGATCATGTTTGCTTACTTCACAAAGCTATATATGGGCTCAAACAGGCACCAAGGGCCTGGTTTGACAAATTTAGCTCATATCTGATTGAATTTGGGTTTGTGTGCAATACTGGAGATCCGTCTCTCTTTGTGTATAAGCATGAACAAAGTATTCTGCTGTTGCTTCTCTACGTTGATGATATGGTTTTGACAGGGAATGATTCAAAACTAGTCTCAACTCTATTGGAAAAGCTCAATGAAAAGTTCAGAATGAAAGACATGGGACCACTCAGCTATTTTCTTGGCATTCAAGCTCAATTTACATTAGAAGGTTTGTTCTTAAACCAAGAAAAATATGCTATGGATCTATTGGATAATGCAGGAATGTTGGATTGTGCACCGATGCCTACTCCACTGCCTTTGCAACTTGATAGAGTCCCTCACCAAGAAGAAGAGTTTCCTGATCCCACCTACTTCCGGAGTCTAGCTGGAAAGCTACAATACCTCACACTTACAAGACCCGACATCCAATTTGCAGTAAACTTTATTTGTCAAAAGATGCATAAACCTTCTATGGCTGACTTCTCACTACTGAAAAGAACATTACGGTATCTGAAAGGAACTTTGAAGATGGGATTAAGCTTCACTTCTGAGACAGATTCAACACTAAGAGCCTACTGTGACAGTGATCATGCAGGATGCAAGGTTACAAGGAGATCAACTGGTGGTTTCTGTACCTTTTTAGGCTCTAATATTATCTCATGGTCTGCAAAACGTCAAGAATCTGTGGCCAGATCGTCTACTGAAGCGGAATACAGGACGATGTCAGACACAGCAGCTGAATTAACATGGTTTTCCTCGCTTCTCAGCAGTATAGGTGTTCAACAAAATCGGCCACCGGAACTATACTGTGACAACCGCTCTGCAGTTCATCTGTCAGCAAACCCAGTTCTTCACACAAGAAGCAAACACTTTGCAACACACTTTCACTATGCTAGAGAAATGGTTGCGAATGGGACGTTGGTGGTTAAGCACATACCAGCTACTCTACAACTGGCAGACATATTTACCAAATCGCTTCCTCAAGCCAACTTTTTTTCCCTCCGGTTCAAACTCGGTGTGGATTATCCACCCACCTCGAGTTTGCAGGGGGGTGTAAGTGGAAACAGCAACAGGCCAACACAACTGGCCCAAATGAAGAATGAAGAAGCCCAGCTAAAGCCTTCTCTACAGTCAACAAATCAAATGGTCAAAAGCAGAACAAACACACGCAGTGTGAATGAGACGTGTACGACCTCTACAGCTAATCATGTTCAGCTCAAGAACCGTTTTGAATTACTCTCAGACGCTCCATTATGAACTGTCATATGCCACCTCATTTTCTATCTAGAATCTTCCTATGAGAGTATAAAACTCAAACCTTTGTAATTGTTTTCTATATCTAATATTATTATGAAAGTCTAGAACTTGATTTCTCTGTTTTCTCTCCCATCCTTTCTCTGCTTCAACTTTCAAATCTAACGACTAGACTTCTAATGTTATTTGCCTGATAAGATGGAATCGAGGTGTTATATAATTTCCCTATAATCTTTAACATATTACTAATTCATAATTACTCTCGTTATGGATACATGACATTTTAATATTCTCTAAATCGATATCTGAAACACTATGTTTTTGTTTTGTAATGGATACATGACATTTTAATATTCTCAAATAACTTTTTTTGCCATATATCGAGAAACTATTGATAAAAGGTAAATACATATTCCAAAAATTAATGCTAATAAAAATACAAACTAACTTTTTTTTTTGTTTACAATTATACATAATTACTTAACTCAAAAATGCAGAAACCATAGGAAATATAATTGAAATCGAAATATTAATTGTCTTTAAAAAATCATTAATGATATGAGCTTTAGAGCACACCTAGCTCACAAGAATCAACTAAAAACCATTGATGATTGTGCTTTAGAGGACACCTAGCTCTGTGAGAAACGCAACACATAGATCAAAGAAGATAAACTCAGGTCCATCAACTCTCTGGATGTCTAGCAAGTACTTGCTTTCACCCACTTTGTATAGCTATAATTAACAACAACAAAATGATACAAATTAGGTTTGCATTTAAGAAATTGCTCTAATTTGATTAGGAGAAGGTTAATTCTATGATACGTTTATGTTCTCATCACAAATAAAATTGTTTTTTCTTTTTCTTTGGTGTAGCCTACCGTAAATTTGTCCTCTATGAGCTATTAATTCTAGTATGTTATCTTAAACTGGATAAATATGTTTCATATACCTGAAGTTCAAATTTGATGACGGTTGGTAAGATCATGGCAATTTCATTCTCAATCGTGTGATTCTTGTAGTTAGATAAATTACGAACCCATCTGCATTTCATGTTGTAGAGTCCGATTTTTTTCCAGCACACTTTTAGAGTTTGAAGAGCCTTAAAAACTTCAGTCATGATATCACGAGGATCTCCTTGAGACTGTCAAAATATTAAGAACAAAATTTGATCTATATTATAACATGTTTTGACTGGTAAGAGTATATATTAGATTAACAAATGAAATCGAAAGAAATTAAAAATGAGAAGAAAATGAATATGAAAAAAGATTGAACAACTATGGACTAACCTGAAGTCCAAGGGTCCAGGTTCTGTCATCTTTGACATGTGATCTTAGTCTAGTCAATGCAGGAAACGAATGGGCAACATGTGAAGCAATCTCTTGTACTGGAAATGTCGAATTAGATATACCATCCTATATTTGTAACATTGAAAAAGAAATATAGTTTTAACATGTGTATTTAATTAGGCTACATAAAAATTGTGTATGATTTATTTTTCTTAAAGTTCATGTTGTAGAGAAAGAGAGTAAGTACCGATATCTCTTTAAACTTGGATTGGAAATGGTCATTAAGAACACACTTTCGTTTTCGGTTGTCCAGTATTAGATAGTATGAAACTGTAGCCTAATTAAAACAATGAAAAATGTAACGTCAGTAATGATCACTTAAAAAACTATTTAAAGTGTAATATAATTATTATAAAAAAACACTCATACCTCGTTTTGGATTCTATTGACAAGAGATTCAACAACTTGGTTTCTATCAAAGCCTATGTTGACCACTTTTTGAATTATCTCCTCCTCAATCTGGAAATAGTAATTAATACAAAATTTAATGAATTCATACAATTGATGTTATTTTGCTACAATATAGTGAAACGGTTCTAACCTTTTTAGCTTGTTCTGTAGTAACTAATGGAGGAATAGCAAGATAACGAGGAAGATGATTATTGAACCAAGGATGTTGACGAATCTCAGAAATGGTAATTCTCATTATAGGATCAACCATAAGCATTCTCGGTATCAAATCTCTAGCAACATATGATAAATGATCTGGAAGAGTATACATTCCTTTCTGAAAAAGAAAAAAATAAAATAAATATTTGATTGCAAATTAAACCATGTATAATATTAGATGATTTTATAAAAAGATCGTCTTCTATTACTACCTTGATTTTATCGAATAGACTAGGAATATTTTCGTCGTCGAAAGGAAGGGTACCGCACAATAGAGCATATAATATCACCCCGCAACTCCATATATCTACTTCTGGTCCAGAATATGGTTTGCCTGAAATAACCTGTACAACAATTTTGGGTTGTGATTAATTAAAACTTAAAATATATACCCAGTTTAATGAAACAAGAATGACAAATATGTTGATTTTTCCAAAGTAATATACCTCCGGAGCAGCATAATTAGGGCTTCCACAACTAGTCTTTAAAAAGTGACCATCATGCATGACATTACTCAATCCAAAGTCAACAATCTTTATGTTGCATTTCGAATCCAAAAGCACATTCTCTGGCTTAAGATCTCTATGAACGATCCTATTGCGATGACAATACTCCACACCAGATATGATCTGAATATATATGATTTTAATAAAAATGTTACCAATCAAAGAAGATATGAAATGCAATGTAAAACATATATACCAGACAGACCTGTTGAAAAAGATGACGAGCTTCATCTTCTTGTAATCTACCTTTTTCTACAATATAGTCAAATAGTTCTCCCGACTTAACATATTCCATCACAACATAAATGTTCTCAGGCGTCTCTATAACTTCATATTGACGGATGATATGAGGATGCATCAACAATCTGAGAATTTTGATCTCCCTTTGTACTACACAAGAGAAAAAAAAAATATTTTTTAACATTAATAATTATAAAAAAAAGATTAATTATAGTATATATCATTGGCCTCTCCCCAAATTTTAGTCCATAAGACAAAAAGCGTAATATTTTTCCTCACAAAACTAATCCAAACAACAACAAAAATAGTTCATGACAATCAACGGTATTAATAAATAGTATTTCCGCTACGAGACCTAGGTTTCGATGAAAGTATTTTTATAGAAGACACAAAATTTAACATAAATCTATTTTCCTGGTTTCTCAATATTGAAAATGAAAAAGATTAGAATACAATCCATACAAAACAAACTATTTATATTAGCAAGAGCATCAATTGTTGATCTATGAAATCTCGAAAACTAATAATACACACACACACATATAAATCCCTCCCCCAAGCTTAATCAAAACGACAAAAAAAGTAATAAAATAAATAAAAATACATATACATACCTTTGGTCTCAATACCCATGTTCTTAATCTTAGAACGATTAAGAATTTTGATAGCAACTTTGTGTCCAGTAGCTACATGTAGTGCTAATTTCACTTTTGCAAAGGATCCATGTCCAAGAGTTTTACCAATCCTATAATTTGGTAGAACTGATACGATTTTACTGATAGTTTTTTCCGATGATCCGTCCATTTTACTGTATATGGAAAATCTGAAATATATATAAAAATTCATAATCAAAACGCTATAGCAAAAGTTAAATATTAATTAAATTAATGATACATATCAGTGAAATAGACGGATCATCGGAAAAAAACTACCAATAAAATGAACAATCGCAAATTATCAATGATGAATCTAACTAGAAAAACCAACAAATTGGTGGACTCCCAAATCAAAATCATATTTCAGCGAAATTCATTTTGTTTACAATATTAATAGGTGTCCTAGTTGAAGGAAAAATTTATGTGATTTGACTGATTATATAAACCAACAACAAATCAATATAATCCCATAAAATCCATGTTTTGCTTTGTAAGAAATATCTTGAAATTGAACAGAAAAAGTTGTAGAAAAATTAGTCAAACGCAGAAGATCACTCTTAACATAGATGCATAGCATCTGGTTGATAGAGAAAAAGTTGAAACCCATGATACAAATATGAACACATACACAAAAAACTGCACCTCTAGAGAAAAGAGCAAAATACAAGAAAAGAGTAATTGTATACCTTAGTCCATGAGCACATATATTTACCTCTTTCTTTTGTTTTTATCTACTTTGCTGATGTAAATCTGAGTCACATTGTTGACCAAATAAAAAATGGTGTCACACTTTTATCATGAATCATTAGATTAAAATAAATTTATTTCCACACAACCACACTAAAAGGTCAGTTTCTGTTTTACCTTAATAGCAGAGTAATCACCTAAATATAACAATAAATATTAAAATATATTAGTAAAATGGTTAGGTATATGGTTATTAGAATCTATTTATTCAACATTTTTAAGACAAAAATATCTTTCCTTGAAAAACAAATTGCAATTAATGTTAGTGGGTGCTTTGACTAACTATACAATGTATATTTCTTTATATATTTTAATATAGGATATATATATATATATATATATATTTATGTGTGTGTATAGAGAATTTCTTACGGAGAAAAAATATAGTAAAATTTTGATACGTAAAGTTTAAATGTTACTTTATTGGTAATATATATATCTAAACATAATAATCTTTAAATTGAAGTAGATTTACCAGCTTATAATTTTAGATATTGTGATTTTATAATTTTGTGATGGGAAATAACCTTTTTAATACTGAAAAAAATATAATGCCTTTTTTACATTTCCTTAGAAATTATATTATATTTTTAAAGGAAGTTTTTTTCAATTATGATTTTTTTTTTTAAACAAATTAGCATATCTTAACATATATAACACCCAAAAAAAAATATCTAAAGTAATATCTTTAACATTACTAGAGTGATAATAGTTAAACATTGAAACTCACTTTTTTTTTTTTTTTTTTTTTTGCAAAGATATATAATTTCATTCAATCCCAAAAGGGAGCAAAGCTTACAAAGTTTTCAACACTTGGTTGGGTACAATAAAAATAACATAGATCAAATTTGCAAGAGAAGGATAAATAGATTTAAAACCATAATTCAACAATAGAACCATAAGGCCTTGGAGACAAAAACAACAAAATGACTTGCCATAAGCGATCCAAAGGTGAGTTAAAACCACTTCCACAATGCCTCGGTGAATTGGTGAATAGTCACGATCACTTGATTTTGTGACGTTGGACACAAATCCTTCACCATATGTTCCAAAAAACTCAAAAAGCAAGGACTGGGGAGACTCTCGAGGTCGAATAGAGGTCAGATTGGCAAGGCGATTTTAAAGACGTTACGGAAGTTACGCTAAGACTCAACGCCAATCCAGGTTGTTTTAACACTTTTCACATGTGTGACTAAAAAAGTGGAACTGCTTTAAATACTGAAGCGTTATCACGCATCAAAAGCGAGAGTTTGATTATTTATTTGTCACCAAAAATCAATAAAAATACGTTAATTTTGAAATTCTGTTAAAAACAAAATTTCTGATAAAGAAAATATTTGACTTGAGTAAAAAATCTATAATATATTCGTATATGCCTTGAATATTGTCTGATTCAAATTTAAATTTAAAATTTTATAATAAAATTTACAAAAAATTATTTAGTTCACAAAATCTTTAATTTTATGCATAATATCTTTAATAAAAATCTTAATAAGGTAAAAAATAAAACCCTATAAATACCAACAGCTCAATCCAATAATTATCACTTCACAAAAGATTAAGAGAGTTAAGGTAAGCTTTCAAACTATATATTTTATTCGTAGATAAATCCAAACATGCAATCGATTATTAACTTTTTTTTTTCATACAGTGATAATATGGCAGATCAAACTCAAGGTTCTTCACAAACACCATCCGCTGAGGTGATTCTCTCTCTCTTAATTCTTCTTCTTTATTTTTCTTTATGATCCAAATTCTCAATTATTAGTGTTTTAGTTTTTGTATTTCATATATTTAAGTGTTATCAAAGTGATTGATTTGTTTTTAAAATGCATTAAATATTTAGCAAAAATTTGTGCATGTGGACTCCTCAACTGAGTCATGGATTATTGCAATTGTGCAATGATCAAAATGATAAAGGTCACTCGAAGGGTACGTGTCTTGATGAAATTGGTCGACAAAGTGTTCGAGCTGAATTTCTGAAATTGGAATAGATCTCCCTTGGAAAATATTCAAACACCGGATGGATCACATTAAAAAAAAATACGATGTTTACAAACGCATCCCACAAACTGCTATTGGATTGGGTTTCAATGAATTTGGAAAACTCGACATGTCAGCTGATTGGTGGAATGAGCTAATAAGAGTAAGTAATTTTAATGTTAAGATCATTTCATATTATATATATACATAACTATATATTTATCTATATTAATAATTTCTATATCTTTATACTTATTTTACAGAGTTGTCCAGAAACATCCAAGTTGCGGGCACATCCTCTTAAAGACATTCCTCTACTTGATCGTCTATATGTCCGAGTCACAGTTTCGGTAAATGAGGGATGGCAACCTCGTGCCAGACCAAGTCAACTACGTCGGGATCCACCGAGTCCATTCCCACAAGTGGTCGAATCGGATGAAGAAGCGGAACCACTTAGACCGATTGGAAAATCGGGAACACGTAGAAAAGGCAAAGCTGTAGCTTCATCTTCTCGTAAACAAGGTCAACCAGATAAGTAGGATCGTCTCACAACCGCTATTGAAGACCAAGGAAAATTCTGGAAAGGTGGCCATGAGACCTTTGAATCTCTAAATCCGTTTAGCTGTGTTGTGTGTATGCAAAAGCTCACAAAGATGACTCTTCTTAATCATGAAAGTGAGTTGTACTGGGTTGCGATTGATTATCTTGCTTCAGATGAGAATGGTCGCCAAATCTTCATGTCATTGCCAAATGAAAAAGAGAAGATTAAATTTCTGGAACGAAAGACGGGAAAGCTGATTGGGCAGCATGAACTAGGATAGTTTATGGCACTTAAGTTTCATGGCCGTTTAGGTTTTTCTTTGTTTTCTAATAATCGTGAACTTCTTTCATGTTCTTGTCTGTTTTTCTATGGTGTTTTAAATTTGTTTCATACTTTACTAAGAATATAAAAAAAAACATTTTAGTGAACTTTTTTTATGAAGTCACGTGCATTTGTTCTCAAATAACAATCTGAAAGTTTTCTTGTGTACTAATGCGAATCTTTCTTTATGGCTAGTGATATGTTGTGTTTTTACTCGTTTTTATACGTTGTTTTCTTTCCGTTTTTGTTTCGATTGTCTTGCTTTTGTCTGTCTTTGTGTCTTTTTGGTTGTGTTTTAATTTTTTTACAGGTTACAGAAGCATCCCTTGATGGGAACGTTATAAAGCATGTTCGAGTCTCGTTAAGGAAGATTTGTGCAACAAGGCACACTTGGATCGACCGATCCACCTTTGGATCGATCGATCCACAGCCTCGTCCGACCTCAGCAACAAACGGATCGATCGATACACACCGAGACCAATCGATCCGTTTCTCCGAACGTTCACAACAAGGATGGATCGATCGATCCACTTTTGGATCGATCGATCCGACCATCTATCCAATCCAAAGAGCTGACCAATCGATCCGCAGCTCTGAAGGACAGTGTAAATACGTGCAGATCGATCGATCCTTATGTGGATCGATCGATCCACCTATGTCGGCCAGACATAGTGTTTTTTCACTTTATTCAGTTTGTATAGTTAAACAATACACACTCATTTGTAAATCTATCTAGATATTTTGTAAGAAACAAGCTTTTCTCTCTGTTTTTCCTGAAGAACACCAAGAACACAATTTTCATAAATTGAAGAAGTTTTCTTATCTTTATCTCTTTCTCTCTATCTTTTCATTATGAATGTCTCTATGGATTTAGTTTTTGATTTGAGCATGTTTGAGTAGTCCTTTAGAGCTTTTGGGTTTAGGTAGATTAAGGGTGATTGGAGGATTGTTCTTTGATGTTTAAGTTAGATAGTTTGTTATCCTTTCTCAATAGATGTTCTTAATGTTAGATTAGCTTTGATCAATGCTAATTTAGATTATTGGAATTTTCATATCCGGAAGGTTTTTATAAAAATTCTAGAATCAATCTATTGAGTGCTTTGCTAAATCTTGCCATTGGAAGTTGTTCTAGGTTGTTTAGTAGCCATATTAGACTTAGAATTAATGCATGTTTGTCTTGTGATTGCAAAATAAAAATTTGGTGTTGATTACTTGATTTACATAGGATTAGTTGCATGGAAGTGCACTAGTTTAACTAAGAGTTCTAAGGCTAAGGATCATCATGGTATTGAACATTAACATCATAGATTAGCCAATAGTCACCCTAATCAATTGCCTTAACCCAAGGGCTTGCCTTTATAATCTTGTTTTAAAACCTCATTTATCTTCTTGTATGTTTCTTGTTTCATAAGCAATTACTCTTGTTAGCCTTTATAACTTTGCTTGGGTAGTATTGTTACAAAGAAACCATAACCAAAAACCATAATAATCATGCTTAGATTAAGCGAATATGTGCATTCGTATTGTGATATATCATTGTGCTAAGTGGTTCGATAAATTAATTGGAGTACTCCCAAAAAGACTACATCAATTTGGCGTTGTTGCCATAGTGCAAAAGCATATATCCATTATGATTTCATATTTGTTTGAGACTAAGTTTTTCTTTTAGCTATTACTAAATTTTCTACTCTTTTTCTTTTTGTCTTTCTCTTGCTAGGTGTATGCACTTACGAAGCCAAGGCAAACAAAATTTGGTAGAAAGGATTCAAGACCTTGGTTGCTTCGAGCGAGAAAATACACGAGCTAGAAGAGAACGAAACCGCCATCTCACACGACTAGGAATGGAGATCCCCGACGTCGTAGATGAAGGGAACGGTGCTCAAGTTCCTCACCATGCACCGCGACCCGCTCCACTCATTGGAGCCCATGATGCACCTAATATTAACGGGAACAGAACCGGTATCCGTGCCCCACCGGTGGAGAACAACAACTTCGAAATAAAATCAAGTCTCATTAACATGGTGCAAGGATCCAAGTTCCATGGTCTCGCCATGGAAGACCCACTTGATCACCTGGATCAATTCGACCGTTTTTGTGGAACGGTAAAGATCAACGGGATTTCGGAAGATGCTTTCAAGCTTCGACTTTTCCCATTCTCTCTTGGTGATAAGGCACACATATGGGAGAAGAATTTGCCCCATAACACCATAACATCTTGGGATCAATGCAAGAAAGCTTTCTTATCAAAGTTTTTCTCCTCCACAAGAACAGCTCGTTTGAGAAACGAGATATCAAGTTTTGCTCAAAGGAGCAATGAGAGCTTTTGTGAAGCATGGGAGCGTTTCAAAGGTTACACAGATTGACTGTCCAGGTCAATAACCAAACTTCTTCATCAAAACGCCCTATGGGAACTTTACCGGGAAAATTTGAGACAAACCCAAAGGAGTACATCAATGCCATCATCCTAAGAAGTGGTAAAGCTTTACCAAGCAGAGAACTCAATAGAGACATTGAGCCTAAAGAAGGGGAGGTGGTAGTCGAGATTGAAGAAGGGGATGAGGCATTGAATAACAAGACCTTTAATGAAGAGATCAATGTTGATAAAGGAAAAGGACTATTGGTTGAGGAGTCTAAAGAGAAGAAAGCCAAAGGAGGAAGTTCCAAAATTGGTGAAGATTTTTTTAAGAAGGAGATTATCTTTGAGCCTCCACCATATGAACCTAAGGTTCAATAAACAACTCCGGGAGAAGTATAGAACCTTATTCAAGCAACAAATGAGTGAAGTACAAGTCACTATGCCTTTGATAGATGTCTTTTGGTTAGTCTCTATTTACAACAACTTCTTGAAGGATGCAGTAAAAGAGAAAGGGAAAGAACTAGAAGGTATGGTTGTTCTCACTCATGACTGTAGTGCGATAATTCAAAGAAAAGTGATCGCCAAGAAGTTCGAAGATCCGGGCAGCTTTACATTGCCTTGTGCTCTGGGTCCTTTGGCTTTCACAAGGTGTTTATGTGATCTTGGAGCAAGTGTGAGCCTCATGCCTTTATCGGTAGCAAAACGGCTTGGGTTTACAAGGTACAAAGAGTGCAGAATCTCACTTGTATTAGCAAACCGGTCGGTTAGGCATCCAATAGGTTTATTGGAGGATCTTCCGATTGTTGTTGGAAATTTTGAGATTCCCACCGACTTTGTAGTCCTTAAAATGGATGAGGAACCAAAGGATCCACTTATCTTTGGTAGACCTTTCTTAAGCACCGCCGGAGCTATGATCGACGTGAGAAGGGGAAAGATAGATCTTCACTTGGGAAATGAAGTTTTGAAGTTTGACATCAACAACATCATGAAGAAACCAACTATTGAAGGACAAGTCTTCTATATCGAGGAACTAGATGCTCTAGCGGATGAGCTATTGGAAGAACTAGCACTAGAAGACTCTCTTCAAAGCGCTCTCACGGTGAAACAAGGTCAACATGGTTTGCTTGAGATTGAAAGCGAGGGATTTGAGAAATTGTTAGACTCCCACATGGTCTATGAAGGACAACCAAAATTTTTAGAGCTGACTAAAGTGGATAACAACATCAACAATGATGAGATGAAAGAAGCTAGCATTGGTAAGACTAGCATCGATGGAGATTGGAGTGAACTCAAGGCTCCAAAAATTGAACTCAAACCACTTCCAGCCGGGCTAAGGTACGCATTTCTTGGAACAAACTCTACTTACCCGGTGATAATCAATGAAGAGTTTAGTGATTTAGAGATCTCCACCCTATTAGGAAAATTAAAAAAGTTTAGACGAGCTATAGGGTATTCACTTGATGATATTCGGGGAATTTCGGAAACCCTTTGTCTGCATAGGATCCATCTTGAGAATGAATCTATGACTTCCATTGAGCATCAAAGGCGGTTAAACCCTAACCTTAGAGATGTTGTTCGGAAAGAGATTCTCAAACTCTTGGATGCGGGGATAATTTACCTACTCGGATAGCACATGGGTTTCTCCGATTCATGTAGTACCAAAGAAGGGTGGAGTAACCGTTATTAGGAATGATAAAGAAGAATTGATTCCAACAAGAACGATAATGGGTCATAGGATGTGCATAGATTATCGAAAATTAAATGCCGCCTCTAGGAAAGATCATTTTCCTTTACCGTTTATTGATCAAATGCTTGAAAGACTAGCAAATCATTCTTATTATTGTTTTCTAGACGGGTATTCGAGTTTCTTTCAAATCCCGATTCATCCCAATGATCAAGAGAAAACGACATTTACATGCCCTTTTGGTACCTTTGCTTATCAAAGGATGCCATTCGGGTTATGTAATGCACCAGCAACATTTCAAAGGTGCATGATGTCGATTTTTTCGGACTTAATTGAGAATGTTGTTGAGGTTTTTATGGATGATTTCTCCATCTATGGAGATTCTTTTGCCTCTTGTCTTGCAAATCTTTGTACGGTCTTGAAGAGGTGTGAAGCGACAAATCTTGTGTTGAACTGGGAGAAATGTCACTTCATGGTAAAAGAAGGAATTGTGCTTGGGCATAAGATATCCGAGAAAGGAATTGAGGTAGATAGAGCCAAGATCGATGTGATGACCAATCTAGCACCACCAAACACGGTTAAAGGGATAAGGAGTTTCTTGGGTCATGCCGGGTTCTATCGAAGATTCATCAAATATTTTTCAAGGACTGCAAGACCTCTTACAAGACTCTTGTGTAAGGAAGTTGCTTTTGAGTTTGATGGAGAGTGTATGAATGCATTCAAGAAGATCAAACATGAGTTGGTTAGTGCCCCGATAGTTCAAGCACCGGATTGGAATTTACCATTCCAAATCATGTGTGACGCAAGTGACTTCGCGGTAGGAGCGGTACTTGGTCAAAGAAAGGACAAGAAACTTCACGTGATTTACTATGCGAGTAGAACCCTCGATGAAGCACAAGTGAGATACGCTACGATGGAGAAGGAACTCCTCGCTATAGTATTCGCATTTGAGAAGTTTAGATCTTATTTGGTAGGATCTAAGGTGATAGTCCATACCGATCATGCGGCGTTGAGACATTTATTCGCCAAGAAAGACGCTAAACCAAGGCTGTTAAGATGGATTCTACTTCTCCAAGAATTCGACTTGGAAATTAAAGACAAGAAAGTGATTGAAAATGGTGTAGCGGATCACTTGTCAAGGATGAGAATTGAAGAACCAATCCCCATTGATGATTCACTTCCTGAGGAACAAATCATGATGCTTAAAATGTTTGAAGCTAGTCATCAAACAAGCAAGAAGTTAGAAGAAATTGAAACAATGGTAGAGAAATTTCCTTGGTATGTTGATCTTGTAAACTACTTGGCTTGTGGGAAGGAACCGCCAAACTTTGATGCTTATGAAAAGAAGAAATTCTTTAGAGATGTGAACCGGTTTTATTGGGATGAGCCATACCTCTACACACTTTGCAAAGATAAGATATACCGAAGATGCATTCCGGAAGAAGAAGTAGATGGAATCTTAACTCATTGCCATGGTTCGAGCTATGGTGGTCACTTCGCTACATTCAAGACAGTGACAAAGGTTCTTCAAGCTGGTCTTTGGTGGCCAACAATGTTTAAAGACACTCATGAATTCATCTCTAAGTGCGATTCGTGTCAACGGAAAGGAAACATAAGCAGACGAAATGAGATGCCTCAAAATCCAATCCTTGAAGTTGAAGTCTTTGATGTATGGGGAATAGATTTCATGGGGCCTTTTCCATCATCTTATGGAAACCAATATATACTTGTGGCGGTTGACTACGTCTCAAAATGGGTAGAAGCTATAGCAAGTCCTACTAATGATTCGAAAGTGGTGCTGAAGTTGTTTAAGAGCATAATCTTCCCACGGTTTGGAATTCCAAGAGTAGTTATCAGTGATGGAGAGAAACACTTCATCAACAAGATCTTTGAGAGTCTTCTCAAGCGTCATGGGGCAAGCACAAAGTTGCAACGCCATATCACCCACAGACTTGTGGCCAAGTTGAAATCTCAAACCGGGAAATCAAAGCGATATTGGAAAAGACGGTTGGGACTACAAGGAAAGATTGGTCGGTTAAACTGGATGACGCGCTATGGGCCTATAGAACCGCTTACAAGACCCCAATTGGCACTACTCCTTTCAGCCTTCTCTATGGGAAATCATGTCACTTGCCAGTGGAAATTGAGTACAAGGCGTTGTGGGCAACCAAGCTCTTGAACTTTGATATCAAGACCGCCACGGAAAAGCGGTTAATACAATTGAGCGATCTTGACGAGATCCGCCTTGAAGCATATGAGAACTCTAAAATCTACAAAGAGAGAACCAAGGCATTTCACAACAAGAGAATCCTTCCGAGAGACTTCACGGTAGATGATCTTGTGTTGCTGTTTAACTCCCGGTTGAAACTCTTTCCCGGAAAACTCAAATCAAGATGGTCGGGACCATTTAAAATCAAGGAAGTGAGACCCTATGGAGCCTTCGTATTGTGGAACAAGAATGGAGGGGAATTTGTTGTGAATGGCCAACGTTTGAAACCATACATAGCAACTGATCAAATCGGAGAAGAAACTATGGTTTCTCTCTCGGAACCACAAACCGCCTAATCGGCAACCAAAAAGTCAAGCTATAGACTTTAAACAAGCGTTTTGTGGGAGGCAACCCACCAGGTATTTCTGTATATACTTGTGTGCTTTCATGATTTTTATGTTTTTCTTTGATGAGTTTTGGTTTTATACTTGAGATGTGTGTTTGTGAATTCTATTTCCCCTGATCAGATCGATCGATCCTTATGTGGATCGATCGATCCATGGTTTTAACTTCTGGTTTTGATTTCTAATAGACAGCGAAACGGATCGACCGATCCATAGTGGATCGATCGATCCATTTCAACGAACAATCTGCGCCAGATCAGCGGATCGACCATAACAATATGGATCGATCGATCGAGTGCAACGTCCATATTCTGATAAAAACGGATCGACCGATCCAGTTAGGCGATCCAACCTATCCAACCTTGCGACAGACCTGCAGATCGACCTATGTGAAAACGGATCGACCATCGCAGCTACGGATCGACCGAGCCACATGTGGATCGATCGATCCGGGTCCCAGATAAGTCTTAAAATCGCGATTTTGAGACTAAAAACCGGTTAATTTCACTTAAATTAGACCGAAAAACACGGTTTTGTCTTCAAAACCTCATTTCTAAAGATCAAAACATAATTTCCCTCTTCTCTCTCTCTCACGATTTTGAAGAGAAAAATTTCTCAAAACTTGTTTTGATCATAACTCTCTCATTTGTGAACCGATTTGAACGATTTTTGGGTCCATCTCAATCGGATTTTGCTACTCTTTCTGATTCCGGCAACCTCTCTCTCGATCTGCAAAGGTACGCCTCCCTAAATTGAAGAAATCAAATCGATATTCATGGAAAAAATGGAGGAATTCGATATTATATTGGCTTGTTTAGATGATTTAGTTGCTTGATATGCTCCTTTAGTGTGATTTTAGACTAGAATCAAGCCTTAATTTCGTTCATTTGAGAAATTGAATTTTTGAAATTGGGTTTATGCCTTCTCTTTGATTTTGGTGGTGGATTATGAGCAATTGTTGGTTTAAACTAGGCTATTGATTGAATTTAGCTTGTTATTGAGAGACATTGTCCTTATGTTGTCAATGTCATTGCTCCACTTTTGAGAGACATTGTCCAAATCATGCTAATGTTGTTTGTGGGAAATTTTCGTCAATTGAATTGTGGTTTCATTTTGTAGGAAATGGGTAAGACAGGGAATAAGAGAAATCAGCCACGAGCTCCTGCAAACACAGGAGGGGGAGAAGATAATCCACCTCCACGACCTTCTCGCAAACAAAAGGGCAAAGGGATAGCTTCATCTTCGCGTGCCACTGCTGAAGAAGAGACCGAGTACACCACTGCTCCTTGGCCTCGTCCTGATGATACACCGTTCACTTCCAGAATACCGGGGTATGTATCTCCGAACACGTCTTTCAGAGAGCTGCAGCTCGAGACAGGGTACTCTGCACGCCAATATGGCCATGCATGGGATCGTTTTAACAGCATCTTCTATAATGGTCTGTTGGGTGTCTCACTGATTCCAACCAAGTTTATCTGTGAGAAGACGCTGAGGAAGATGGGCATTGCAGAAGATGTTAGAGAGATGTGGGATCGGATGGGACTAGGCACACTAGGCTACACATTCTATCCTCTCTACCCTGAGCTGGTGAGACAGTTTCTAGCGTCTGTTGAGCTTCGTTTCAGCTCTCCCTACTTTCACAGCTCCCATATCCAGGGAGAACGTGGAGTTCTTATTGGAGCCTCAGTACTTGCTTCCTGATCCGGCACCTACTCCTGCTCGACGTCGCGTTAACAATATGCGAGATAGGATGCGTAGGATGCAGTCAGAGTTTGATAGCAGACATCTCGTCCATCCCATACAGCTCATGCACCTGACGCATTTGAGCCTGTTCTTCCCGCATATCCCAGTGAGTATGACCTTCCCCCACTTTCTCCCAATGCATCTGGCTCCAAGCGTTTGACTTGGCTCGTAGAGTTTCAGAGGACGTAACACACGATGTTGCAGAGGATGTGGAGCGCCATTGCTAGGCTTAGTTGCCCGCGTCCACCTTTTTGCTTCCGCGCCAGCACCACAGAGACTCGAGGCGCGACTTATGACGCTACAGCGGGTCCTAGTATTGCTGAGCACGGGCCTGCAGATGAGGATGAGAGAGCTGATCCTACTGTTGCTGGACATAGGATTTCAGACGATGATGCTACGCCTATACCGCCACGCCCACCTAGACGTCGTCGGGTCCTCGGAGAGAGTCAGAGTACCAGCTCAGAGGACCATTGATTGCGGTCTCCAGTTCAGCACCACCCACCATGACTGAGCCATCAACACCACTGTAAAATATTTTTTACCATTATTTTCTACATTTTAGGATTGCTAGACTACTCCGTTGGTACTAGTCTTCACACCGAGACGGTGTGATGCAAGTCTGGGGAGGATGTCCTTTGGTTACTAATTGGTTTATGTTTTTTCTTTATATTTTTTGTGGTGTGTTTTATTTATGTTTTATGTTTTTTTTATCGAGTCAAAAACTATATTTTCTTACTATTGAGTCAAAAATATGGTATTGTATTTGAGAACTAAGTTTTTCTTTGGATTTGCACCATGCCATCCTTCCTTTGCCTCATGACCATTTTACATCGTTTAAGAATGATCTGGAATCACAGAAAAATCCATGATTAGATCATTACACTAATATCTCTGTCACTTGAACTTAACTTTAATCACTTGAACTTAACTTGAACTTAATCATATCTCACTTAGGGGATTGGAAATCATGTAATGGATCATACATTTGGAGTTTTCTTTGCATCTTTGATATCACTCTTTGCTAACTCCAAATGGCTAGACTCATTTTTAGTCTAGTACCACACCTCTCACCCAATCTATGATTCAAACCACATGCATTCTTAGATCATCATCATCATGTGCATTCATGTGCAAAAACTACGGAGTATATAGACCGACATAGCTTTCCTTTCGTTAGGATTGCGAGTTGTAGTCTTTGCGGGAAGTTATTATGTTTTGATAATAGAGCATATGGGGCTAAGCGGTTGAATTCATGTGTTTTATCCGAACTTACAAGTTTAAACATATTTGATGCAGTTCTAAATATCGAAAAGCCGGTTCTTTTCATTCCATCTAAAATGCAAAACCACAACGGAAAAAAGAAAAAAAAAAAAAGAAAAAAAAATAAAATAACATTTCGTTAAGGTTAACAAAAGGAATGGAATCCGAAAAAAAAAAAGGTTTAGATGTTGTTAGTCTTCTTTTATATGCATCAAGAAAATTTGTAGTATTATTGGGGAATCGAGTTGGTTAGATGACCCACGCGAAAGGGAAGTTATGTACCTCCTAATTGGTCTATGTCTCACTGTGATTTTGCATAATGATTTGCATCTGTTTGCATTGTTGGAAACCCGAAACACTGTGAGTCACCATAGATTACCATGAAAAACCTAGACCATAACGTGTTCGATATCCCCTTTGTGAGAGTACACGCATCTTTAATGAATGTTAAAAAGTTAAGTTCTATGTCTCTTACATAGCATTGTGATTTAGAGATTTGATATTTGGTGTTATAATCATGGCGAAGTACATTGTAGTACGATTTGATCTAAACTTCGTATGAAGTGGTTAGTAGGCATATGGTTCTTGGCATGATCCCGGAAAGCTTGTGTTAGTTCTCGTGTTTTAGTAAATTTGTGTTTTTCAAACCTCTTTTCTTGATTTAGATTTTTGTTTTGCTTGAGGACAAGCAAAGATCTAAGTCCGGGGGAGTTGATATGTTGTGTTTTTACTCGTTTTTATACGTTGTTTTCTTTCCGTTTTTGTTTCGATTGTCTTGCTTTTGTCTGTCTTTGTGTCTTTTTGGTTGTGTTTTAATTTTTTTACAGGTTACAGAAGCATCCCTTGATGGGAACGTTATAGAGCATGTTCGGGTCTCGTTAAGGAAGATTTGTGCAACAAGGCACACTTGGATCGACCGATCCACCTTTGAATCGATCGATCCACAGCCTCGTCCGACCTCAGCAACAAACGGATCGATCGATACACACCAAGACCGATCGATCCGTTTCTCCGAACGTTCACAACAAGGATGGATCGATCGATCCACTTTTGGATCGATCGATCCGACCATCTATCCAATCCAAAGAGCTGACCGATCGATCCGCAGCTCTGACGGACAGTGTAAATACGTGCAGATCGATCGATCCTTATGTGGATCGATCGATCCACCTATGTCGGCCAGACATAGTGTTTTTTCACTTTATTCAGTTTGTATAATTAAACAATACACACTCATTTGTAAATCTATCTAGATATTTTGTAAGAAACAAGCTTTTCTCTATGTTTTTCCTGAAGAACACCAAGAACACAATTTTCATAAATTGAAGAAGTTTTCTTATCTTTATCTCTTTCTCTCTATCTTTTCATTATGAATGTCTCTATGGATTTAGTTTTTGATTTGAGCATGTTTGAGTAGTCCTTTAGAGCTTTGGGTTTAGGTAGATTAAGGGTGATTGGAGGATTGTTCTTTGATGTTTAAGTTAGATAGTTTGTTATCCTTTCTCAATAGATGTTCTTAATGCTAGATTAGCTTTGATCAATGCTAATTTAGATTATTGGAATTTTCATATCCGAAAGGTTTTTATGAAAATTCTAGAATCAATCTATTGAGTGCTTTGCTAAATCTTGCCAATGGAAGTTGTTCTAGGTTGTTTAGTAGCCATATTAGACTTGGAATTAATGCATCTTTGTCTTGTGATTGCAAAATGAAAATTTGGTGTTGATTACTTGATTTACATAGGATTAGTTGCATGGAAGTGCACTAGTTTAACTAAGAGTTCTAAGGCTAAGGATCATCATGGTATTGAACATTAACATCATAGATTAGCCAATAGTCACCCTAATCAATTGCCTTAACCCAAGGGCTTGCCTTTATAATCTTGTTTTAAAACCTCATTTATCTTCTTGTATGTTTCTTGTTTCATAAGCAATTACTCTTGTTAGCCTTTATAACTTTGCTTGGGTAGTATTGTTACAAAGAAACTATAACCAAAAACCATAATAATCATGCTTAGATTAAGCGAATATGTGCATTCGTATTGTGATATATCATTGTGCTAAGTGGTTCGATAAATTAATTGGAGTACTCCGAAAAATACTACATCAGCTAGTACTCTCCACGTACGTTAATAAAAGAATTACTAGACATATTATTACTTTGAAGTTACGTGGACATTTTTACAGGAGTTAGTTTCATTTCATGTTGCAATTTATGTTTTAAATTATATTTAGTTTGGATCGAATTAACTTTTTTTCCCTTGTTTTTTTTTTTTTGTAGGAACTAGCTAATTCTTACAGCCAGAATTTGCTTGAAGTAATCGCTTTGTTGATCGAGAGTGAATGCTTGGATCCAAACCGGGGTAGAAAACTAATGAGAATTGATCGAGGTCGTGGATGGCGCCATACGATGCAAATTATAAACGGTCATGATCAAGAATGTTATGAAACTTTACGAATGCATCAAGAAACTTTTCGACTTTTATGTGGTAGATTGAAGAATGGTTATGGACTACGAGAATCTCGGGAACGTGGATTAGAAGAGGCTGTTGTGATGTTTCTTGAGACTGTTGCACATGATGAAGTCTAATGAACAGTTGCAACACATTATCAATGCAATCAAGAGACAGTAAACCGAAAGTTTCATGAAGTTTTTGATGCGGTTGTTCGCATGTCTCAAGATATTATAAAGCCTGAAGATAACGAACTTCGACTGGTAAACCCTATTCTGTCTTCTGATAAAATGTATTATCTTTTTTTTTTCCAGTGGTTGCATAGGAGCTCTTTTTGGTACACATGTGGCGGTACGAGTTGGAAGTGTTAAAAAGGAAAAGTATTGGAACTTACGGAAGCAACACCCTACCATGAACGTATTTGCGATTTGTAACTTCAAAATAGAGTTTATATATACATATGTTGGAACACCAGGAAGGCACATGATTCGAAGATGTTGACATATTGTGCACAAAACGATGAATATTTTCCAACTCCACCTGAAGGAAAATATTTTCTCGTTGATTAGGGATATCCTAACAGAAAAGGATATCTTGCTCCGTATCATCGAACTCGATATCATCCACATCAATGGCAAGGAGGACCACCTACCAATGAGAATAAAATGTTTAACAAACGTCATTCCTCTTTGCGTTTTGTGGTTGAGCGAACTTTCGGCGTGTAGAAAGGAAAGTTTGCTATTATCAAAAATCCAGCACGGTATGATCTTCAAATGCATTGTAAGATTGTCGTAGCGACTATGTCATTGCATAACTTCATACGGACATCAACAAGAAATGATGAAGATTTTCAAGAGTACGAACAAATGAAAAATGGAGTGTTGGAATTGTCAAATACTGATAATGATGATGAAACTCAAAGAAGGGGTTATATACCTACAAGTGATGCATATAAGGCGGATATTCGAAACAACATTGCAGAGCATATATGGAGAGCTCGTAGATGATTATTTTTTTAGCTTTCGTTATTTATTTTAGACTTATATGTTTTATAATTTTCTTTTTTATAATAATTTTAATCATAAATAAAGAGAAATTAGTTGTCAAATTGCATTTTAATAAAAATAAAAAAAAAATTATTGTAAAAAATATATATAATTTAGGTCTCAACTCTTAGTCTCCACTCAAACCTCCCAACTCCTACTTCAGCTTCTTTCAGCTATCCTTCTCTTATCCACTTTTCCAATCACACCTTAGAAGTCGGGATGAGGTTTTGAATTGAGATTCGGTTTCCTTTGGGTACAATTCTTAACATAAGAGCTGCATCCGAGAATGGGGGGCAGAGGCGACTGATGTATTATATTTTTATCGGTTTTGAGTCTTTGTTTTCTTTCTTATTTCATATCTTTTATTGCGACAAAGTGTGTGTTTTAGAGTCTTTTAATCCTTTCTCGAGTCTCTACAGGTTTTAGGTTGCTTTGAAGGAAAATGAGCCGTTATGAGATGCAAACACACATTTGGAGATGTAGATTCGTGTAGAAGAGTCAGGCGTTTGGCCTTGGATGGAGGACTTCCCACCGTTAGATCTTTCTGAGTATTTTGCACAAGTTTGATAAAGATGTTAGCTTAATTTTCCAAGTGATTTGAAAGACATCTAACGGTGCATTCAAACGTTATACTCGATTTAGTGAAGACAGATCATTCTGGTGAGCAGTTGAAGCAGTTGCAGAGTTTGAGACCTGAGAGTGCAAGACCGATCGGTTTACCTAAGAGACTGATCGGTCCCCTTCTTTGACGGATGAGAATTCACTTCCTGATTGTGCAAGACCGATCTGTTCCCCTTGGAAGCGATCGGTCCCTTCTCCAGGCGCGTTTTCTAGCCCATATTTGACCCGATTCATTTCAGATACGACCCGACTCGTCTCCTATTGTTTTTAAACCCTATGCTCGACTTTTTACAGACATGATTCATACTTTTAATTCTAAACATTTTTTTTTGGTTTGTAAGCAACTTTGGGCAAATGAGTCCATCCTCTTGACACTTGGAGAAAATTTGTAAATCCTTTCTTATTAATAATGCAATTTCATCATGTTTTCTTCATCTATGATATGTGTTTTCTCTTTTGCTATGTGTGAGTAGTCCTTCAACTTGGTTTTAGGGTTTCAAGTAGGGGATTCAATGATTCAATGATTTGAATGTTGTTTGGAATTCTTTATCCTTAGGTTCATTGATTCACATGTTCTTAATGTTAGAATATGATTGATCACTCTGCTTTAGATTATAGGTTTTTCTATGTATCAAAAGTGTTCGATATAATGTCTGAAAGAATGTGAATTGAGCAATGTATTTCTAACCAACGAAAGTTGATGTTAGAACGCATTGTGAAATGAATAAACTTGTTTGATAATGCGAATTTGACTAGGAGGTTACAAATAAAAGTTTAGTAATTTAGTAGTCGAATGACTAATTCCTTGAAAGAGGATTAGTCTAATCGTGTGTTCATGTTTGAGAACGGTGTTTAATTGTTGAATTCCTTATTTCATATTTCCATCAATCATTGATCTCTGAAATACCCTGTGGCCCAATGTTTTTTATCATATAAGTTTAGTCATTTATTTTCTTTCTGTATTTTTATTTATAAACATAAAACCAACAAACATTTTGTCGCTTTAGCTAAGAACGGCTCTCGCAAATCTTTAGTGTACCATTGTTTCTTGTGGATCGACTCCGTATATACTACCTTGCGGTTAAGTGTATCGGATTATTGCTCGAACAATCAGCGACTGTGCACTGTTTTCGCTTGGTCTAGCTGAAGGCGTCAGCCGACATATAGTATTCTAGATTTCCAAGCCGGGAGCAATTGATCAGCCGCAAACGAGATGAGGATGGGATTGCAAATTTATCCTCCTTCATAGCAAATATTTCATCACGCACATGCCGAGATATATTTGTGGACAAGAGAACCCGAGAAGGGCTTAAGACTAGGTTAAGTTCAGATGATTACAGAGCCCGACTAAAGGATTTGAAGAAACAAATACATGTCGTTCAATTCGATCAAAGTGTAGACATATCAATTTTACATGGAACATTTCGATCGAGGGCTCATGCCAAAATATTCGATATTGGGCAAACAAATTTATAAATATTAAATTTCTCTTTATTCGTCGTTCTTGTAATGTAGTTGCCCATACTTTAGCTAAACAAATTAGTATTTCTCTTCCTTTTTATTCTGATTACTTGGATCCTCCCCTTTGGTTATCCGAACTTCTGTATTACGATCGATTTAATTCTTAACATATTGTTTTTGCCAAAAAAAAAAACAAACATGGGCCAGTCTGATAAATGGGATGAGACAGCAGTTGCGAAGTTGGGCCGAGCTGGATGATTTGTGGGCCTGAAAGTTGCCTTCCATTATGTTGGTCAAGCCCATCAAAGGAGAGCAACATCTGGATTAGGGTTAGGGTATACCCTTCCGCCGCTATCTTCATCGCCAATTCCGCCGTGGCCATCTCAGAGCTTTGGTGAGGACATTGAAAAACGAGGGTCGCGAGACATCTAAACCCATGAGGTTTAGATGACGATTGGAGACTAAGCTCAAGTTTCATGATTGGAGAACATTTGAATTCGAGAGGCTTCTCTTTTGCCGACTTCAATACCAACGGCATGAGTATATCGAAGGGATGGTTTGTCGGGAGCCATCGTTGTGCTTGTCTTGGATCTTTGAAGTGCGGTAGAAGGTAGGCGTGAAGATGAAGAGTTCGAGATAAATCAAAATCGAAAGAAAAAAACTAGAAGGATGAAAAGGTTACAGAGAGATCGATAGAGAATTCAAATGTATTAAGGAGGAGAAGAGATTTCCCGATACTGACGAGCCAAAGCTCCACTGGCGCCGGAGGGAATTTTTCGAAGTGGTTTCTCGATAATATCGCTTGTGAAACTCTAGAATACATAAAGTAAGTGAAAGCCTCTTGACCTAGTGGTCAAAGGGTTTAAAGGATTCTACGCTAGATTTGGGGTTCGATTCCTAGATAATGCAATTTGTTGCTGATTAATGGTGCAAAAATTATCAGAGGTCTAGAGTGTCTAGAAAGAGCCATTCGTCATGATCTAGTGTGTTGTGGAGAGAGTCTATCCATTGTGGGGATGTCGTACATGAAGATCCGTCCGTTGTGAATCCAAATGTTGAGAGGACAGCTGCGCCATGAAACCATCGTTCGTTGGGAGCTATTCATCTTAATCGTATATGTTATAGATAGTTGAATATCTTAATAATAGAATTATATCAAATATCACTAATAATAATTTAATAACGATAAAACAATATACATAAAATCTGAAATCTCACAAAAAACCATGTTAAGAAAATAAATAGATAAAACATAAAAGAGACTATCAAGAATCGTGCTACAATTAAATTATAAACCTTAGTATCTCAGAGATACTTTTTATATGAGCTTATTTCACTGGGTAAAGATCTAGATGTGGTTTAGATATGCATGAAACAACTAGGAATTTGTGGACCTTGCATATTCACGCGTTTCGAATATATTTGATATAATTTATTTTATTAATTTATTTATTTTGATTTTATTAATTAATTTATTTTAATTTATTTATTTTAGTTAAAGATATTTCTGATTTTATTAATTTATTTTATTTTGATATTCACAAATTTAAATTTTAGTACTTTCATAAAAGCTAAAAAATTTCATAGTTGAACCATAAATTTAGTATTATGAAATGTAAAATGAGTGGTTGATCCGATTAGTGACACAAAGCGGTAAAACTTTTTTATAAAAAAAAATATATATATATATATATATATATATATATATATATAAATCAATGGAAAAATAATCAAAAGAAATAAAAACTAACGGTAAAAGTTAGCAGTACAAAAACATTTGGCTATGTCTACATAACATAGTATGATTTTTTTGGGTTGTAATATATATATATATATATATATAATGATTTATTGATTTATATTTAGCAATTCTTACTATAAATAATTATTTTGACCCTGATAACAAAACTTTCTACATTTTTGTGCATTTAACTTGTTTACTTGTTGTATTATGCTGTACTAGGGCGAAATCCGCGCTATGCTGCGGGATTATTTTAAAAAAAAAATTTGTAAATTTTTTTTTGATTGTGTTATAGCCAAATTATCATGAAGTCATTGTAAACAATGATAAGAAAATTATCTTGAATTCGTTCTAGAGTTGAGTGTGAGAAAATATCGAGATTATGATATGTTTTTGAGTTAGATTAAAGTTTGTAAAAATGCGTTGTTGGAGATTACGACATTGTATGTGACGAATGCTTCATCTATAAGAAATTTTTTGCTTTATCGACTATATCCACTATGTTGAACATTTTTTCTTTTCTTTTGAGACACATTTTTTTAAAAACAAAAACACATTATGTAGACCCATTAAAATCATGTTTTAAATTTATACGAAACTATATTTCTTTGATAACTTATTTAATAAAGTTATTTGAAGTTACGTTCATGGAAAAAACTTTGTAATTGGCTTTTAAAATGAAAAAAGATAAATAGTTAATGAAAGATGTTAATATAACTTAATATTTTTTTTTTAAGAGAAAAATAATAAATTTAATATTTTAATGACATCTAAAAATAATAAGCTCACTTCTTCTCAAACAATAAACTCAAGATAATGAGTAGGCCTGGAAAAAAACCAGGATCCGAAAATCTGAACCGAAACCAACACATAAAAACCGATTCGAAGCGGGACCGAGTATTAGCTAGTTACTCTATTGGGTCCTATATTGTAGTACCCGTAGATATAGGGTAAAACTCGATCCAAATCTGATACCCAAACGGGTAACCCGATTACCAGAAATTACATATACTTATACATAGGAAAGTTTTAGTTACATCTAATATTCGAGTTAAATACACTTAAATCCAAATATTCGAGAGTAATTATCCAAAATTAAATGCACTTATATCTGAATACTTAAGACTAATTAAATATATTCATATGCGATACACGAGATACTTCTAAGTTTTTCGGATATTTGAAAATTTCCGATTATTAAGGTAAAATTTTAGAATTTATGGTAAAATTCTTGGGTATATGGGTATTTGAGTAAAATACTCAAATCCGAAGGGTACCCAATTTTTGGGTATTTAGCGGTTCTGAAAAATTTTAAACTCGAGCCGACGCGAACCCGACTGGATCCGAACCGAAACCGAAACCAAACTGATATTTTAAATTTTATCCTACTGGATCATAAACTCCTCTACCGAAAGAACCGAACTCGATCGGGTTTTATCCCAAACCGTTATTTTAAATTTATCATGTTGGAAACTTCTCTGCCAAAAGATCTGAACCCGTCCTGCGTACCTGATTGCCTAGTCATAATAATGAGATAAACTTTTAAAGGAAAAAGATGACGTGGAACAGAGAAACATTATTATTGGCTGAGACATGATGAGTTATATTAATTAAAATGTTTTCATTGGTTAACCTTTTTTAATGAGGTGTCACCTCCACAACATTTTAAAAAGCTGAGGTGTCAAGTTCTTGAGAGATTAATAATGAGAGAAACTCTTAAAAGAAAAAGATGACGTGGAATAGAGAAAAATTATTATTGGCTGAGACATGTTAAGTTGTATTAATTAAAATGTTCTCATTGGTTAACCTTTTTTAATGAGGTGTCATGGAGAGATTCAATGATTTTTATTGTATTGATTTATGAACGTGGTTATTGAGAATCAAATTAGAAGCATTTTTTTGGCTTCATGGAAACTGGTTGGCGGTGGGGTTACTCATTCAAGGTTTTTTATCGCGTTAATCACCTAGAATTACGTACACTATAGGGAAAGTAGATTTTTATCTAACGATCCATTCATTCATATTTGACACTAGATTCGTCCTAGTAAATTTCATAACCAAATAATATATACTTCATTCCATAACCTTTTCTGCTTTACGAAAACCATTTTTTTTATTATCATCTATTACACTATTATTAGAAATATTAGATCTAATCCTATTCGAATGATAGATTACCTGCAATTTATGTGATTATGATGAACAATTTCTACGAACAATATAATTATGATACAAATCTCCCGTAACACTCAGATCCACAAGGAACGTTTTTCCATATACGACATCTGATGGACATAATCTCCCGCAACACATGAGATCACAATAGACGGGCTCTACTTGCAGTACTCTGAAACCTCCGAAAAACTTTGCATCAATAATCTGCAAAAAATTGCACTATCTGATAATCGAACCCCAAACGTATTGTAAAAGCCTTTAAACCTTTGACCATTGAGCCAATATATTTCCACAAACACCAAATTTTTTATTTTCTAATTATATGTTTCTATTTTCCGATGATATGTGTGTGTTATTTCATGGAGACATGTCGAAAGTGGGATTTTACTGTTTCATTAATTTTTTATCGCGTTAATCACCTAGAATTGCGTAACTATAAGAAAGTTACTCGAGTTAAAGTATATTTTTTTTAACCATCTATTCATTCATTTTTGTTACTAGATTCATCTTATTATGTTCCATAACCAAACTAATATATATTTCCATTTTCAAAATAAATATACTTTCCTTTAGAAATCTATTTTAGTTTTTTTTCCTCCTAAAAATTACCTTTTCCGCTTTATGAAAACCAAAATTTTTCTTTTCTGATTATAAGTTTCTCTATTTCGATGGTATATATGTGTGTGAATAAGATTTTCTTAGAATGATTTTTTATCGTTTTCATAGTGAAACTGTTTTACATTACGTCTCCAATGACTAATGTAAATGAAATTAAGTCCCAAAATTGGAATTTAGTTAAGTAGATATATATATATATATATATATATATATAACCATCAATTCATTTATAACATTTAGGATGAGAAAATCCTTTCAAATATCTCATTAACTATTCTAACTATCTTCACACTTTTTATGATAGGTTTGTATTCACATTTAAAGTAAAACATTAACTATTCACACTATTTCTCTAAAATATCAATTCGGCATCTTATGTAAATTGTAAAACATGTGTTAAATGTTTGTATCCATTTTTGGACCTTTGTATATATTTTTATATTTTGTTTCCTTTAAAGGTTTATAATTTTTCTCTTTTGGATCTGTTATGTATTGCATGTGTCATGTGTGCATGTGTTACGTAATGTAATGTTCATTGAAATCTTCAGATAGATTGAACACTCATCTATACAGATTTTCTTTTTGTTTTTGAAAAGCTCCTTTTCCCTACTTTCTGTAATCTTAATATTACCTTTTTCTATATGTTGTTGACATTTCTTGCCATATTTGTCTTTTCAACTTTTATGAGAAAAATTGTTATTACATGAATCTGATTGTGTCTTTTTTTCTTCCCTATTTTCTGATTGTAACGTCTCTCTATCAATGAAAATTCTGGATACATAATATTTACATTGCATTTCCTACTAAACTGTGTGACCTGCTTCCATGAAAGTGTTGAGAGGTTTTTTGGCATTAAGGTTTGGTTTATTGCATAAACCATGTTTACTTCTGTGTTTAATGATGTGTGCTGCCCTTTTAAACAAACACTTTAGTGGAATCATTCTCAAAGTTTTCATGGTTAATTTGTTTAATAACCTTCCACTTGTAGATTTTTTGACTTAGTAAAACTCTAACATTTCTCATTCATGTAAGATTTGTTGTTAAATCTTCTTGTATCCCACTTCCTCTCTCTAACTAGTTTTCTATATATTTTGTTTTTGCGGACGGCTAAAATATATTATATTTGAAAGAATCTTGTATTTGATGCTTTAGACTAATTATATATATACAGGACAAAGTCATGCAATGACTTGATCCAATGTAAAAGTAAATTATATAAACTCACGTCTTAGTTTTCTGTCACAAGCTTATTCAAATCTTATTTACCAACTATACCGCTCGAGAAACACCGTAATTGTATGTTGGAGATATGTTTTAAAGCATCGGCGTATCATATGTGTGAAATGTGTCTTTTAGGAAACTGATTTGTTTTTGTATTTGGCAGGATCTAAAGAGAAAACTGTTATAAAAATGGGTACATGTATGTCAACACATTCAAGAAGACTTAGGCCGCGAAGGAAAGGCCGTCGCAGATTTTCCAAACACATTTCTAGAGTGTCTGATATTATCTCTCATCCAAATATTAGACGGTTAAGTGATGTCGGAATCCAAAACTCTTTTGGTGAGTATCATTAGGGAGAGAGTTGTGAAATTGATTTCTTGTTTATACAGAAGAAGATAGCTGAAGTGTTGGATCTTCGGTTTTGTTGCAGATATTATTCAAAATGATGCGTGGTTTGATTCCTTAAGTATATTTTCTGACTCAGATGATGACTTTATTAGCCTACATGAAGGTAAATCTCAATCTACATATGAAATATTTTGGTTGTCTTTTTTTGTTTTTTTATGGGTATTGAGCATTTGGTAAAATCTGGATTTTGTTTCAGCTGATAATGTGTGGTTTGAGGGTGGTTTAATGGGTCAAGTGGTTCAGTTTGAAGCTTCTTCATGCATTGTTGATGGAAATGGAAATTACGAAGAATACCATGAGAGTTACGTGACGATTGATGGCGGTAATAAAACCGATAAGTTTATCAGCAAAGATTTACACAAAGATCCTAATGGTTTGTGTGTTATCACAGGAAACAACAAGAAGAAACTATTGGACCATACTTATAGAAGCTTTAAAGGAATAAAGGAAAAAGACCGTAACTCTCAAGAAAAGACATTAAAATCCAATTTGAGCCGGTTGATGCCCACGGTTAGTTTCAACGACAAGACTCTAAACTCCCCTACATCTCAGAAACGGAAGTCGGCGGTTTACCAGGTTTCTTTCAAGAGGAGATCATGCGATGGTGAAGAAGTTATCGAGCAAAGTAAGTTGTCAAATTTTCACTAAGCCTAGTAAATATGTATATGCATCACGATGTGTGAGCCCGAAATTTTGACATGTTATATTTGGAAATGTTTTTTTTATATATAAAGGGTCGTCCAAGAGATTGTTATACCGTCCAAAAGCCGGATTTACCATTCCGTGCTTAGCGAAAGAGAAGCAGCAATCCTCAGGAAGTTGGTGTGAGATACCTCCTTCAACCTTTAATCTACGTGGTGAAACTTACTTCAAGTACATTGCTTAACTTCTCTCCTTTAGTTATATAGTTTGCTTGGAAGCGGTTCAAAGTGGATGTGAATTGTTGAACAACGATGTATTTGCAGAGATAAACGGAAATCCCCGGCTCCAAACCAATGTCCATACACTCCAATTGGTGTTGACTTGTTTGTGTGTCCGAGGAAGATTGATCATATAGCTCAACACCTTGAGCTTCCCAACATCAAAGCCGAGCCAAAGCTCCCTGCTCTTCTGATTGTCAACATCCAGGTAAAAACCACTTAAGGAAGCTCCTTTAGATCAAAATATATGTATAAGACTCTAATAAATCTGGCTTTTGCAGTTGCCCACTTATCCGACCGCAATGTTTCTTGGTGATAGTAATGGAGAAGGCATGAGCATTGTACTTTACTTTAAGTTACGTGACAATTTCGAAACAGAAATCTCTCAACAATACCAAGACAGCATCAAGGTTAACCATAAAAGACCTAAACATCATTTTTTTTTTATCTTTCTTACTTGTGAATGCACGCATTGATCTTTATGGTTTGTTGCAGAAACTAGTGGAGGATGAGATGGAAAAAGTTAAAGGGTTTGCAAAAGACAACATTGTTGCATTCCGTGAAAGGCTTAAAATCGTAGCCGGATTAGTTAATCCAGAGGATCTCAGTCTTAGCTCTACTGAAAAGAAGCTTATACAAGCATACAATGAAAAACCCGTCCTTTCACGTCCTCAACACAACTTCTTCAAGGTTTTTTACAAAACATCAGATTCTTTTCTAACCGCGATAAAACACCATTTGGTCGACTAATCTTGATCGGTTTGGTCTATCTCAATATCCAGGGTCCTAACTACTTTGAGATTGATTTGGACGTGCATCGGTTTAGCTACCTTTCAAGAAAAGGGCTCGAAGCATTCAGAGATCGACTTAGAAATGGAACTCTTGATCTCGGCTTAACTATCCAGGTAATGTTTTTGTTATCATCCTTTGATAAGACACTATTGTTGTTGAAGAATGCAGAGAAATAAAAGCTTATTTTGGTAAAATAGGCTCAAAAACAAGAGGAGTTACCAGAAAAAGTCTTGTGTTGTCTAAGATTGAGCAAGATTGACTTCGTTGACAACGGTCAAATCCCAACGCTTTTAGTTCCTGAAGAAGGAGACTCTCTTGTTTGAAAACTCCCTTTGTGATCTTCAATGTTGGATGAAGAAACAACAAGAAAAATCTGGATTTTGTTTTGCCGAATTTGTTGTGCATTAAAGATTTGTGTATTGTATCTGCCAATGTTGTAATAATGATATATGTTCTTTCTATTTATAATCATAGATTAGAACACCTGAAAGCCATCTTCTTGAGTGTGTCCTTTGTTGTAAGTTGTAACTTGTACACTCTATATAACTAAGTTTTGTTCTCGCGTTTATTTGCAAAATTTGTTGAAAACTCCCAAGTCTCTTTTTTCCAATCGTCACAAGTGTTTCTCAGTTTATGTTCAGATTTTTTATTTTTTTTTTAATATCTTTCTTCATTTTCTAGGCTTATCTCTATTTCATTTATGTTTAAAAACTCTGGTGGCTTTAATATTTTGAGAATTATTTTTCAAAAAACAACTTAAACGGGGAAAAATGCATGCTCTTTTTTTTTTTTTTTATAGATTTCTCTAAAAATGACAAACTTTTTGTTATATACGTAACTTTTTTCCTCTATACATCATAAAACGAAGAGGGCTCAGAAACATTTTTGGATATATATCGGATTTACTTATTTTCCGTAATGTTTCTGTTGTTTCTTTTTTTCCCTCTTTTGTCTAACAACGATGAAAAGTGGACTTTTGTGTCTTCTTGGTAGTTTGACTCTCCGGTTTATCTGTCATCTTGTTCTGCAAAACAAAACAAAACAAAAACCAAAGCTGGTTTAATGAATGAGAATTTATATGGTTATTTCCGGTTTATTCTCTGGTTATTATATTTATTTTTACCCCTTTGGAAGTGGGATTTTCTGACAGCATGCCGGATATTACTTTCATTCCTTTGCAAAATCTCGTCAATCTTTCCTGATTTAAATATCAACGGTCCTGATATGCTTTGTTTTCCAAATTGTAGTTGCTCCTGTAACACCACAACAATCACAAATATATTATAAATAAATGCATACACCAATTTGCAATTGTGTATGTATATGATCAGTAATTCACTTGAATTAGAGGTGTCAAAACAAACCGAAATCTGCAGAACGAAACCAAAGTATGGACTTAAAATTTTACATGCGTTATGAAGGATGCATCAGGTATCAACTCATCAACCCAAGACAGGTTACTGGTTTGGCGTGTTTTATCCGTGGGTTAATTAAAGACCAACACATGGACTATTGTTTTCTTAAATTAAAAAAAATATCTATACTTTTGTTTTGTTAATAAATTATTTTACGTGTGGTCATTTTTTTTTTGGACAGCAAATGTGTGGTCACTTAAGGATTTTGTTATGAATTAAATTAGAAAAATATATATAAATATATATTTGGCAAATTTTTAAATTTTAATATTATTTTCAAATTTTTTTAAGTAACTCGACCAAAGTATGTCGCGGATTTGCCCCGAAAAACGCCATTCGCGGAGCAGACTTGGGTTTAGAGAATAAAAGTTTTGGCCCCTCTCGGCCTCGGACTTAACCGAGCCGTTTTGACACCTCGAACTCAAAAGATGATATAGATTTTAATGAAAACAAGAGCACTTACTAAATTTTTCTTTGGAGAATCCTCCTCTCTTTGGCTGAAATCCAAACCAGAACCATCAAGTGATCCGTGCCGTTCCCCAATACGGCTAAGCTTACTCTCACTAGGAACCTCCTCGATAACATCATCATAGTTGTCTGCTTGAACCTCCCAAACTGAGTCATTGTCTGGTTTCAGGTTCAAACCGAAGGTGTTCTTGGCAAAAGCGACACTTGTTCCGCTCAATTGGCTCCTTGAGCTGGGTTGATAGTAGGTAAGAGTGGAGATATTATCAGGATCTTTCCGTCTTTTCACAGCCCAAGCAAAACCGCTGGCCGGTCCTGTGGTCATTGGGAGGTCAGACACTTTGTAGTAGTTTCCATGTGTTGTTGTAGCTCGAGATGCCTCATTTGGTATGTTCTTAACTTCAAGCGTGTCCTGCACGTGAAAACCGTACTTGAGACTCAAGAAACAAAGCTGAAAGAGGATTTTCAGAGAGAGAAAGAGGGACCTGTCTTATTGGTAACTTAGCGTAATTCTTTGGATCGTATTCTGTTCTATGTGGTCTTTTGTGTTTCCTGCCAACTCCAGAATCTCGCAACTTGAGGTTTGCTCTTTTCCTGCAAAAGAATATGCATTAACAGTTTTGAGACATACACAGTTTAGGTACTGTTCTCATGTATGCAAAAGCTCAAGGAAGAGAAACTTGGAAAATGGAAGAATGCTTCAACATATTTAACTTGAAACGAAAAAATGGATATATAAGGTAAAGAGAAGAATTCTGACCTGCGCATATCGTCTCGATATTTAGCATCCATTTCTTTGTTTGGTGGATATTTAGGCAATGAAGAAGGATCACATGCATAAGGCCTCGTCAAGAAATACTAAGACCAGATTGAGACAAATCAGAAAAGGAAACTGAGAGATGAAAGAAAAGGAGGAATGGGAAATTGAAAATCTTGCTTCACCTCGGAGTTAAGTGCAGAAGAAGCAGTGCCACGCTTGTCAGGTTCCATTGAAAGTAAAGTTTCTAATAGAAAAACACCACTTGTTGATAACTCTTTGCATCGTTCTCTGAGAGTGGCTTCATAAGTATGTTGAGGTTTGAAGGAAGTTGCGTGAGGAAGCTTATTTCTTTTCCAGAAGCTATCTGGTGGAGATCCACAAAGCTTGTAGATCTTATGCAATTGTTCGATCTGCAAAAACCAAAAACAAAAATAGAAAGAATTAATAAAAGTGAAGCTTAAAGCAAAGACAGCAAGTTAAGTAAAAAAATATGATTTCTTATAAACAAAATATGTTAAAATTTTAGGAAATATTTATAAAATCAATTAGAAAACTCTTAAATTTTTACAAATTACTAAGAAATAAAAACTGAAATATGATTTTCGAAATGAATATAAAATTTGTTTTTTATATATTTTTTAGGTTTAAAAAAAAATATGGAGTCGATCGAAATATCTTGATTTTAGCGGAGATCTGAACATCGGATATCCTGATAGATCTGAAGATAATAAAGATTGAGGAAAATAAAATCGGCTTTGTGCCCACTAATAAATCAATTATTTTTACCTCGGTTCTGCCTTTTAGGATTGGTTTTCCCATGAGAATCTCAGCAAAAACACATCCCACACTCCATAAATCTACTGATACTCCATAACTAGTGGATCCCATAAGAAGCTCAGGAGCTCGATACCACAAAGTTACTACACGGCTCGTCAACTGATTTTTGTTTGTAGGGGTCACCACATTTGCTAGCCCAAAGTCTCCAAGCTTTAGAACTCCTTTGTTATTGACCAAAATGTTTGATGCCTTAATGTCTCTATGTATTACACCTCGCATATGACAATGCTCTAATCCCCAAAGTAGTTGCTTCATGTAACATTTGATCTTGTATGACAAGAATCCAAAGAGACAAAGAATCTCAAAAACGCTATCCAATGCATGTCAAAGAAAAAGACACAAAATTACGCAGTTTTGTACCTGTGGATCGGTGAATCTGATGTCGGGATTAGAGGATAAACCGGCAAGATCATGTTCCATATACTCAAAAACAAGGTAAATGCTGCTGGATGCTCGAGACGTGACTATGCCCTCAAGTTTCATGATGTTTGGATGGTTGAGTTTCCGTAAAATCAAAATCTCTCTTGCCATAAACCTAATGCTCTCTGGTTGAAGATTATCAAACTTTACCTTCTTCAGTGCCACCATTTTCCCCGTTTCTACTTCCCGTGCTCGAAACACGCTACTATATGTTCCTTGTCCAATCTAACACCAAACAAAATTCATCAACACAAATCAAAACAAACATCCTCTTTCGTTTGGATAACTTCCTTGACAAGAAACCATATGTTTACCTTCTCCAACTTCTGGAACGCCTCTGCCTTTAGAGGAACCCAACCATGGACAGCCTCAGACGCAGCGGAACAAAGCCAAGCCGGCCAACCAGCAGCTGCTTGCTCAGCCTCGACACTCCTATGAGACAATCCGAGGCTCACACCAATCCTCAAATCAGAACCGCCCAATCTCCTTGATTTTCTTGAACGCTTGCTATTGTGACTCGCCTCCAACGAATGATCAACAAGAACTCGATGTTGCTGGCTCGTAGAGATCAAGCCGGGTTCAGGGACCGGTGAGGCACTCTGGTCCGTCAAACATGAGATATTCTTGGAGCTGATGCAACCCATTTGTTATAGAAAAAATTAGTTTCCGGATTTGGAAACGGGTCTAATATGGGGGAATTAAACCCCACATTAGGCCAAAAGATTAAATGGGATTGCAGACAAAAGACACAAAGAAGACGATGATGAAAAAAGGAGGGAAAGAGGAACAAAAAATCACATGACAAAATTATTAAAAGTAAAAGGAAACATTTTTTTTTTTGTTGAATCTTCTTCTGAAAGAGAGGTAAGGGAAGCTGCAAAACACAACCGCATAAACAGCAAGAGAGAGAATCGTGGGACCAAAATTGGGTAATAATCTTTGTTTGCAAAAGAAAGAGAGAAAGAAAAAGACATATTTAGCTTTGTCACCTGTCTGACAGAGAAAGAGAGAAGACCTCCTAACCGACAGGTTAAAAAGCTAAGAAACAATTAAGGTGGATTAGTTAGTTAATCTATCCCAAGTTGTTCAGATGTCTTAACAATATCAGAGTTCTCACACAGACCTAATAATATCTTCTATGTACAAAACAACAGAGTACCAGAAGGTGGGTTCAATACTAAAGCTTCTTAAAGTTGTACAATGATAATTGTTGGTCAGGTGCATTGCTTTAAAGGGTCTTCTTCAGTCAAAAGGAAACTTTAATTTTATACAACTTCAGCAGCAGAAAAAAGAAATGTAATGCATTTTCATTGTTTCATTAGCTTTTAGCCTTTTACACTTAGGTAAATCTCACATACCCTTGTGGGGGATCAAAAAAATTGATAGTTTATATCCAGATATCAAAATCAATACAAGAACATACCTGATTGAAACTTTTTGCGCACCTAGAGCACATTGGTTGTAATGTCTCTCACATTTGATGTTGCAGAAGTGTCCTGAATTGAAATTAAACTTAAAAAGATCATTCAAAATAAAAATGAAAACCTACAGAAATTGTCAAGCAACTACGATTGGTACACTACTTATAAAGGTTTTCACATTTTGAAAACGTGAATATGCTATTTTTACTATTCAAAATATTCATCAAATTTTTATGTTTTCACATTTTGGAAAAATGATTCCGCCAATACCACTAGTGTGTTAAAAATATAAAAATCTAAAACTAGGTTTTACCATTTTCTTATTATTCTGCAGAAAAGTTATTCAGTTCAGTTCGTTCCGCTAACAATTATTTAGTTATTACATTATTCCGCTATTTATCAGTTATATTAGTCAGTCCATAAATTATTTTTACATGGTCTAGTTTTCTTTTTTCATGTGCCACGATAGTATAGGCTTTAGATACCATTGCACCATAAACCTTTCTATGGACCGAGAAATTAGACAATCCTATTTTTACATCATCCTGCAACGAAGGAAAATAATTCAATGGGACTATATATATTCATATGAGAACCACAAGTGTGGATATATTCACAGAGATTTCTAGCAACAAATGATCCTAAACCCATCCATAATGCTGAATCCTGCTGCCTTAACTTTCTTTTAAGCTCTTAGCTCTCTAGCTAACCGATTCAGCTATAGTTGTTGAACTGCCTAACACAGCTGAAATCCACTACAAGCAACCTAGAATAGTTACAAATAGTATTGTATATAGGCATGTGCGAGGAGTGTATTTGCACTGAGACCTTGTTAAATCAAGGTAAAAATTAGTATATTTAAGGACCAAATTTTTTTTTACATGTAATTAGAGTCCAAATTTTAAAAATTGAACAGAGACAATAGTTGTTTTTGCTATTTTTAAGCCGACCAGATTACAATGCTCTTGCATTAGAGACTAACACAAGACTTATCACATTTATACACTCGTTCTTAGCATCTAATGACATTTTAAACCAACCTTGGTGATATACTTCTCCGGGTTTCATCTTCCCCGAGCACAACTTGCTTTGAAAATGTCTCTAACATTCTCATATCGATCTTATAACAAAGTCCGATTACCAACACAAAAACAGAAGCATAAATTCTCAACACCTTTTTTCCAAAGAAAAGAAAATGTAGCTTGTAATTTATTTGATTTATCAAGTGATTAAAGAAACACAACAATTGAGGGAAAATAGACACTTGGAGCATCTAGTAAGAGAGAGCTTGGTTAAATAAGTTTGTAAGCTTCATAGTTTCAGTGCGTGCCGTTTCGTTGTCTAGTTCTAAATTTGAGACAACGTGTAGTTCTGGTAATATAAGTAGAAACGACGTGAAGTTAAGTTCTCTCATCCTCTCCTTTGCTTACAAATTTGAAGAAACTTAAATGAATTGCTGCGTCAGACATGACACATGCCAATCAAATCAAATCAAATTATTAAGTCCGAATCGTTACAAAAATGATATATTTTAGATTTATTACTTAAAATTTTTTTACACAATGACGTGTAACGTCGTCGTTGTCGGTGAACACAAAGCTCCATAAGACTATCGCACAAAAATATCTCTCTCAAAGCCAAAAACTTTCACCGTCTCTGAATCCAAATCCGATCACAATGAACCTAACCCAACAACCCGACCCGGTTTACGATATCGTCATACTCGGAGCATCCGGATTTACCGGCAAATACGTCGTCAGAGAAGCTCTCAAGTTCCTTCAAACACCGTCTTCTCCGTTAAAGTCTCTAGCTTTAGCGGGTCGTAACCCGACCCGGTTAAACCAATCACTCGAATGGGCCGCCCGCCCGAACCCGCCTCCTTCCTCCGTCGCTATCCTCACTGCTGATACATCTGACCCTGATTCACTTCGTCGTCTCTGTACTCAAACCAAACTCATCCTTAACTGTGTTGGACCTTTTCGAATCCATGGCGATCCCGTCGTCTCCGCTTGTGCTGATTCAGGGTAAAGCCGTCACTTCCTCTGTTTTCTCAATTGTGTTTAGTTACCGAGGTGAACTAAAAACTGGAAAGTTTGATACTTTTATGAAGTTTTGTTTCAGTGGTAACTAAAGATCAAGTCTTTAGGTTTGTGATCTTGAGTTCTTGACAAATGATAGGCTTTTTGTTAAGATTTATCTCTGATTAGATTTAAGGAATGATGAAAGTGGTAGCTTGGTGAAAAAAGTGTAATCTTTGTTGAGTTTTCTCTATAGGTGTGATTATTTGGATATAAGTGGTGAACCTGAGTTCATGGAGATAATGGAAGCTAACTACCATGAAAGAGCAGAAGAGACTGGCTCGTTAATCGTTTCTGCTTGTGGTTTCGATTCGATACCTGCTGAATTGGGCCTTCTCTTCAATGCCAAACAATGGGAACCTCCATCGGTTCCTAACCAGATCGAAGCGTATCTCAGCTTGGAGTCTGACAAAAAAATTGCTGGAAACTTTGGGACTTATGAGTCTGCGGTTTTAGGTGTAGCTAATGCGGAAAAGCTTAAAGAACTGAGACGTTCAAGACCAAGAAGGCCAAGACCATCTGTAAGTAATACATATAACATAATGAGACATTGAATCAATTCTACTTGAGATTGAGATTAAGTTTATTTCGTACATTCTTCGTTAGTAGGCTTTGGCTTATATTGAACTCTGGAATGTATTTGCAGATTTGTGGTCCTCCTGCTAAAGGACCAACACTAGAAAACCAGAAGAAGATTGGTCTTTGGGCTTTAAAGCTACCTTCTGCTGATGCAGTAGTTGTTCGTAGAACTCTCACAACTCTAACAGAGCAACCACATGGACTTCCTGGGCTTAACGAAAGTCCTGAGCAGATACAAAAGAGAGAAGCATTCTGGTCAACGATCAAGCCAGCTCATTTCGGTGTAAAGATAACATCCAAATCTCTCTTTGGAATATTCCGATATGTTACACTTGGAGTGTCCCTTGGTCTACTTTCCAAGTTCTCCTTCGGAAGATGGCTTCTTTTGAAATTCCCTTCGGTTTTTAGCCTTGGTTGGTTCCAAAAGAAGGGTCCAAGTGAAGAAGAGGTAGAAAGCGCTACGTTTAAGATGTGGTTCATAGGTCGTGGGTACAGCGAAGAGAGTCTAGCTTCACAAGGAAACACAAAGCCTGACCTTGAAATTATTACAAGAATTTCAGGACCTGAGATTGGGTATATAACCACCCCGATAACACTTGTTCAATGTGGTTTGATAATCTTGGGCCAGCGCGAAAGCCTAGTTAAAGGAGGAGTCTACACACCCGGCATCGTGTTTGGTTCAACCGATATCCAACAGCGACTTGAAGAGAATGGCATATCTTTTGAGGTGATTTCAAAGATCAAGACTCAAGGATAAAAAGAGATCTCTTTTCCTGCTTTTCTTTTCTGTTTTTTTAGTTGTTATGTGTGTCCATCTAATTAGCTCGAGTTTGAGCTTCTCAGTCACAGTGAAGACAGTTTGATGGTAAGTTGTATTTCAATAATAATAATAATAAAACCTTTTTCTTTACTTTTGCTATGGAGATATGTACTCAAAACAGAGTATCTGGTTCTTAAATTGGGAACAGACCATCCTAGTGAAAAAAATGGATGTTAAGAGAATCCCATAAATTATATTACTATCATTTACCAAAATTGCAGTCCCTGCGACAAAAAAAAATTAACATTGTTGAGAAAGTGGTTCATTTGCTGATATTGTTTGATAATATGCCTCTGCATTTGTACTTCGAAACTCTCTTTTGTGGCTGAGTGATGAAACAGAACTGTTTAGAAACTCATAACTGTTGAATCCAATGAGCTTCAACTATCTGATTTTCAAAGAGCTGTAAATGAGGCTTAAGAGAGGGAAAGGTCATCGCGGGAAAGAAACTTTCCGAATTTTGAACAAGCTGGGCCAAAGAATAACTCCAAGCTAAAATCAGGACCAGATATCGATCTTCCGTTACCACCAACTTTATCTAGCTCTCCTATGGAAAACTGCAGGACCAAGAAATGGCCGTTGATAAGATGTCAAGAGAGAACATTGGCTAAGGGATTTGGAGAATTTTACCTGAAGCAAGCCATTGGTTATAAAAGCTGTGTTGAAGCAAGTATAAAAAAGGCGGCTCCCAATCATTTTCTGGTAGAATGTGATGCGTATGTCTCCACTCACCTGTCCAAGAATCATATGATAACTTATCAACATCTTGTCAAAAACATTGTCTGAAGATTTGTTTTGTGACTTACTCTCACAGGTTTGTCAAAGTAGAAATCAAGACATGTTTTCTCGTCGATAATGGAACTCTCTGTATCCATTTGAACAACAAGACGTGGCTCTTCTCCATCTGTTACTTCCTCATCTTCTTCTGAATCACAGTTCACATGAGATATATAATACCGTGGACTCGAACTTCTATAGTGCCCTTTCTTGAATTGTCTACAGCAACCTCTTGCCAGTTCTACAGATGGTCGATACATCTCATTTGGAACCTAACATCAGAAACAAATTGTATATATCAAAAAGAAACAGAGTCTGCAATGTATCAAAGTGTATATATCAAGAAGAAAGAGAGTCTGCAATGCATCAGAGAGTATATCATTACCTCCTGAAGTTCTGAGACCACAAAGAAGACGGCGTCAACGTTAGCTGTATCATAAAGTCTAATTCTCAGCAACTCTCTGCTATGTTCTTGAGGTAATTTAACTTCCGGAGGTCCCTTTTTACGAAACGAAAGTAAATCTGACCAATATTTCACATAACGGCGTTGGCTTGGTATTGAGACCTGTCATGGAATTAATGAAGAAATTTACTGGTTTTGTTTATTAGCTTAATTCTCTATCAATCCGTAGCTAAATTAAGGACGTACTCCATTATTGTTTGTTGTTCTTCTGCTTGCATACATCTCAAGAGCTTCCTCAGCTGACATTCCACCATAAACAAGGTACGCCGATACCATTAGCCCTGTTCTACCTTTTCCTGCCTGCAAAAAAAGTACATTAGAATCTGATAATTGAACAATGTGGAAGAAACTTGGTTTTCGTTTTAAGAAAATACCATGCAATGAACAACCGCGATGTTCTTGGGATCTAGTGAGAGCCAAGAATGAACACTTTCACAGAAAAGTTGGATCATTTTGAGAGATGGAACATGATTGTCATCAAATGGAAATCGTTCCACGCGGCCATAAAAGTTTTCTGGATCATAAGATTCTTCAATGCATAGATTATAGACCTGACCAAATTTCAGGAAAAAAATGTTAAACAAGACTGGTTTTAATTCATAGATTTAATGTTTTGATCGATCATTTGTCTTATTGACCTTGTAGTGATCAGGATGTCGCATATCGAGCACGGACTTGACTTGCCAAAGAGGGTTTCTATAAACTGCTCTCATTCGTTCAGCAGGAAAAGACATTGCCAATAATTTGTCAGAGATGTAAGACATGTCGAGATCATATCCACCGATGATTAACCGTCTTCGTTTCTTGGACACCAAGCTACGGAGGTAAGAACTTGTGGTAAGGTAAGTCAGAATGTGAACCCTCGTGAGTTCAAGAGTTGATTTCTCTTTTCCAGCCCCTCTTGAGAGCTTGAGACCCATTCTGAAAGAAGAAACATATAATTAGGTTAGGGTACCGTACATCGCAAGAAAAAAGAAGAAAAAATATGTAGATATGAAATGATCAAAGGGTTTATACCTGAAGAATTGATCATGAAGTTTAGGAAGAGATTTTTCAGGTTCCCAAATTGAGGGGATTGGGAACCCGAGAAAGAAGAAGATGTTGCGAGGTAATACAAAACGAAAACAAACTTCAAGTTTTTGGAGAAAATGGGTTTTGTTACCTGAACAGAGATAATGATGAACAAACGATGCAATTCCATTTTTGGAGCTCCTGAAATTTAGCCAAGCTTCCCCCTTTAAATTTAGGTCTCTCTCTCTCTCTCTCTCTCCTCTTATTTCTCTCTCTAACCTGTAGCGGTTAGTTTTGGCGGGAATGTAAAAGGGTATATATATATAAGAAGAATGATCATTTTGATTCTTCAATTCTCAAGCTTCCAGCTTTCTTTTAGGATTGCTAGTAGTCGACTAACAAATGTTCGGTTTATAGTTGATTTTAGGACACATGATAAATTTTCATGCGCATACGTCAGAAAGAGCTTTTCAACTTTTCTATAGTATGTGACTTTAGGGTATAGATGGGTTGTTGTGAAATTTTCTATCTTTCGCGCGGTTCAAGTTTTGTGATTGCTTAAATGGTTTGTGGTTACATCAAGTTTGATCACAAATGAGATCCTTACGTGTAAACCTTATGCAGTGGTTTTACTTATATACCAGGATGCGTGTGTATCTATATACACTACAAGAAAACAACGATTTAGCGACTACAATTAGCGACTATATATTTAGTCGTCATTTTAGCGACTATTTAGTGACTACTTCACGACTATTTTACGACTACAAATATTTAGTAGTTAATCAGTAGCTATTTTGCGACTAAAAATTGTAGTAGGTACCGTAGTCGTAAATTTGCGACTATTTAGCGACTAAAGGCACTAGAGAGAAACATAGTCGCTAAATAGTCGCTAATTTGGTGACTATTATGCGACTCAAAACGCCAGTCGCAATGTAGTCACCAATTTAGCGGCTATTTAGCGACTAAATCGGCGGGATGCTATGTAGTCGGAAATTAGTCGTAAAATGCGGATAAAAACACGTTTTTTTATCCGCGTTGCGTAGGTGTACCTGCTATTTGGTGACTACAAATTGTAGTCGCCAAATAGTCGTAACTTACCGATTAAAAAACACGTTTTATTCGCGTTGGGTGGGTGTACTGGTTTTTGGCGACTACAAAGCGTAGTCGCCAAAATAGTCGTTATGTAGTCGCTAAATAGTCGTTATGTAGTCGCTGAAAATTCTATATAAACTAAGCTCGCTCTTTTCTTCTCCTCATTTGTAGAAACACAAGCAAAACAAAAAAAAAACCAAAGTTGAGAGGTTTAGAATAATGTCAGGAAATGCTAATTATAGTAATTTCCGAGGGTGGATGTATAAGCGGATCGATGAAGTGACGGGAAATTTCTCAGAAGAGTTCAAATCAGGGGTGGAGCAATTCATGACATTTGCAAATAGCCAACCTTTAGCACAGGATAATGGCGGTAAGTTTTACTGCTCTTGTAGTAAATGCAAAAACGAAAGGCGAATTCCGGTATCTAGAATTTGGAATCATCTTTTTAGCTATGGGTTTATGCCATATTATTATGTTTGGTATAAGCATGGGAAAAAAATCAATATGGATTTAGGAACGAGTTACGTTGATCCAACGTTTATAAGTGGGAGTGAAGAAGTGGGTAATGTAGTAGAAGATAGATATGTGGAAATGGTGAATGATGCATTTCGTTATAACGTGAGTTATGCTGATAACGATCATTAGGATGGTAGTTATTATAATGTAGAAGAACCGGTATTTAACCATTCAAAGAAATTCTATGATTTGTTAGAAGGTGCAAAAAATCCATTATACGATGGTTGTCGTGAAGGTCACTCGCAATTATCGTTAGCTGCTAGAGTCATGCAAAATAAGGCAGATTATAATATGAGTGAAAAGTCTGTGGATTCGTTTTGTGAAATCTTGAGTGAGTATTTACCAGAAGGAAACCAGGCTACCGGTTCACATTACGAGACAGAAAAATTGATTCACAATTTAGGTCTCTCATATCATACAATTGATGTTTGTATTAACAATTGTATGATATTTTGGAAAGATGACGAAAATGAAGATAAATGTCTGTTTTGTGGTGCACAAAGATGGAAGCCTAAGGACAACCGACGTAGAACCAAAGTACCATATAGTCGTATGTGGTATCTACCTATTGTTGACAGATTGAAGAGAATGTATCAGAGCCACAAGATTGCAGCAGCAATGAGATGGCATGCCGAGCACCAAGCAAAGGAGGGAGAAATGAGTCATCCTTCAGATGCGGCGGAGTGGAGATGTTTTCAAGAACAGAATCTCCGGTTTGCTGAAGAACCTCGTAACGTGTATCTTGGATTATGTACCGATGGGTTCAATCCATTTGGCATGTCTCGTAATCATTCGTTATGGCCTGTGAACTTGACTCCATATAATCTACTCCCTGGTATGTGCATGAATACACAATACTTGTTTCTTACAATTCTAAATTCTGGGCCAAATCATCCGCGAGCTAGTCTCGATATCTTCCTCCAACCGCTTATTGAGGAGTTAAAAGAGTTGTGGTATACTGGAGTCGATGCATACTGAAACGACCCGACCCGTTTTTTTTTTTTTTTTTTTTTTGTTATATTCCCATAAATATTAATTATATTCCGAATAAAACATTTAATTTAACGATTCAACAAACTGACCAAATCACTTAAATTAAGCATAATTAAATCAATTTATTTTACACAAAACTAGTTTCCACCACAACCCACAAAAGTTATAAAATAAGACTCGCACTTATTAAATAAACTTCAACCAACAGTATTCGAAATTATTAAACATAAATAAAGTTCGACACTACCACACAAATACCGAGTCCTAAATCATCCTCCTTCTCATTGCCTTGATTCCACGATCACACTTTATCTTTACCTGCAACATAACGAAGAGTTGCGTAAGTATTATCAAAAATACTTAGTGAGACGGTCATCCCATCTACGAGCTATACACACAAACGATTGAGAACACAATAAACACAATCAATCACAATTAAGCAAACCACATAATGAGTATACAACCCATTGACACAACCAGCCCATCAATCCGATTTTTGGATCCCACACAAAAACCAACCTACACAAAACCACAAACACATCAAACAATCTCTACCGCTTAGATAAGCCCATGGTTTCGCACTCACCTCTAACAAAGGAAGGATTTCGGCTCAAGAACCACAACACCCAGCCAACCAAGACTCACTCACAAGCCAACAACAGGTCGCCCAAACTCGCTCACACACCCTACAGCCAACCACAACAAGCAAAACGATTTTCAACCAAAACTGGAAAAATCAGAAACGATCACCCTCAAAGATGGAGTCACAAAACGAATTCTAACCGTCCAATTCCAATCTCCACCGTTGAAAATCAACCCCTGGATGTCCTGAAGGTACGCTCCAAGTTTCAGAATGATCGGACCGACGATGAACTCAAGATCTTACTCTGAAACCACGTTGGTCCTAATCCGCGTCTGAGACAGAGCGCCCCACGAGAAAAATCATAACTCTTAGGATACTAACTCAAATTCAAAACCACAAAGTTCCGCATCTAGAGGAAAGGCTTAACTACAACTCCACAAAATTTCATTACCTTTGGAAACGATTTGCTTGGTCGAATCGATTTTCTCCCAAAAGCTATCAAATCCGATTTTCTCCTCCTTCCTCTCAAGCCAACACCAAGCTCTACCTTTTACTCTCCTCTCCTCTTCTTCTCTGCAACAAAACAGAGCTTCCAAGCTCTCTCTCTCTCTTTCTCTTTCTCTTTCTCTCTCTCCCTTTCTCTTTCTCTTTCTCTCTCCCTTGTTTACGAAAAATGAAGAAGAAAGGAGGAAGGAGAAGGAAAAAAAATTAGAAAAGAAAGAACAAATAATTGCACCCAATTCTTTTTGACTTAAAAACCGTCACGTGGGGTCCACACCCACCAACCGCTCCAAAACTCGTTTTTTCGCTCGATAAATGTTTTTCTCGAAACTCTTACGATTAAAAGTCTCAACTGCGAGAAAACACCTTTATCACGGATTTAAACGGATCGCAATAATTTAAATATATATATATATACCTCTATATATATATTTTTCTGTCTACAATCTATTTTCCTGGGAGACGGGCGTTACACATACGATGTGTCGTTAGGTCAAAACTTCAATTTGAAAGCAATGCTTTTATGGACGATAAGTGACTTTCCGGCGTATGGCATGTTATCTGGATGGACCACCCATGGTAAATTGTCTTGTCCAGTTTGCATGGATGATACAAAGTCTTTTTATCTACCTAATGGAAGGAAGACGTGTTGGTTTGATTGTCATCGAAGATTTCTTCCTTATGGTCATCCTCTAAGGAGGAATAAAATAGACTTCTTAAAAGGAAAAGATGCTTCGAGAGAGTACCCACCTGAGTCTTTGACCGGAGAGAAAATTTATTTTGAGCGGTTGAATGGTATTAATCCACCGAAAACTAAGGACGTCGGTGGAAATGGTCATGAACGAAAGAAGCCTGGCTATGGGAAGTAACATAACTGGCACAAGGAAAGCATATTGTGGGAGCTACCATACTGGAGGGACCTAAATCTACGACATAATATTGATGTGATGCATACAGAGAAGAATTTTTTGGACAACATCATGAATACTCTTATGCGTGTGAATGGTAAATCAAAAGATACCATCATGTCAAGATTGGATATAGAAAAATTTTGTTCTCGGCCACAATTACATATTGATAGTGAGGGTAAAGCACCTTTCCCAGCCTTTACATTGACAGAAAAAGCAAGAACAAGTTTACTGGAATGTGTGAAACATTCGGTTAAATTCCCAGATGGTTATTCATCAGACTTAGCTACTTGTGTTGATATGGAAATGGAAAGTTTTCTGGCATGAAAAGTCACGACTGCCATGTTTTTATGGAGCGATTACTTTCATTTATCTTTGCAGAACTCCTAGACCGGAACGTCCACCTTGCGTTATCAGGTACTAATTAATTACTTAAATTTCGAAAGTAATAATTGTTTTTATAGTAATTAATTAACGTCATTAACCTATGAATATATTGTAGGGATTGGAGCATTTTTCCGGGATTTATGTTCGAGAACTTTGCATACAAGTCGCGTTCAAATTCGAAAATAGAACATTGTTTTAATCCTCTACAATTTAGAGAAGATTTTTCCACCATCATTTTTCGATGTGATGGAGCACTTACCTATACATCTGTCCTACGAAGCTGAATTAGGAGGACCGGTCCAATATAGGTGGATGTATCCTTTTGAAAGGTTTTTCAAAAAGCTGAAAGGAAAAGCAAAGAACAAAAGATATGCGGCATGATCAATTGTTGAATCATATATCAATGACGAGATTGCTTATTTCTCAGAGCATTACTTTGCCGCGAATATACAAACAAAATCTAGGTAAATTACAAAATTAATCAAGGAAAGACTACTTTTATTGTGCTCTGTTAATGTGAATAATTACTTTTCACTCATTTTGTCAGGTTAAGAAGATTTGATGAAGGTGAAATCCCTGTATATCATGTCCCTGGAGTTCCTTCTATATTCACTCAGGTTGGCCGTCCAAGTGGGGAAATGCAGGAAATATGGCTTTCGGAAAGAGATCTTCAATGCGCACATGCATATGTTTTACGAAATTGTGACTATTTTCAGCCAATTGAGAGGTATATATATAAGTTGACATCTCTTAAATTACTTACGTTTTACATATATAATCCACTATGAGTTCTCATATATTAATGTCGGTCTTGTATATATAGTATGTTCGAGGAATTCATGTCAGAAAAATATCCAGGACTTACCGAAAAAGAACTCTCTGCGAGAAGAGCTGACGAATATCATTTATGGGTTAAAGAATATGTAAGTCAAAATAATATCCATTATATATATATTATATTTTAGTTGTTGCTATTGTTTAACATATCTTTGTATATATATGCAGGTTACTTACTGGAACACCACGAATCCATTTCCTACTTGGGTTCAAGAGATAATGCATGGACCGTTGAACAAAGTTAAAACATGGTCAATATATTTAACAAGAGGCTATTTGTTTCATACAGAGAATCATGGCGCTGGACGAAAGACATGTAACTATGGGGTCTGTGTTAAAGGTGAAAATTACACGGACGCATCTGATTCAGCGGATTTCTACGGGACCTTAACCAATATCATAGAACTTGAATATGAGGGTATGGTGAATTTGAGAATCACACTTTTTAAGTGTAAGTGGTATGACCCTGTTATGGGTAGAGGCACTCGGAGGAGCAATGTTGGCGTTGTCGACGTTCTATCATCAAGAAAGTACAATAAATACGAACCATTTATTCTAGGTACGTATATATATATACATATTAATTATTATCGATTTCATATATATATATATATAATGTGTAATTTCTACATGTTGATATTTCAAACAGCCTCTCAAGCGCATCAAGTTTGTTATATTCCGTACCCATATATAAAGAAACCGAAGCAACTGTGGCTCAATGTTCTAAAAGTGAATCCGAGGGAAAATATTTCTGGAGAATATGAAAACAAAGAACCGACTCTTTTGCAAACAGAAAATGATGATGTCGTATTGATAACTACAATAGAAGATCTCGTAGTTGATAATTTGGAAGAGGGAGAATACCAAATAAATCTCGACTACGATGTCGGAGATGCAGAACCTGAAGATGAATTCCAGTGTAATTTATCGTCTTCGGATGAAGAAGTAGAAGACGAAGAACCCTGATAATGTCAAATTTATGCTTATGTCAAAATACGGTGTAATATATATGTCAATTTCTATAGCGATTGATGTTTAAAAAATTCCAAAAAATTTGGTCAAATTAAACTCAAGAAACGTAATTAAACTGATTATGACCACCAATTATACTCAAGGAACGGAAAATTTGGCTTAACCAATTAAACTCAATTAAAAGTAATTAAATTTAGTGGACTAATTATGCAACAGATTATCGCCAATTGGGTAATTAAATTAACCATGCTTATGAGCCCAATTCATGCGACTCTTATACGGCCCAAAAATTAATCAACCCTAATTTGTTGTGTCTCTCTCTCTCGCTCCGTCGGTTCCTTCTCTCTCTCGCTTCCTCTTTCTCGGTTTCTCTCCGTCGCTCTCTCGCCGCTTCGACTCCTCTCTCTCTCGGTCTCTTCTATCTATCTCTTGGTCTTGCTCTCTCTCTCTCTCTGTCGATCTGCTTCTCTCTCGCTTCCTCTCTGTCAGTCTCTCTCGGTCTCTCTCGGTCTCTCGATCTCTCTTGCTTCCTATCTCTCAGTCTCTCTCTTGGTCTATCACGGTCTCTCGATCTCTCTCGCTTCTCTCTGTCCCGTCGGACCGTTATTTCTCTCGTTAAATCAGGTAGTAATCCTAAAACATGTGCTCGACGCTTGGCTTAACTAGCCTTATGCGAAGCTTAACCAGTAAAATTGTTTTTGGTATGTTGTGCAGGTCACTTCTGATAACATCTCGAATCCGCAGACATAGTCCATCGCCAATTTGTAGGCCTTGCAAGGTAGATATTACCCTGTTCTACTTATATTGGGAAGAAGATTACTGGGTTTATAGGGTTATCACTAATTTGAAATTTATGTATTGTGAAGTAGGCGACAATCTCTGATTATAGATTGTAATCACTTTATTAAACTTGAGTATATATTTTTTTACAAGATGACTCTTATCTTGTGTATCGGCATGATTCTTTCAGCTTTGAGGAGTTGAACAAATTTCTGGGTTCCACACTCTTCTACCTAAGGTCAAGGTATCTATTACCCCGCAGGTATGGTTACATGAATCTTTGTATTTTTTTAGTGTAAATTGTTATTAGGTGAGAAAACATCCATTTCTGTATCGGCATAATATTCTTGACTTATTTTGTAGTATACTATACTATACTATACAATATAAACGTAACTAGTATACTATACAATATAATTAAATGGCATGTGTTATGACATCTCATATATGTTGTATAATATTCTTGTCTTGTTTTGTAATTTTGTGCTTGACATGCATTGTTCCTTTTGCAGGTTACAAGCATCATGTCTACAGTTAAGCGAGGACGAAAGAGAAAGGTTGAGCCTAATCTTTCTCAAAGACCCGGAGCGTCCATCCCACCCACTGCTGTGAGAAGACCAACCACTCTACCGAGTCAGTACAACTTCACGCCGGCAGCCCAAAATCCTCCACCTCAGACGCCCCAAGAGCAAGTGCGTCGTATCCCCCAACAGTCAACATCAGCAGCACCTCATTTCCATAACTTCCCACCGCCGCAGATGCTTTTCCAAAACTCTGTCATTCAAGGACATGAAGATCAACCTACTGTTTCGTCACTAGAAGTTCAGAACAATCCACCGAATCAATCGATCCCGCAACAGGTCGCTCAACTGTCTCCACTCCATAATTCTCAGGCTCAAAGTCATCCATCTTCTCAAGGTAACAATTTTGATCCTGATCCAGTTCTGCCAGAACTCCAAGAAGACATGCTTCGGGCTCTAAATGCCCTGCTTATGGTGCCAGATCGTGAGAGATTTACTACCGTTCTCTCTCCCGAACCGATGCCAAACACGACTTGGTAAGTTTTCTTCTTCAGCTTTTAATTTAGCAATTTGTCTTCAGGTTTGATTTTTGTAACTTCATCTTTTTAAACTTGTTTAAAAATGTTTGGAGGTTTACTCGAGACAGAAAATCACAACTGGTTCGGAAAATTACAAAAAATTTTACAAACAAGTTCGATGGTCCGTACTATAGTTGGACTTGTGTGCCTCGGGAGAGACAAAAAATATATTTCCTTGAGTTTGCGGTACAGTTTTCTGTCCTATATGTGTTTACTTGTGTTCAGTTTTAAGAAGGAAAAAACAATTGTTATAAATTTTGGCAGTTTCAGATTTCGCTTTGATATATGCTTGTGTTCAGTTTTCACTCATTCTTTCTAAACGTTTCTTTTTGTTTTCTAGAAAACCCACAGCTGGAATCCCTTGATAACAGGGACAATTCAACAGCATTTTGAGCAGATTTGTCAGCGTCGGCTCAAGGACATGGTTAGCAATGCAAGGACTAGTCGAGAGCAACCTAAATGGATCAAGGAGACTCTTTGGCTACAGATGGTTGAGCAGTGGGATACTAATGAAGCACAGCAAAGGAGTCACATCTATTCAAGTGCTCGTATATCTGACCGTAATGGGCTTGGTCCTCACATCCACTTATCAGGCCCTAAGTCGTATCAACAAATCCAAGATGAAATGGTTAGTAATTTTAAATATCTGTATATTTGGAATGATGCCTTTGCAACTTTCAATACGCACATGCACCTTTCATTATTTTGTAACATTGCAGGAAGAGGAATTGGGAAGAGCGGTCAGTCTTGGTGAGGTTTTCATCAAGACACATACAAAGAAAGATGGCACGTATGTCGATCGGAAAGCGGAGAGAATCGCTCAAACGTATGAGAAGAACTTGCAAGAAAAGCTGACTGCGCTTGAGGTAGACACTTCATCTGTTTCGGATGGCGCTTCACGACCTAGGGAGCTCACCACAGATGAGTATACAACCATCTTTCTTCAGGTTAGTAACATTTCAAAACTATCCACATTTATAGAGATGTGAACATCACGTAGTATATAGGAGATACTATAGCTGTATTAAATGAATCTTTGTATTTTTTTAGTGTAAATTGTTATTAGGTGAGGAAACATCCATTTCTGATTTCTCTAAAGATGTGATATTAACCAGCAATTTTAACGTTTTTCTATACGTATGTGTGAACCTCTATAACATAGAATCAAAAGCTTGAAAGTATTGTGCATAAGATTAACTTTCATACTTGAAAGTTGAAATAGAACTAATTATTTCATTAATCCCCATACCAAACCACTCACACTTCGCCAACTATGTTGGTTAGGCCTAAATAAATAATATATGCATGATATAGAGTATAGCCTTATGTTAACCAAATTGCTGGTACGTATATGTTGTATAATATTCTTGTATTGCTGGTACGTATATGTTATATAATATTCTTGACTTGTTTTGTAGTATACTATACTATACTATACAATATAAACGTAACTAGTATACTATACAATATAATTAAATGACATGTGTTATGACATCTCATATATGTTGTATAATATTCTTGTCTTGTTTTGTAGTTTTGTGCTTGACATGCATTGTTCCTGAGAATCACTTAATTAATGGTTATTGTAAATATTGCTTATATAAACTGTTTTGGGGATCATGGCTAGCGCTTATTATATAAATTGTAAAGATTGCTTAATTAAATAGTTACTCTTTGTTTTTTTTGCAGTCAACTGAGAAAGATTCCCGAGGAACTCTTTATGGAGTTGGAAGCCTTAAGGATAGTCTTGGGGATCATGGCCAGCGCAAGCAACCAGACGTGTCTTCATCTTTTGTAGCATTGCAAGAGCAACTGAAGGAAGCTCAACGTAAAATCGAAGAGCAGGCTGCTTATAATGCTGAGGTTGCTACCCGAGAAGCAGCGAACGCCCAAGTTGTGGCTGAGCAAAAGGAGAAGATCAGCCAGCTATCTTTGGTGGAAAAATATTTACGCCAGACGGATCCGGCATTTCTGGACTTTGTAGCGACTCATTCAGCTGACGCAACTACCACGAATCCTCTCTCAAACAACCTTTCTGCAACTCCTCCATGATCAACTCCATCTGATTTTTAGGTTTCTTATCCTTTTATTGTATTTAGATTATTGACTTGGTTGTATTTAGATTTGTGACTTGTATTTACTCTCTTTGCTTTTATATATCATAGTCGTTTTAAACACATCCAAAACGTTCCAAAACAGGTTTATAATCAACATACAATTCAGAAAATAAAAAAAACAATTTTTTTTTATCCTGTGTAGTCGCTAATTAGTCGCTATATAGTCTCTAAATAGTCACAAAGTATTTCTTAATTAGTCAAAATTATTTTTTCGGTTAAATTAGTCGCTAAATCAGTCGGCAAATTAGTCATCTTGTAGTCGCTAATTAGTTACAAATATTTAGGGCTTAAATTAGTCGTTAATCAGTCGGTAAATCATGTAGTCGCTAATTAGTCACAAATATTTAACGATTAAATTAGTCGTTAATCAGTCGGTAAATCATTCAGCTAGTAGTCGCTTATTAGTCGTTACACAGTGATTGAATTTTACGACTACGATACGACTACTTTTGTTCATTCTGATTAATCGTAAACTAGTCGTAGTGCAGTCGTAAATATATACGACTGAGTTACGACTACTGTTACGACTACAATAATTAGTCGTTAGGTAGTCGTTATTTGGCGACTAATTTACGACTACTCTTTTTACCGACTAACGATTTACGATTATATGTATTAGTCGTTAATTAGTCGCTAGTTAGCGTTTAGCGACTACGAAGCGACTAATAGTATAGTCGCCTTTTCTCTGTTTTTTTGTAGTGATATATCGTCTCATGGATTATGCATCAATACATTGCTTCAATGATTTGTCCACTTAAATGAAATGATTAAAGTGGCGAGAGTTTAGCCTTTTGCCCCACCACATAAGAAAGTTAAGAGTGAAAAAGCCTCTTTAGTGTTTCTTTCAAGTTCATATACTTTACATGCATTCATATATGTTTATGTATTCACTTGTTTACCAAAATCTGTTACTCTCTCCGTCTAAGCCGTAACACATTTGGACCTTTTGATAAAAAAAAAAACAAATTGTTTTCACTTTTAATTAAAACGAAGTTATAAATAACAAGATAGAAAGCAAAAAGTAAATACTTTAAGAAAAAATATATAGGGGACAATTTTTGAATTGTTTTAGATTTTCAGACAAAAATCACTAAGAAAAATTTCAAAGAATAGAACATATATAAATAAATTCTTCACAAACTGGTTAATTTAATTTTAAATTTCTAGTTAACTTTATTTCCTGATTTTCAGTATTTTTTCTTTTGTTTATTATAACCTTTAGAATTTCAAAATATAAATCTAGATTATCTATAAAGTGTCAAGTTTTCTTGCCATTTCAAACATTTAAATGGCAGCTTAAAATGCTAATATTGGGGATCCTTGAATAAAATAAGGGTTATTTTACTATGTAACCAAATTTTATGGCTCTGATTAGTGCCGTTTTTTAGGAAAAGAATGACAAGGGATGTCTTATTCTTCTTTGTTCCTCACAATTTTTCACCATTTACAAGAAATTTTATTCATATTTTCAGACATGTGGAACCTACAATATTCTTTTTCATTCCTCGTAAAAGAAACAATGATAAAACAAAAATGTTCTTCTTCAAAATTGTACAGGAATGATGAGAAACAGAAGTTAAAATTCGTTTTTTTATTATTAAATAATTTAAAAATAGTTTTAATGACGATATTTTCATTTCTATATAAAAATACTTTCTTATTTTTATTACATATTTAAATAAAAAATAATTTTACATAAATTTCACTTTAAATTAATGTTATGACTTTATTTTATATTAGTATTGATACTTAAATAAATAAAAAATATGTTTTCAAGTGAAATAAATATAATTTTTTATAATAAAGTATTCAAATTATATTCTAATTTTAATTTAAATTAATATAAAATATTCAAAATTTTAAATGAAATTTCTAAAATAAATTCATTAAATGATTTTCTTTAAAAAAGTAGCATTTCTATTATATATTTTTTGAATTATTATTCAACATTTTGGTTACCATTTACTATGAATGTTTGTTCAATTCCTTATCTACAACATATTTTTTTCATTCCTCATTTTGATTTTTTTCCTTTCCTCTTGGTTCATTTTTATTATTTTTCCTTTTCTTTCTTATTATTATTTTTATTTTCTAAAATGACAAGGTGGTAAAAAAAAGAAAAATAAAAAAATAAATAGTATATAAATGGATTTTCGTGTTTAAATCTCGTACAACCATCAAACCATATTATAAATCAGAAAATGCTATTTTTAGTTTTCTTAATAGGATAGAGAAAAGAAGAAGATATTGTTGCTTGCTCGTTTATCTTATGACATTTCCTATTTTTAGTCAATTTTTTATGGCTCAAAGTTTGAATTTTTATTTAGTTTTCTGTTAGGGGTTCTTGTGATTAATCTCTTTACTGATCTGTTTTATGAGTTGTCTACTCATTAAAATCACAAAGAATTAATATCTCTGGTCTAGAATGTTCATGACTCTCAAATTTGCTATTAGAACACTACCTTTGGATAAACAACTGCACCATATAACTTTGTTGTTTTTTTCTAATTGTTTTTTCTGCAAAGAAGTTTCTATTCTTTATTTTCTGTCAACTTCTAAAGGTTTTTAAACTGTATATACGAACCTTCCTCTACCTTGTAATTCACTGTTCTGCTAATATTTTAATTATTACTATATGTTTGATGATGTCAGAAAAACTTTGAGAAAGGTAAAAGATTGCTTGAGGTTGGCGATAGTATTAATTTAGAAACCGACCACTCATTAATCATTATTCTTTAGTATATTTCAAAACTTACTTTCTTATTCCAGTATCTTATTCCTCCAATGAAAATGTATATGAACACTTGGAATGGCTAATTCAAATAATGGTTCGGTTAGCGTCAAGAAAATTCATATTGTAGGACATACCTTGCTCTCGATATGTTATCTGGCCCAAACAGAGATTCAGAAGATTACCAAGCATTTTATTTATATATTGGGTTCGTTAGGTTTAGAGGGCAAAATAAAAAATTCATAGAGGAAACAGAAGAAATTATAGGGTAAGAGACTTTTTTATAAATAGCAGAAGAAATTATTGGACAAATACCTCTGAACCAAAAATTATTACCCAGAGAATTACAGAGAGAATTTTTGTCTACCTCGAAATCTTATCTCGCTTTTCTCTCGTGTTTTTCTTTCCTGTTTCGTATGTTAAACTCCCGGCTAGGCTGATTGTCTGTTACCGCCACTCTGGGAATTGATTCTCTGTAATCATCTATCTCATTCATCGTTAATAAAAGCATTCGTCTCGTTCTCCCCAAAAATTCTTAGTTATTTATTGTTACAAGTTCGGTACAAACATAAATAAAAACCAAGCTTTCATGAGCTAGGTTGTGCTTGGTTTACCATTATAATAAGGCATTTACTTTAGCTTTTATCATTGGCAGGAGAGTTATAAATATACCACCAAAACTATATCAGTATTTATATTATATTTTATAATTAACAAATACTGTAAAATTTAAACTCTAAACTTTAAATTATGAACCCCATAAAGTCTGGCTCTTCTTACGATTAAAAGTTAAGAACATGATTTTCTTAGTTTGCATGGTTAGGTAAGATACTGTCGAACATCACTAAAGACTTGAAAAAATAAAAAAATTTCAGACTCAATGTCTATCCATAATCCGGAGAATCATAAACCAATCTTAAAACTCAAACAAAATGGTTTAATTTCATAATTATAGTTTGTTTCTTCTAATTATTCTTATATATCTTGAATTTAAAAGAATCCATAAGTTGTTAATTAATAGTATTGTAAAAAAGGTTTCTATTTAGTTCTTTACACTGAAATTCTATTTTAGTGTTAAAAAAGGTTTATATTTAGTTCTTTAGATTGGAATTCTATTAAATTGATTTCACATGACAATACCATAGAAAAAACACTAACATTAAATGAAACTGGGAAAATAGTAAATTGCATATCAACACTTAATTTTGAAGAATCACTATAAATAGTCAAATCCAATAAGTCAATAATCCTAATAATAGAACAATTCAATTCTTTCAAATTCAATTAATTTCTTATAAAGTCTAAACTCTATTACTCAACTCCGGTTTGGATACGGTTATAGTATACAAAACCCGAGCTAAACCGATCCGGTTCCGTACCTTTTATATATAACCTCACGACCTTTTGTCTCTCTAAAATCTAGGAGAGGTGCACAAAACTATTAAATACGATCTCTGATTCTGCGACGAACGCGGAAAGCGAAAGCTCCCCACCACCACAACGTAAAGGAAACCCAAAAAGTCGGAGAAAAAAGAACCCTTTTTTTTGTAAGTTGCTTGCACGATCTCTCGGTGAAGGAAGAAAACACCGACCCAGAAGAAAAGGATTCAGCTTTTTCTCTGAATTCGTCATTGGCTTTGAAAAAGTCTTCTGCTTTTTTTATTCTTTTTCTATTGAATCAGTTCTCAAAACAGGTGAAAAATTATTTCTTGGCTTTTTAACTTTGTTTGGTAGAATTATTTGAGATCAAAATGATTTTGTCCCCTTGATTTTTTCTGTTCGTGCAAGCCATATTAATCGGTAATGTGAATGTTTTCTTACAATTTATGAGGTTTTATTAGTTTTGGGAATTGGGATTTGCTCAAGTGTAGCATTTTTACACAATTTCATTTTCAATAGAAACGTAAAATATGGATCTTATGCTTAATTTTTTTGGGTTGTTGATGCTTCAAGATGAAGCTTTGCTTTATAGTTTATTCATTTGATTTCTTTTTTTTTAATTAGAGAATCCTTGAAGCTACGTTGCATTTATGACATTTTGATAACCAAGATCCAAGTCTGCTGAACTAAATTTGAGATCTTTCTATAGGTATGTTCTTTGCTTTTAAGTGCTAAGATGGTTGTTTTAAGTTACAGCAAAAGGGTTTAGTTTTTGGCATCTTGTGGTGGATTGGATAAATATCGTTGCTTGCTTGTTTATCTTATGACATTTCCTATTTTTAGTCGGTTTTTTATGGCTCAAAGTTTGAGTTTTTGTTTAGTTTTCTGTTAGGGGTTCTTGTGTTTATAATCTCTTCACTGATCTGTTTTTTGAGTTGTCTACTATTTAAATCACAAAGAAACGCAAAATTAAACCTTTCTCTTGTTTGAATATATATATATGAAGTAATGATTATGTTTAATTTGGTGTCTATGTCTTAAATTATGAACAGGTTGTTGTCTCTTTGTGGTGTTATTTGATGGACGAAGATGCTGTGAAAACATTTGGAACGCCTGAAATGATGAATACGGAAGACAGTTTTAACCCGGGAGGAGACTCTACAGGGAAGGCAATGGCTTCAAAATCTAAAGAGAAAGAGATCCCTCGTTACCTCAGAGCATCAACTGGTTCGTGTCATGATTTGTGCAAGTACGGGAAGAGACAGATACCTGTGGAGAAACCATGGCGTTCGACTACTAAAAAGATCTTCAAGAAAGCTCTTGATGATGATTTGAATGAAACTTTGAAGCCGGGTTCTTCTAAAATGAAGAAGAAGGTGATGAAAGTCGATAAAAACAAGGTTACTGATGATTCTTCTGAGGTAATTAAGAGAGAGGTTGTGAAGTATCAAGTGAGTGGTGTCTCTAGTGGGATGAAGAAGCCAGAGGTATTGTTAATACCATCTGGTGATGAAACTCCTGTGAAGCAGATGAAGAAGAAAACAACATTAAGTTCCAAACTTAAACCTTCGCCAGATTCGGGATCTCGTTCATCTGGAAATGTTGATGCCCTGAAGCCAAAAGTCTTGAAGAAATCTTATTCAGCACTAGCAACGTCGAAATCTAAAGTAAACCATGAAAATGGTGTTGCTTCACCAGTTCGGAAACCCAAAATGGGGGAAAAAAGTGGAGGGAAAGACGAAGATACAAAGATAAAGAAGGCTACAGTCTCCTCCAGAGTTGTTTCAAAGAAGGTTCCGGTGACTCCAAGAGCTTCGCTTTCTCCAAGATTATCAGTAAGACTAGCCGGAAATTCAAGTTTGAGAAAGAGTCAGAGCTTAAAGGCTGCATCTTCCTCTTCTTCTCGACAAAATCTGAAACCAAGACCACCCATGAATCGCACTGATGAATCTAATAAGCAGTTAGATGATTATCCAGTCGAGGAGAAAACATTGCACGTTGTTGAAATGGAAACAACTAACAATGTCGTCTCTGAAAATGATCAGAATCAGCAGGGCTTTGTTGAACCGTTTCTTCCTCCTCTTCCACCGACCCAATCAACTCCAAAAGATGATGAGTGTACTGTTTCAGAAACAGGGGAGTATGAATACACTTCAGGAAGCAACGATGCTGAGAGCGCAGACGAAGAGATTGAAATGGGGAATGGAGAGAAGAAACCAAGAGCGACTAGAAAGGAGGGTGATTCTGCAGATGAAGCTGCTGAGAAGTTACGTTTCCAAAGAGGAAAAGTTGTGGATGCTGATACTGTGGGTGAGAGTGCAAGGAAGCTCAAGTTTAGAAGGGGAAGAGGTCTCGGGGAAGACAAGGCGCAAGATGCACAAGTAAGGAGAAGCTTTAAGAAGAGGGAAGATATCAAAGAAGAAGAAGTCGATGAGGATGGGGAAAAGGTTGTGTTGAGGCATCAAGATGTTCAGGAGAAAGATGCACAGGGACTGTTTAACAATGTCATTGAAGAAACAGCGAGTAAACTCGTTGAAGCTCGAAAAAGCAAAGTTAAAGCTTTGGTTGGTGCTTTCGAAACCGTCATTTCTCTTCAAGAATCTTAAACCTCCTGCTAACTCTGGTATGTGCATTTAGCATGAGCAAAGCTGAAACATTGAATCTTTATTTCTAGGAGTAGTTGATTTTGTTCTGGTTTTGTGTTGGTCTGCAGAAACTAATCTAGATTGAGTCGGTTTGAATTCTTTTGATTTGCTGAACTTTAAGAAGATTGATGCTTCATAGTTCATACAAAGTTAAAGGATATGTCCAGCCAAACATTGATAATGGTGCTTTGTGAATAATACTTGATGGATTGGGGTTTTGGTTCTTCTATACCGGTTTGTTGGTTTTCATTGGATGTTTTCGGTTTATGGTTCAGTATGTATAGAAAAATTTGTTCTTTTGTAAGACAAACAAAGAGCAATATGGTACTATTTTAAGCATTTTGAAACAATATGAAGCCGGTTCGAGTCAACAAGTCAATTTTATGAAATCATTAATTCAATTCGATCATAAAGTGGAGAAATCACTGCAAGAGGGTTTGAAAACAATGTTGGGTATAACAACCATGGGTGGAATGGGTTCGCATCTGGGTTTACCGGAAACTATGGGGGGTCAAAGACGAAAATTTTCTCTTACGTAAACGAACGGTTATAAAATCGAATAAAAGGTTAGACGACAAAATTTATCTCCAAAGGTGGCAAAGAGGTTATGATTAAATCGGTGGCGGCGGCATTACCAATATATGTAATATCTTGTTTTCAGTTACCAAAAACAGTGACATCGACACTCACGAGAGCCGTGGCAAATTATTGGTGGAGTAACAATGGTCAATCAAAGGGAATGCATTGGATGGCTTGGGATAAATTATGTTATGCAAAAAACGACGGTGGTTTAAGAGTGGATGATTTTAATACTGCTTTATTAGCAAAACAACTTTGGCGGTTGATATCGGTATCAGATTCTTTTATTGCTAAGGTGTTTAGAGGACGCTATTATCGGAATTCAACACCTTTGGACCCTATTAACTCTTATTCTCCTTTCTAAGGCTGGAGGAGTATAGTATCTGTTCGACCTCTGGTTAACAAATGACTTATTAAACGAGTAGGTTCGTGGGAGTCCATCTCAGTATGGACTGAACCATGGATTCCAGCTCAATTCCTGAGGCCAGCCATAAGCAATGGTGTATTTTATGATCCATTGCTCCGAGTAAAAAATCTTATTGATTTCCAAACAAATACATGGAATATGAATCAGTTACAGTCTTCTTTTGAGCAGGCAGATGTATCCTTGATTTTTGCTTTGCCATTGGGTTCACGCACAAAATCCGATACTTTGGGATGACATTTTACAAAAACCAGAAAATATACGGTTAAATCGGGCTATCATACGTTGAGATTACAAATGTCAGACGGTCATATACCTCGTGTAGTCCTGATATTCGGATACTGCAGGCATGTACCTGGAAAATAACATGTCCACCGAAGATAAGACATTTTATGTGGCAGATTATCACGGGATGCGTTTCGGTTTCAACAAATTTGAAAAAGCGAAATATAAACACTGAATCAGAATGTGATAGATGTAGTGATATAAACAATAAATCACACAATTTTTAAATGTCCGCCAGCGATGCAGGCTTGGGCACTATCACAGATCCCAACTTCAGCCACGGTTTTCCCATTGGAATCATTTATGCAAATATGGATCACTTATTCTGGAGAATTCCGGCTAAATTCAATAGTGATATGTTTCCATGGATTATATGGTATATCTGGAAAGCCAGAAATGCAAAAATATATGAGAACGTGGATATGAATCCATTGGAGGTGCTTCGTTTGGCGGAGGCTGAGGAACAGGCCTGGACCTATAGCGCAAATAGGAGATATAAAGGAAACTTGTGGCGTCCAAGAAGGTGCAATTGCTACTTCGGTTCGAGGCGAAATTTGTGAGTCAAGACAAACAGGATATCGGTGTTTTATTGACGGTTCTTGGAAAGAGAGCGACAAATATTTAGGATTGGGATGGTTTTGTTAACTACCAAACGTCGATAGGCCATGTATGGGAGCCGCAAACCTTCAAAGAAGCTTAACTGCCTTACATGCAGAAGTGGAAACACTTGTTTGGGCGATGAGATGTACGATTGGACAAGATAAGAGATAAGTAATGTTTTTAACAGACTGCTCCAACCTAGTGAAGATGTTGTCTACCCCCTCAGATTGGCCTGCGTTTTCAACATATCTGAAGGCGATACAAGGCGACAATGATGAATTTACTTTCTTTTCCTTATCTTTGGTCTCGAGACTTTCAAACGTCAAAGCGGATGTGTTGGCACGACATGTTCGTTCCGAACCGCATCTAGTCACGTATGTAAACAATATTCCACAACATTGGTTCCGTTAGGTTAATGAAATATTATGGTTGACAAAAAAAAAGTTAGGTACTAGACCTCAAATCTTCTAAAACTTATTTTAAACAGTTTAGGTTTTGTGTGATAAAATAGTATATCGTGCATACTAAGTTTGATTGATAACTATTTATTACATACAACGATAATGACTTAATATTATTACTTACCATATTTACAATCATGTGTTACCAATCGTAAAAAGGAGAAAATCATAAAAACAAAAGTTTAACTATTATATTTTACTAGATTAGATCCGCGTAATTACGCGGGTATAAAAAATATATGTTGAATTTTATTGAAACTATTTGAATTTTAAGTAGTATCCCGCATAATAATTTTAGATTTTATGTGATAATTTTTTAAAAAACCGGATTTAAATTTCACGCACTCCATCTTACAATACAATTTAAATGTATATTACATCATAATAAAATCGGATTTTAATTTTATGCACTTCATCCCAATAGATAAGACATATAATTTTTATATCAAAAATAACATGTGCTTTATATCAAATCTATATTTTACTTAGCATTAAAAATAATTATAAATTAATAAAACATAATTAGCAAAGAAAACATAAGTTTATTTTATATTTGGAAAATTAACATTATTTTAAATATATTTGTTTCATATGTCGTAATCTCATAAGTAATAATTTTACCATATGTTGAACTAATTATAAATAAAATATATTAATACTCTCATCTAGTAATCGCAAATTCATTTAGGTTTATTTCTTTTCCAAGTAGTGTATGTTTTTCACTTACAAATAAAATACACTAAAATACGACGATCTCATTATATTGGGATTTGATTATGAAAAAGAAAATAACAGATTTATTTATCCGTTAACGAATAATGCTCTCGTATAAAAAACATTCGATACATATCAAAACATAATTGATTGATTGACACACTTAAATTAATATATTTAAATATGTTTTATTTGTTCTTATTTTGTTAGTTTTTTTTTTGTTATGTAAGTTATTTTAAAAAAATAATAAATTAAATAGAAATTAAAAAAGAATAGTTAAATGTTTTTTAGATATACACATATAAATTAGTATTTGTAAATATGTTTTTTTTAGAATTAGTTTTTCTATTTCATGAAGGAATTTTTTTTTTGTTTTGACACGTGTCAACATCTAATCGATAGACTTGACACGTATCGCGATCATATGACTTTAAAAATCAAGATTTATATATAAGATAGTTTCTAGCTATACAATATTAATAAAATCTATATCTACTTTGATATAATACTTGTAAAATATCATGGTTATAAATAATACAAACTAATGCTCCATGCAATACAAAAACTGAAAATAAGGAAATTTTATGAGTTGTGACAACCATATCATCGGTTTCGAAATGGATCATTAAGTGAGTAATTCAGCATCTACGAACAATTTTGGTGGCTACTTTTTCCATTTCCTCGGGTGAGTCGTCTTTTTGCGCTGGCAGAAACAACTTTTCTGTCACTTTTTCAATTGCGAATGCAAAATCTATATCTCCGGTGATGATCATCACAATTTGTGGTTTGTGAAACTCAATAATTTAGTCCACATCAAAATCAGCATGTTTGTAATAATTTTTTTTGTCAGCAATGTTTTTTTTTTAAACTAAATTTAGGCACGTCATATATGTTGATAGCTTGTTCACTAACAAGATAAGGTAATTTCGTCAAAGCATAACTCCAAATGGTTACTTTTTAAAAAAAAATGATTACTTTTTGTCTTCAACATTAGCATGCTGTATTCTTGATTTTTTTTTTCTAATTTGTTTTTTTTGTCAACAACTTTATATAAGAGACTCAACAACAAATAACATAAAGAAGTATAAACATGCTGACGAAAAAAAACTTTATCTAGATTAGTGACAATAAAAGATAGTTCACGAGTAAAATCGTTTTTGAGTTGTTTCCCATGTGTCGTTTCTTCTGGTGAGTCTCTCATCTATATCTTCGGGATTGGAAATTGCATAGTTCTAATGTAGTATCACTCGTCAAGCAACTCAGAAATGAATTTGTTCGTGAACTACCTTTTGTTATCCCTAATTTAGATGGAGTTTTTTTCTAGTGAGCAGGTTTATACTTCCTCATTTTATTTGTTTCTCAAAATTTTCTTGTGAGCATGATTAAATTGACCAAATTTGTAATCTGAAAAATTTATTTTACAGACAAAACACTGATTAACCAATTACTATCTAAAAAAACCGTAAACTCCCAAATCTTAATCTTCGCCTAAACTCATTATTTAAGTTGTTATTGTCTATGGTTGGTTAAACGCCATAAAACACCTAAACGTCGTGTAGGATAATTATTAGCAAAACTAACACATTTTTGGATAATAGTTTTTATTTTTTCTTTTATTGAAACCATCAAATTAACGGATGTTCTTTTTCTCTCTAAGGACTGACCACTGATTCTCAGCCATGTAATGTGATGACACTGACACTACTCCACGTGTCCGATATTCACTCGACCTTGCTTTAGTTACGAAACCGACTTGTTATTTTTTTTAGCTTCGCTAGATATCTTCATATATATATTCTAATATATAGCTATAATGGAGACAAACAAAGTAAGATAAAGTTAATTCATTTTAGTTACGTAATCTTGCTAAGTTTAACGATGCTCTCCTCGCCAAACAAGCCTGGTGAATCATTCGATATCCTGACACTCTCTTTGTTCGTCTTATGAAAAGACGCTACTTTAGAGATGAATCAATTTTTAGATGCAAAACCAAGGACATTTCAATCTTATGGCTGGCCATCAATCTTGAAAGGGCCGGACATTATTTAAAAAAAGAACACGTTACCTGGTAGGTGATGGTAACTCAATAAACATAATGTAGCTCCCATTTACCTATCCCGGCCTTTAAATCTTGTGATTCAAACTCGAAATTATATCTTCGTGAGTTCATTTTTAACATTGGTTCTTAGCGTCATTGGAATAACTTCATGCTAGCTAGTAGCTAACATTACTCATGACGATCACGACTCCTTAAAACTATCTCTCAAGACAGATTAATTCAGACAAGATTATTTGGCATTATCACAAATCTGGAGAATATATAGTTTACTCTGGATATTGATTATCCACCCATGATCCTATTCAACTAGCGCATAATCCGTCATTCACTCATGGCTCGGTTGCTATGAAGAATGTTATTTGGAAATTACCAATAATCCCAAAAATTAAACATTTCTTATGGCGTGTCTCTGGGCACTATGTCTCGCTTGAATACTAGAGGTATGAATCTAGACCCTATTTGTCAACGTTGTGGAATGTCGGACGAAACAATCAACCATTGTTTATTTACGTGTCCCTTTGCTACTTTGATGTGGAGACTTTCAAACATACCCTTAACAACTTTACAAATTTCGTCAAGGATGTAGAAGAAAAACTTATCACATATTTTAAACCTTCAACACACTATGGATATCTCAAAACAAAATAAATTATTACAAGTTTGGCGTCTATGGCAAATTTGGCGAGCAAGAAATAATCTTGTTTTCAACAAAATCAAAAGTAGTCCATCGAAAGTTACTATGCAAGCGAAGGCGGATGTAAGGGAGTGGTCAGACGCAAATGAGAGTCGACATCCTTATGACACGAGTACCGATTTTCCGACAAATATAACACCATCTTGGTCACGACCTCCCTTTTCATACATCAAATGCAATTTCGATGCTAAGTTTGATTTCAATACTAAGCAAACAAATGGTGGATGGATTATTTGAGATCACATTGGTACAACAAAAGCTTGGGGTTTGGCCCGTTTGAATATCACAGGATCACCATTGGAGGCAGAGGCACAAACTCTACTCTCATCAGTGCAACAAACATGGATTGGAGGTTTCACTAAAGTGTACTTTGAAGGGGACTGTAAGATATTAATCAACAACATAAACATTGGGATATCGGACTATTGCAGGAATCTATCATGATATCAAGTATTGAACATCTATTTTAAAGAAGTTTATTTTACTCATGTAAATCATTGTTATAACCAAGTAGCTCATAATCTCGCTCAATTTGGGAGCATTCACTCTAGTTTTTATTCTGATAGCCTAAATCCTCCTTGGATTGTGAACAATTTGTATGATGATTTTTCAAATTAATATAAGTTATTTTGACCCAAAAAATACAAAAAAATCTCAAAATCCATCGTCGAACGCGCCGTTATACCGTTAACGGTCAAACATAACGGACTTCTGAAGTCACCAACTCTTCTTGAAGTAAGTAAGATCAGCTTCATCCAATCAAACAGATTAGCCACACCGTACACCTTACCGTATCTGAATGCTGCTCAGAGTCGCAGTCTAATAGAGAAAACAATCAGAAAAAAGAGAAAAAAAATTAGGAAACAAAGCAGATTTGCTTCTTCTCGATTTCTTTGCAATTTGCATGCATTGCTCATCAAAAATTCCTTTCTGGGTATTGTTGGCAATAGCTGTATTACTTCAAATGTTGAAACTTTACTTTTCTTCTTTTTCTCTTTTGGTCAAATTTTGTGTTCTCCCTAGAGCAAATCCCTAATCTCACTGTATTTCTCAATTCTTCTACTCAAAAGTTTCGCACTTTATAAGCTCTTGGTTCTTTGGGGGAAGATAAAGATTGGGTGTAAACTAAGGTGAGAGATTCTGTTCCCATGAAGATCTTTTCACATTGTAAGAATCATTGTTCTGGAATAGAAATTGATAATCTGCTTTAGTCATCTTGGGGTTAGGGTCTTCATTGGTTTTATCGGACTTTATGTAAATTTGTATAGATTGATCTTAGTATTTTGATTTTGGTTTGTGGGCATCTTTAAAGGTCCTATTTTTACTTGTTTCGGTTGACCTATGAATGAATTTGATTGCATAGCTGTTTATATATCTATAAAGAATGCATCTTTGATTTGGGTTTAGTTTATATAATCACTGGTGTTGCATTTGAGGTCATGATTTGGTCAGCTTAACAATTAGTTAAAGTGTTTTTGCTTTACTTATTGCATTTGTTCAATAAAATTTGCAACTTGTGAGGTTATACTGTATGATATTTATCTTATCTAAAGATTGGTTTTGTTCGATTTGGTTGTTTTGCTAGGTTGAGGAAATGATTATAGCAAAGCAATACCGTTGCATTCACTCGGCGACTTGTCATTGCACGAAAGGACATCTTAGTGAAGAAGTATTGTTTCTTATGGTTCAGCATCTAAATTGGAACCCTAATGTAATCGCTACTCTATCTTGCGTCTGTAAATGGTTTGATGATCTCGCTAAGCGGTTACTATGGAAAGAATTCTGCAGAGCCAGAGCACCTAAGATGATGTGTGACCTTCAATCTAGTGGTAGCCATAGTGTTGATGGGAGTTGGAGAGCACTTGGGAAACTTTTGATTTACTGCTCAGGTTCAAGCAAAGGTGGACTCTTTAACGATGTTCAAATCCCTGGTCATTTTGTTCACAGAACCCGTTTCTCTAGAACATCGGGTAGGAGCTTCCTTCCTTCACAGTGTCGAACTGATGATATTCTCTATGTTTCTGATCCTTGTGAACATCTGGATCAAGGAGAAGATGGTGATTTGGGATTCTTCCGTGGGATTTTTAAATCGTTTTCAATGTCAAAGGTGAGGAAGTTGCTTATTAAGAAAGGGACACCATTTCATCCCACAGAAGCTTGTCCGTATTGCAAAGCGAAGCTGTGGAGTATGCTTCAGGCGAAAATGATACCACAGAGTGCTAGCTGTAGATTGGGGGCTTATGAAGATAGCATTGAGTATTATGTTTGCCTCAATGGGCATATGCTTGGAGTTTGTACACTCTTACCCTTGTCTGATTCCGAAGGGGCTACCGAGTTTCAGTGACTATAAATTTCCGGCCTTGCATTTTCCTTAACAGGAAATGCCTGAAGCTCTGGTTAAAAGTTATGATGTAATCTCTCTGTTTCTATGTTACTGATGAATTGTTGTTGCTAGACTTTGGGAATCATCACTTTGCACAGAGTTGGTATGAAGTGTATCATAAGTTGTGCAAGGTTCGATGAAAAGAATTGATGATTTCAGATTCTGAATCTACCATTGGTGTGCATCTACAAACCATTTGTTGATTCTGTGCATGTATATGTATGAACAACTCTTGCAAATTGTAATAGACGCATATATTTCTGCTACATTTATGATCATTTGACCCAAAAAATACCTAGGAGTCTTTTTTTAATCTCTCATAATTTATCAACCCGAAGTAATTCTCATCTCGATTGTGCTATGACCCGGTTTCTTTCTCAATCCAACATCCTCCATCATGTTTCTCACCTTCTCCATATCTTTCCATCGTCCTAAAGCTGCATAGATATTCGCCAACAACACGTAATTTCCTGTGTTCTCTGGTTCAATCTCAAACAGCTTGTATGCAGCCATTTCTCCAAGCTGGACATTCTCGTGTGTGACGCAAGCAGCAAGCAAAGCACCCCAAACGGTTGATGTCGGTTCAAATGGAATTGTTGTAATGAGATTGTAAGCTTCGTCTAACCGACCTGCTCGGCCAAGAAGATCAACAATGCAAGTGTAATGGTTTGATCGAGCTACCGCCTTATAATGTTCAAGCATAAACCTGAATAATGTCAAGCCTTCTTCAACCAAACCGGAATGACTACAAGCGTTTAAGACGGAAGTAAATGTGATTTCGTTTGGCGTCACACCAGACTGAACCATTTCCATGAAAACTTGCAACGCGTTATGACCATCTCCGTGCATCCCATAGCCAGAAATTAGCGCACCCCATAGAACTACATCTTTGCTCTCGCGTTTCTCCTGGATTCCATTGAATATCTTGTGAGCGGATTCTAAAGTTCCACACTTTGAGTAAACATGAACCAGCCCTGTAGCAGCATGGAGGCTTGACATAAACCCGGTTTTGGTTAGGTAGCAATGGATATTCATTGCTTGGGGCAAATCTGCCAAAGTTGCATATGCTGGAAGGAGACTGTTTAATGTAGCAATGTTGGGTTCTACATCTTCCCGTCGCATCCGTTTGAACAGATGCAACGCGTCCCTCACAAGTCCATTCTGTACACAGCCAGCGATAATTGCACTCCAAGGACCAGTCTGGTTTTTTGAAGCCCCTGAAAATACTTTGAAGCAGAGGTCTACGCGATTGCATTTAGCATACATGCTGATCAAAGATGTTTCCATGATGATATCGGAATAAACCTTTTGCCTTATTGCCCAACCATGTAAACATTTACCATCATTCAGCTTCAAAGCATCACCACATGCCGAAACAAGAGAGGCTATAGTCACAACATTAGGTCTTACGCCTTCAAACTGCATTACTCTACACAACTCTAAAGCGTTTTTCACATCCCCATCTTCCGTATATCCGTTAATCATACAAGTCCATGTGATCACATCCCTGCGTTCCATCCTGTCAAAGACAAATCTCGCCTCGTCCATACGACCACATTTTAAATACATGTTCACCAACACATTCTTCACCTCTATCTTATCCCCTAACCGCTTCTCTTCCACCAATTTATGAACATTTCTTCCCATTTCCAAATCCTTCAAGTGACCACAAACAGGCAACATCGAAACAATCGTAGCATGATCAGGATCAACACCTTCATTTACCATCCGATCAAAGATCACCAAAGCACCATTCATATATCCATTCCTATAATACCCACTAATCATAGTATTCCACGAGATCACATCTCGGTTCTTCATCACATCAAACACCTTCCTCGCCATTTCAATCCTCCCAAAGTTCATATACATCGCCAACAACGCATTCTGCACATACTTATCCGTACCAAACCAACTTCTCAAGATCCTCCCATGAATAACCAACCCCAATTTCATCGATTTCAACTCTCCAGCAGCCTTGGCAACAAAAGGGTATGTATAACCATCCGGAACACACTGAATTCCTTTACTAACCATCCTAATAAACACATTAATCGCATCGTGATACAAACCATCACGCACGTACATTCTGATAACAATATTATATGAAAGCAAAGAGCTTTGAGGCATTTCCTCGAACAGCTTCCGTGCATAAGCGATGTGACCGCATAAAGCATAAGTAACGGAGAGAGTCGAGAGAATGTGGCCGGAGATTCGACCGCCGGTAATGACGTGACAGTGTAAAGCCTTGGTTTTGGAGATTGATTGAGTAGCTGCATAGTGATTCAAGAGAGATTGGTATTGCTTGACGCTAAGTGCGTGTTTGGCTCTGCGCAAAACTTCACTCATTTAAAAACGACTGCTGTGAAGACTCTCTATTGGGTCGCGTTTGTAAAAAAGCGACAGAACGGATTGAAATGCGTGCCGGATTGTAGTAACCCGTGAGAACTGCGTGACTTTTGTTTCTCCTTTATTTATAGAAAAATTCAAAACAACCCTCAAACTATATATATTATGCAAAATAAACCCTTGAATTACAAAACCACTTAAAAACCTTCTAGTTTGAGGTTACTGTTGACACTTTTGCAGGTGAGCTCGTGCAAGTTTGAGGTAACAGTCATGGTAGTATCTGTTTCACGACCAGAGCCGGTCATAATATTTAATGGGCTACAAGCAGAAAAAAAGTTTGTGTCTATATTAGTGAGTTAAAAAGGCCGAATAACCAACTCTGCTACTAAAGCTTTCGAAAAATTTCAGCCGAAATTTATTTTAAGATAAAATCTAGAAGCTACTTATATATATATATATACATATTTTTATTTATAATTATTGTATGTTTTGTAGTTCTTTGTATATTTAAAACAATCAATGAATAATTTAATCTACTTATTGATTTTTGTTTACTTTCTTAAAGTTGTATATATAGAAAAATATAACATGGAACCTCTAGTACAGCCAAAAGTACAAACAACTAAGCAAATCAGTGAATACCTTTCTATGCATTGCATATTCAATTAGATTTTAAATATTTGGCAAAATTGAGATTTCTCATGATAAAATAAAATTACTAAAATTAATATGAAATTGTTCATAGGTTTCATATTTATAAGAATAATAATATGATTTTCCATCTTTAAATTGTTTGACTAATCTATACTTTATTTGGATGTGTATTTATATAATTGTGTTACTAAACAATGAATCATAAAATTTGAATACTTATAAGAAAAGGATTTACTTAATAATTTTCAACAAATTTTTATTACAATATTTAAGATAAACTCTAAAAGGTAAACATATATATATATATAATATAATTATAATATGTTTTGTAGTTCTTTATAATTTGTATATCTAATTAAGAGAGTAAACAATTAATATATTTTTACTTATGGATTTTATATACTTTCTTAAAGTTGTATAACTAGACAAATATTGAACGCCTAATACAAGTATAAAACTAATAGTATAGCTAAACAATGCATTGCATAGTCAACTAGATTTTCAAATTTGTGACTAGATTAAGATTTCTCATGATAAAATAAATATATTTAATTGTTCATAGGTTTCATATTGGTTAGAATAATACATATAATTTATCTATCTTTAAATTATTAACTGGTTACGTTGTATAATTTATTTTGGTATGTATCTAAATAATTTTGTTACTAACTGATGAATTAAGCCTAAATTTGAATATCTATATTTTTTTCTTTTTAGAGAAAATGATTTACTTTTGAACCCAAAAAATTATAAATATATTTAAGATAAACTCACATTGATCTTTCGATGATTCCGGTAAAGGTCAAGGAAATTCACTAGCAAACACAACTCAGACAGAAAATATATATTTCTCGATTTGATTAAGTTTTGACCTTTCGAGATTGTGAGCCGATCTAATATTTATACCCTCAGATTCTTTAGCTTAGTTCGTCGATTCAGTTTTACAGTGAAGCTCAGAAATTTTGTGATTTACCATGAACTATAATTTAAGCTTCTGAAACTGGAAATTTGAAGGGAAAAAAAATACACTCTTGAATTTTATTGCTTATGAAAATGCAACATTGGTATGTTGATGTTTCAAAATGTTCTCATCATATGTAATAAGGTTACAATTATAAAGTTCTCCTGTTGTTTCCTCTTTTACTTTAACAATCTCCTACTCCGAGAAAATCTATAAACTTCGGGGGTATCTTGGTCTTAATATGTTTGGGCTCCATTGTATCTACTGCTTTTGATGATGCAAGTGCTGAGGATGGTAATGATGATGATGATGATGGTTGAGAGATGGAGACATGCGGTGTGAACATTGCCAAAGAATCGGAAGGGAAGGTACTTAAGTGATGATGACGACCTGAGTATTGCATTGCTTCTTTGAGATACTTAGAGCATCCACATTAGTAATACTAACGTGGGTGTCTTTAAAATTATATTAAATATTAAATTTAATTAATTTCTCTCGCCAACCTAACAAAATTTTAAAACTGCAAAAAAAAAACTCCACCACCAATCACTATCTGACACATAAGGTGTCTATAAGTGTCTTGAGTATCTCCCAGAGACACTCATCTCTTCTGTACAACCTATTTTTATCATTTTTTATTTTAAAACCCTTAGAAAAGATAACCGATCGACATGGTCTTAGGTTTAAGGTCAGTGGTTTCCTCTTGTGGCATCTTCCAGCTAGAGTTATTGTTCTCTCTCTACTTTCATCACTTGCACTATCTGAAAAACCACACAATCAAAAACATGAAAAACTCTGATTTGAATGGAACTTAATTAGTATTTAACTCTTTTCGCTTTGTAGTGTTCAAAACCTTATAACAAAATCTATATATATGAGATTATAAGTTTAAAGGTTTGTTTAAGGTTTGTTGATTAAGGCGGCGGGTAGCGTTTAATATATGTTTATCTCACCTTCTGTTGTGTCATTTGGAGGAGAAGTGGATTGATTCCGAATCTTTCTGTTCATGATTTTGTTCCAATGATTTATCACAGCTTCATCAGTTTTTCCAGGGAGAAGCTTAGCGATCAAAGACCACTTGCTACCCAATTCACTTTGAGCTTGAACTAGCATTGCTTCTTCTTTATCAGTGAAAGCTTCTTTGTAAATCCTTGGATCAAGATGGCGAAACCACCTTGATCTACAAGTCTTATCTTCAACAAACAAAAACGAAGAAAAGGCTTCAACAAAACCACAAGATATCTCAAAAACATAGCGAGTCACAAAGTTAAAAGCACATTTTTGACCTGTTCGTCCTTGCATTTTTTCTCCAATGTGCTTCCAGTTTTGAGGACCATGCTCTCTGAGTTTCAAATCCTCTGAAAGCGTCCAACGTCCTCTAGACAAGCTAACTTTCTCCTTGTTCTTCTCCTCGTGATTCATCCTTTCCAATGATGCATTGTTTTCTCCAACCCCATTAGATGGTCTCTGCAAATGGACGTCACAAGCGTATATTGGGAAACATGAGTATCAGAAACTCAGTTACAATAAACATATCTAACTTTTTAATCTATAGAAACAAACTATTGTTCCATTTGTTTTAAGATTTATTAATAATCTGCTAATAGCAAATTGTCAATGATAAACACAAATAATGATATTGATTATATGTTTAATAACATAATTTGTTATTAAAGTATTTAGAATGATATGATACGTTTATACCTTGAAACCTGACAAAGTAGATTGCATTGTAATGACACTTGAATCCCGGTTTGATTAAGTTAAATAGAAAATGCAGCGCCGCCAATATTGTGAATGTTTTAATTTGACCTTTTACTACAATAATAGTGATAAATGCTTTTAACAATTTTGATTGCATTGTAAGATGTTTGTTTTAATTCCCTACCTTAATATGTTAGTGATAAAGTTTCAATATTATTTTTGACTTATTTTTTGGTAATTTTAAAAAAAAGAGTTGTTGAAAAATATATTTGTTTGACTATGGTTTCAATTTAAGTTATGTTACTTAATTCTAAGTTCTTTTCAGATTTAGAAGAAAATTATACAATCAATTTATAGAATTTTACAAATAAAACAATCAAGTTGATAATTTTTAAATCATGAAAATGGTAAGTAGCGGCAATGCAAACACATTAAATAAATATTAATTTATAGAGGTTTTATTATATATGTAGCAGCAAACTTACTTTCGTTAAATAAATACAAAATTCAAATCAGATTAATTAAAATTAGATAAATTATGGTTTCTAGGTTGTGTAAAATAATGGTTTATACTATGTTGTGTTGTATGCAATCTAACAAAATTAAAAATATTAACATTAGAGAAAACACAATTACATTTGTAAACTCTTTGTCTACAGATTGGACTACCAATGATGAAATATTTTATTTAATTAATGTGTGATTGACAAAAACGAAATGAAAGCACAATTTGAAATTTATTTGGAATTCATTGTCACTTTCAAAAAGATGTGAACTGAGCGAACCAGAGCAAGCCAAAGTGCTTATGGAGGTCAATCATAGGGAAGCAAAGTGTTTTTAATGTTTTTGCTGAAATGGCCAAAGATGGATTTCTTCCTAACGTGCACAAGTTATTAGGAGTTAATCATAGGTAAATTTTAGTTGTGGTAATTTTGAACGGTTTTGTGAATACAATAATTTGCTGATTAGCCGTTGTGAGGGTTTTTTTAGCGTCGATTTCTCAAATCGGTTTGCCTAGGTTGATCAGTTGGACTGTAATCTTGTATGTAGCTCGCCTTGAGTCTTATGATGTTTCTGTTTCTGGCATATTCTCGTGTTTGTATATATACACTTGTTCTTATGGTCTTATGAGATGTAAATTCATACTATTCAGATAAGATCACTATCAAGAGTCAAGAGTCAAAAGAGATGATATCAAAAGATACATAGTACTCATCTATGAACAACAATCACTTCTCTTTTTCACACATTCTAAAGAGTTTTTCCTAAGCAACAAATCCGAGTATTACCGCCTGAAGAATTCAACTGGATCATCATCATCGTCTTGCTGTTCTGTTCGTCAACGGGTCTATGGTTTATATATCCACCAGAGGGATTCTGCCACCAGCTTGGACAATCTGTTGCTCAAGCTGCAAGAAAACAATGCAAGAATAATTCATGAAATCTGAAAGCAAAACCGACACAATTCACATAGCTTGTCACTCACATTGAACAGATCTTGAAGCTTTGCCTTTAATGTCTTGTACTCGATATCCACCTGCTGCAAACATCTCACACACCTGTAACACTTGACCAATTAGTCTCAACAACCAAATGAACATGGAAGAAATATGAGTTTCTCCTATAGAAGATCCGAAAAAAAAAAAAGCTGACCCTTCAAAGTTCTGAGAGTCGCAACACTCCTTGAGGGTAACACAAAGACCTTTGACTCTCTTGGCACCAACACTTCATAAAAACAAGAAACGAGCTCTTCACTGAGACTAGATCCAAGATTAGACAAATCTACAGAGATAATACGGATCAATGAAACATACCTTGAGCTACTACCTTTGAGTTGATGAACACTAGAACCTACCAGCTTAAAATCTACATTTCCTGTCTGATCTCTGAATATACATATGAACAATCATTAAACAATATCTGCTAGCTTTTGGTGATAAAACCAGTAAAAGAAAAGGAAGGAAAACACTTACAAAGCTCTAGCCATATTACTGATAAGTTTCTCACAGTCTTCAAAGAAAAGAGAAACAACCTCAGCCACAAAATCAGGACTACATTCATCTTGCAGCTTTTTCAATTCAGTGAATTGATCATCCAAAAATCCCTTCACAAACCAAAATTAACAATTTCAGAAACCCATCTCACAAACACTAAACCCAATTCTTAAAATCCCCAATTTCCAATACATAGCATTAATAAGAACCCTAAAAACAGTAGAGAGTCATCCCTAAAAAGGAGAAAACTTTGAGAAAGGAGACACTAACCCATTTCACAAACACTAAACCCAATTCTTAATAATCCCAAATTTCCAAATACAAGCAACAGTAAGAACCCTAAAAGCTGTAGAGACCCATCTCTAAAAAGGAGACAACTTTGAAAAGAGAGACACTAACCCATTTCACAAACACTAAACCCAAATTCTAAATCCCCAATTTCCAAAATACAAGCTTCAATAAGAACCCTAAAAAACTGTAGAGAGTCATCCCTGTAAAGGAGACACCTTTGAAACTTGACCACAAGTTCTAAGTTTGCTTCACCAGAAAATTTTATCCTGAATCTCAAAGGGCAGATGCTAAATTTACCTGGTGATAGAGAGAAATGGTGTAATCCCGAAATTGTCTCTGTAACTGAGCAACGAGAGTGTCCATGGTGAAGCAGAGAGAAGGAGATGTGAAGTTTTGGCTAAATTTTTGGACTTTGAAATTGCAATCCCAAAAAAGAGAGATTATTCTTACAGATCATCAAATTTGGACAGAAATAAATAAAGAAATACAAAACTTTTTTCCATAAAGGCAGAGAGAATTATAATATGATTAGTTGTCAAAAAGACAACCTTGAGAAAGTGAGAAACATTGATTTAGGCCATGAGAAATGGAATCTCTCATTCATGATTGATACATTCATTCTCTGCGTTTTTAAGTTTTTTTCTTTACATTTTCAAAGTTAGGTATGGTTTATGTGATGTCAATCCACCGACACCAAGAATCTCTCACGCTGGAAGATTCTCTATTTGTGCTTATCTTCATTTGAAGGCAGCATTACCGTGTGGACAACACTCAAGAACATCGGTTTGATTCTCTTGACCAAGCTTCAGAGAATCATATACTCATCAACTTGACCGATCTGAAAATCTAATTAAGCCTAGCGCCTAACAAAAAAATCAGAGATTATACGGAATTTAATCGGGAACTAGTTTCAGAGCTATTTAATATTTTAAAAACATATTAATCCGTTATAATTAAAGAATTTATATATTATTGTTTTCAAAATTGCATTAAACACATGAAAATAAGATTTTAAGTTCAAAATTTATGATTTTATTCAAATTACGAACATAAGTTGGACGTTTTGAATTTTAGATAAAAAAATAAAAAATTGGGTTAGGTGCCGTTTAGACGGCTATTAGGTGTTCTAGACAGTAGAAAAACCGGCTCAGCGATTAATCTTACCGATTTGGATAAAATTGCCGCGGTCTCCCTACGATCAGCGACTAGGCGGCCACCTAGTCACCTAGGTCAATTTTTAGAACATGGCTTATAAAAACAATAGCATTATAATGACAGATTCTGCTGCATTGTAACCACATTTGATCTCATTGATGCAACATTTGTGATATAGTTGACAAAAATATTTTTTTTGGTTTTAATGCAACATTTGATGCAACATTAAAACCAAAAATATTTATTAACACACCTGTCCATTTACCTAATTGTTCTCTAGTATTGAATCATAATCCAAGGAACCTTTTGTCAATGTTATTGGTTTTCCCATGTCACTGTTAACCTGAAGCAATATAAGGCATTACCTCTTGCCACCCATTTTTGAAGGTGACCATATATGTGAAACAGGCTACGAAAGCCGGAGAACTCCCTCTTATTTGGGAGGGCAGACTACGCTCCTCCGTTAGAGTTCTTGCATTTTGATCTCATAGATTCAACATTTGTGGAGAATGAAACTACGAGCCCAAAAATTGAATAAACTGAATATCATGGAAGACAATAGTTGCAACTTGCCCGTGAAGGATAGGTGCCTCGTATAGAAATTTTCAGAACACAACAGCTCTGATAGAATGTTAAAATTATGACAGCAACGAGAACAACCTATTTCCTTGATATCCTCCATAATATCTTTCATAATCACACTGTCCATATCTTCCTTGGATGCAATCGATAAAGCCCTAATCAGCTGAGCCACCGTGGCATCATATTGTAACTGATCAATCATGAAGAGGAATTAAACAAAAAACATGTGAATAAAAGTAGCTAAATCAAGTTATAAACTTTCTAAAAAGTAGAGTATAGAATTTTAAAAGTGTAACCACTCTCTATGGATGAAGTACCGATGGTAACACCTTTGTATAGTATGGAAAACTGAAAATCTTCTTTGAGACACATATACCAATAAGGAAGATTTCTAGGGAACCTTATCAATAAATCCCAATTTACACTAAGACTAGTCTCGGTTGTATTAAGAACCGTGAAATCCATAGAAGGTATTGTAATATTTGGGACATAATTTTTTTCTTTTTTTTATATGCGTCAACGAACATAGCAATGAAGAAGGAGATACAGAACAAGAACGCAACTATTGAGAGGAGCAACTGCACATATTCTTTTAGTGTAGGCGGACTTGAAACAGAGGTGAGTTTGGGACTAATGCTTCTTTTTCTATTTTGAAACGCAGAGAGCGAGGCTGAGAGAAACTATATATACACACGTTTATCAACAATAAGAATATTCTTTTTAATAATCTAATATATTGCTTGTTTCATTAACAAAAATTTGACAAGTGCATATCTTTTTTTTTGGTAAATATTCATTTTGTATTGATTATTGTAACACTCGTGTTCTGAAAAATAGAGATTTGTTGGAAATTGGAATGGAATCGGATTAATTTCAGTTGGTTTACTAAGCTGGCCGTTTTATTAATTAAACCAGATGGTAATTTAATTAATTTTCAGTTAAGTTAAATTCTGGTTTAATTAAGAAGCTCTAAGAGTTTCTATAAATTTTTCTCTCTTTCTCCCTTGTCGTCACCTGCATACAAAAAAAAGAAAAGAGAACTAGAGCTGAGGGTTGGTTACGTGAGAGAAAGTGAGAGCAAGAGAGCTGAGTTGTGTAGCGTGAGAGGGAGATAGAACTGACAAGATCTGGTAGAAAAGAGGTTCGACCTAGACGATCGTTTCCAAAGGTATCAAAAATTTATGGAGTTGTAGCTATGCCTTAGACCTAGATGTACTACTTTGCAGATTTGGATTTGAGTTAATATTCTAAGTGTTATCCGCGTTATCGTAAAGTGCTCTGTTTCATACGCGTTTTGGACCAACGTGGATTCAAAGAGAATTTGTGGGTTCATCTGTAATCGGATCATCATGAAACTTTGAGGATAGCTCCAGAACATCTAGAGGTTGAGTTTCAACGGTGCAGATTGGAATTTGACGGTTAGATTTCGATTCGTGACTTAATCTTTGAGGCTGATAGTTTCTGTTATTTTTCCAGTTTTTCCAGTTTAGTTGAAGGTTGTTTTGTTGTTGTAGTTGGCTGTAGGGTGAGTTGAGCTACTGTGGACGAGTGGGAAGTCACTGCTGGTTGTGGGATTGTTGTTTTTGGTTCAAAACTCATCCTTGTTTCGAGGTGGGTGTGTGACCATGAGGTTATCTAAGCGATTGAGATTGTTTGACTTGTTTGCTGTGATGTGTAGGCTGGATTTTTGATGGATCTAGAATCGAGTTCCTGGTTTGGTCATGTCGATGGGTTGATTGTTCATGAGTTTCAGTTGTTTTATGATTTATGTGTTGATTTGTGATCTTAATGTGCTTGTGTGTATAGCTCGTAGATGGGAGGATCGTCTCACTAAATATTTGTGATAATACTTACACATCTCTTTCTTTATGGTGCAAATAAAGATATGTGAGCATGGAATCATGGCGAGGAAGAGAGGATGATCTAGGGACTTATTTTCGTGGTGTTGTCGGTTATTGTTCTTGTTTTATTTCTGGGATTATTGCATGTTGGTTAATTTTGCTGGATTGTCTTGGTTGAATTTTGGATAATTTTTTTATGACAACTTGAATTTGGGTTTGATGGTTAGTTTGTGTTGGTTTTGGCATAATTTTTTAATTGGGGGAATTAATTGATATTTATGGAGATATTAGTTAATTAATTTTTTTTAAAAAGGAGCGATGTTTCAATTTTTTTACCTTTAATAAGTTATGCTTTAAGGTTTTCATTAGTGTAAGAAGATTTAAAATGAAAGAAGATTTGATTCAAAACCCATAAAATATGTGAGAGTGGAAAACAATATTACCTTCTTTAAATGTATTTTTGTTGATAAAAAGTGTATTTTGGGGTGTTACCTTTTTCCATAAGTTTTCCAATTATATCACCTTTGTACTAAATCTAGATTTGCAATTTTATGGTAAAGTGCATTTTCTATCTGTTTTATTTTTCACTAAGAAAAATTATTTATTTATATACAATATTATAGTTTATATTATTTATATTCATTTATACTGAATATTAGAAAATTCTATTCTAATTCATGAGTAAATATTTTCCATATATGTTTATCTAATGCAAATCTGAAAAGTACCATTTTATGCTTAGTTTTCAAAAATTACCTCTATAATCTAAAAATATCACAAACTTTAAGTTTGTGAAGGGTAAATACTTAAAGTCTAGAAACTATAGGAGGTGTATTCAATCCTACATTTTAAATTATTTGAGTTTAAATGAGATTTAATATGATTTTGATGATTGTAGGAAAATTGTTATGATTTAATGTAAAATCCTCCCAAATTTCACCTAAAACAATGATATTTAGAATTCTGTATTTTTAACTAAGGAAATCTTCTAAAATCCATTAAAATTCCTAAAAATCATCAAAATGTTTTCAATATTATTTGATTTTAAAATAGAAATCCCTACTTCAATAACATTGAATTTCAGTAAATAACATAAGACTTACTATTTTAACAAAAATCATTTAAAATGTTTGATTGAATAAATGATTTAGAAACTATTATTGAACGTTTACTTTTTGGAACCTCATACCCAACTCTGAGGATATGCCAAAGGAGCGTGGGCAATGGGGGCCATAATCATTTTAAAAAAAAATTGTTATAAAATAAGGGTCCAATTTTCATTTTTTGTATTAAAGGGTTTTTAAGAATTTCTGTTTTTTCAGGGCCCTAGTTTGATAATCCTAAAATGTATGATATTAATATATATATATATATATATATATATGAAAAATTGTAGTGTTTTTGGAATTAAAAATTGTCTTTGTGGCACTTTAGATATCACATTTGTTTTTTCAATAATCTGTTTTTACATAGATGTCACACTCCAATAAATATATTTTTTCTTTCAAAATATATGATGTTTTAGTTAAAAGCATGCATATGAAAAAATTATAAGAATATCTTTTATTTTTTTATAGAAAAAATATTTAAATAAAAGTACATGCTTTATATGTTTATAAACTAAATTTTGAAACAATCAAAATTTATAAACTAAAAAAACAAAAAATTCTAAAAAATTTATATTTTGAAACGGAGTAAGTACATTATAAAAATGATTTGGGAATTAATTAAATATAATTATTTTAACATGTATGTACCATTAAAGTGTTATTTTTGATTGTGAGAAAATATTATTACCTTATATAAATTTTGAAAATGCTAATAAAAAAAATATAATTCGCATTTCAAAAAGCATGTAAAGTTTTCTGTGAGAGTTGAAGATATCCCATTATGACATTTATGAGTTACAATAATTTCGTGCATAGCAACTACTCTGCGACCTGCACGGACTCGCGTGTTCTGTCCCACGTTTCACCCATCACACTCTCACTACAATTCTTCTTGAACGTCTCTCTGACTAGATCTTATGCACAATTGTGAACTTACCACAAGTAAGAAAAAATAATACTTTTTAAAACCACTTTAACAACAAAAAGTTTAATATTGTATCAGAGCTATGGCTTTAAAAGCTTCGAAAATTGGTTACTTTTAACTCAAGTCTGGTTAACTTAATTAGGTAGAGAAATGTTGTTTCAGTGTTGTCAGATCCGATCTAAAGAGATTATAATACACAAATCTGCAATAATTGCGATTTGAATCCTAGACTTTGACAAATAAGTTTAATTTATTTGATTTTGAATTTAAAACTAAACTTTATTTTATTGCTTTTCTAAGAAAACAACAAAAATGTTGCAACCACATCGAATACAAAAGTCTTTTGACAAACACAATTAAGAGAGCTTACATAAGAAACACACTGTAAAATGTAAAATGAACTCTTCAGGACTTCAACAATGGAGCCTTGAGACTAAAATTATATGAAAATGAAGCAAAAAGCACAAACGTTGAAGGAAGAAACAATATCAGGTTTTGTCTTGTCATTAAACAAAGGCAGGCATGTCCTTGAGCCATGCGTCAAGTGGCTTACCAATGGAGTAAACGATGAAACCAATCTCTCTTAACTTGTCAACATTCAGAATGTTTCTTCCATCGAAGATAAAAGCCGGTTTCTGCATATTGTCGAAGATCTTCTGGTAATCTAACGACTTAAACTCATCCCACTCTGTCAAAACACAAACCGCATGTGCGCCTTTTGTAGCTTCATACGCATCCCATGTCACACTCACTTGTTTCACTGTGGTTGGACTCATTGGCTGCAAGTGAAGGGGATGGTCCCAGTCAAACTTTTTCATCGAGAGATCTCTCTGAATCTGTTCCTCTGTGACTTGAGGATCATAGATACTGATTTGCGCTTTGTCTCCTAATAGACCTTTACACACATCAATGGCAGGTGTTTCCCTTGTGTCACCTGTGTCTTTCTTGAATGCGAATCCCAGAATCGCAACCTTCTTGTTGGAGACAGTGTTGAACATGGAGGAGACGATTCTGTTCACAAACCGGTTCTTTTGGTAATCGTTGATCTTGATTACTTGTTTCCAGTATTCCGCCACTTCTGGAAGACCGTTGCATTGACAGATGTAGACGAGATTCAGAATGTCCTTTTGGAAACAAGAACCCCCGAATCCAACACTAGCGTTCAAGAATTTAGAACCGATTCTTGAATCAGTACCAACAGCGTAAGACACTTGAGTAACATCAGCACCAGTGGATTCGCAAAGAGCGGACATGGCATTGACTGATGAAATCCTCTGAGCCAAGAAAGCGTTTGCTGCTAGCTTAGAAAGCTCAGCAGACCAGAGATTTGTTGTGATGATTTGGTCTTCAGGAACCCAATTGGCATAAACCTCCTTAAGTGTCTGAACAGCTTTGAATCCTTCAGGTGTTTCTCGGCCTCCGATCAAGACACGGTCAGGGTTAAATAGATCAGCGATTGCAGTTCCTTCAGCAAGAAACTCGGGATTCGAAAGAATCTGAAATTTGATTCCTTTACTGTTATGCATCAAAATCTTCTCAATAGCTTCAGCTGTTTTCACCGGAACAGTCGATTTCTCAACCACAATCTTGTCAGAAACCGATACATCCGCGATCATACGAGCAGCACTCTCCCAATAAGTGAGATCTGCAGCTTTCCCAGCTCCAAGACCAGTCGTCTTAGTCGGTGTGTTGACAGAGACAAAGACAATATCAGCTTCTCTAACATGTTTCTCCACATCAGTACTGAAGAAAAGGTTCTTGCCTCTGCATTGCTTAACAATATCTTCAAGACCTGGCTCGTAAATCGGAAGCTGATCACTGTTCCAAGCATTGATCCTAGGAACAGAGATATCAACAACCGCTACTTCAATGTCAGGACATTTCAGTGCAATCACTGCCATTGTTGGTCCACCTACATATCCAGCTCCAATACAACAGATCTTCACCATTTTGATCAGCTCTCTCTGCAAACCAAAACTCGAATCAAGATCACATTTAAGAACAACAACAGATCTTCACCATTAAGGTCAGATTACATTCCAAAATAGCAACAGAGATCGACGTAAAGTAAAAAAATGGATCAGATCTGGATTCTACACTACTAAGCAAAACGTCGAACACTTAATGCGCAAGCAAGAAACTATTCATGATTCGATCTGATCCAAACAAAAACACAAAAAATTACACAAATCACACGGATCTAAACACAAATCTAGCTTGATTTCGAAGAAATCGGTACTCAGAAACCAAAAATGAGCACGATTAACACAGGATCTAATATACATTTCGTGAATCCTCAATAGAAACAGAAAGAACCGATCTCTAAGACTGAGTGATGTTTGATCAACGATTCAGAGAGAGAGAGAGAGAGAGATCATATAAGATTCAGCTACAGATTCTTGAGAAAAAAAAACTACAATGCAACACGAGAATAAAGAGAGATCGACATTTACCTCCGAAGATTCGTAGTGAAGAAGTTGTTCTCTTGAGAGAGGAGAAGGACAGAGGAGGAAGAAGAAGAAGAAATGTTACAGTTTATAGAAGACGAAGCTATGGTTTCGGTTAAACACGCAAAGGGTAAAACGGGGAATATGTAGGGAAGATTTGTAAATGACGATAACGTCCCTGTAGCGAGTAGCCCACGTTGTTTCACATCGTCTATGGTAGACTGTCATATGCACGACGAACTCACTAGCCGAACTTAGCTTTCTCCCCAAAACTCACCTTTATTATTATTTTTTTTGTTATAATGAGGCTTATGCATGTATCAAGTAGTTGGTTGTTACAATAGTATAATTGTATTTTGTTATTAGCAAAACCATACAACTTTTTTTTTCTTAATTAAAATGTTATGGACGGTAATTTTTAAAAAAACTAAAACACATAAATTAGTAATTTTTTGTGATGACAAGACTCGAATCCAAGACCTAAGCAAAACCGGCTTTGTGAGCAAGCAAGTCAAGCATGGGCTTGAGACCCTCTATACTATAAGCAAAATTTCAATCCATTTTAAAAGAATTTCTTTTAGGTGAGTTGATGCTTGCATTAAAGTGAAAGAAAATGTATAGGATTCAAAGTACACAAATATCATTTAACAATTTTTGTTTTATTTTCTTTTTTAATTATTAATTTGTAGGCCTAATTTTTTTTTTTTTACTTGCTGCCCATATAATTTTAAGGGCCATGGACCTAAAGAACATTGGGTTATAACCATTAAAGATATAGATTCCTGACTATATTATGAAACGACGTCTTGAATCTCGTGAAATATGAACAATGCCTCCACTATATGCAATATCAAAAAACTCAAGCAATGTTGGAAAGCAACACAACAATTGATGAATACTTTCAATGCCTGATAGGTCCCTCTTCAAAGCCAAGAGTATTGCTCAAAGAACAACAAGATGAACGTTTGTTTTTCTGATGATTAATATAAATAGACAAATTACAAGATTCTGGAAATGGGAAAAGATTCCGGGAATGGGGACAGTGGTTGAGTGTCTCCTTATAACATGGAAGACGTAATCAACTTATTTGCTGGAATATAAATGCAATAATTAAAGAAACAGAGCATCAATGGTTGACGTCATCGATGTACCTTCGGTTTGGTTTTCTCTCTCGAACCGGATGTTTGCTTGGTTCCACTTCACAGCCACTTCGACTCTCATCATTACTCCCCGCGTAAAGATGAACCTTGTCCCCAAGGTTCAAGTCAGGAAAACTCAACGCCAGCTGCTCTGTTGCTTCCCAAGTGGCGTCTTCTGTTGGTAACCCACGCCAATGCACCAGAGATTCCCAGCCAGTGGATTGGCCTTGTGTCGACTTGCGATGTTCTAGAACAGCTGCAGGGTGAAGACGAAGTTCACCATTGGAACGCATCGGCGGTAAGAAGCCCACCGGAGGGGTATCATGGCCGACACGCAGCTTCAGTTTGGAGACGTGGAAAACAGGGTGGATACGGCTACTCTCTGGTAATTGAAGACGATAAGCTACTGAACCCACACGAGCTGTGATCTGAAAAGGTCCATAGTAGCGGTTGGATAGCTTCTGGGAGGTTCGTTTGAAGATAGAATGTTGACGATATGGTTGGAGGCGCAAGTAAACCCAATCCCCCACAGAAAAGTGCACATCTCTCCTCTTGGTATCAGCAGTTTGCTTCATCCGATTGTTTGCACTCGCCAAATGGTCTTTCAACTCCCGAAGGACTTCATCACGTGATTGGAGCTGCTCATCCAGTTCAGTGACGATTGTAGAACCAATCTAATAAGCGGAGAACGGCGGTGGAGATCTACCGTACAAAGCCTGAAACGGGGACATGCCTGTGGATGCGTGGAAGGTGGTGTTGTACCAGTACTCTGCCCATGGTAAGAATCCATTCCACTGTTTCGGTCTGTGGTGTACAAAACAACGAAGGAATTGCTCGATACAACGGTTAACTACTTCGGTTTGTCCGTCAGACTGTGGGTGATACGCCGACGTCATATGCAAATTTGTGTTAGATTGCTTCCATAATTCATGCCAAAAAGAGCTGACAAAGACAGGGTCGCGATCGCTAAGGATAGAACGCGGGATCCCGTGTAGCTTAACCACGTTGGCGATGAATTTGGTGGCGACGGTGCGGGCCGTATACAGGTGTGTTAATGCAACGAGATGCGCTGCTTTGCTCAAGCGATCTACAACCACCATTATCGTAGTGTAGCCATCCGATTTGGGTAATCCATCAACAAAATCGAGTGACACATCGTCCCAAACACGGTCAGGAACCGGTAAGGGCTGTAAAAGCCCAGCAGGTGCCAAAGTCTCCGATTTTGCCTTTTGACACGTGTCACAAGCTGCAATGTGGGCTCGTATAATCTTGAACATAGATGGCCAATAATATTGTTGAGCTAACCTTTTAAAGGTGCGCAGAGTACCGGAGTGACCTCCCAAGGGTGTATCATGGAACTCATGGAGAAGCGTGTCAATCAGTGGAGATTTTGGTGGAATAACGACACGATTGTGGTAGTAGAGAAGACCGTTTTTGCGGTTGTATGGTAGGCCTGGGGACGTATCAGCAAGCTGTCCCACTTTAATCATATATGCGTCTGTACTAGCCAGCTTCCGCAAATCCTCCCACAACCCCGATTGTTGTACAAAAACCGCGTTTAAAACAGGACTGTCCAATCTCCGAGAGAGGGCATCTGCCGCTGCATTTGCAGCCCCGGGTTTGTAGACAATTTCGTAATCGTAACCTGCGAGCTTACCCATCCATTTTTGCTGCTCCGGAGTAAGAATCCGCTGTGCAAGGAGAAAACGTAAGCTCTGCTGGTCAGACTGGATTGTGAAGCGACGGCCCAAGAGGTACGGTCTCCATGTGCGAATGGCAATGACGATGGCCAGCATTTCTCTGGCATAGGTTAACCAACTGCGTTTTATCACCCCGAGAGTCCTGCTCATAAACGCTATCGGTCTATCGTTTTGTGATAACACAGCCCCAATTCCTTCTCCTGATGCGTCTGTTTGAATGACGAAGGTAGTCGTGAAATCTGGAAGTGCCAATGTTGGAGTCGATGTTATAACCGTTTTTAACTTTTGGAATGCTGTATCCGCTTCTGTAGTCCAACCAAACGTCCCTTTCTTCAACAGATTCGTCAACGGTCTGGCAATGATGCCGTAGTCTTTCACGAATTTTCGATAATACCCGGTGAGACCCAAGAAACCGCGTAACTCCGTGATTGTTGTTGGAGATGGCCAAACCAACATTGCTTGGATCTTACTCTGATCCACTTTGACTCCGGCGCCTGAAATAATATGTCCCAAATACGCTAATTCCTTGCGCCCAAAGTCACATTTCTTGCGCTTCACAAACAGCTGGTGTGTTTGTAGAATGTTAAAGACGGCACGAACATGAACCAAGTGTTCTAACCCACGTTTTGCTGTATATCAAAATATCGTCAAAAAAAACAAGAACAAATTTCCTGAGATGCTCGCGAAATACCGAGTTCATCAAAGCTTAAAACGTTGATGGCGCATTGCAAAAACCAAAAGGCATGACGAGGTATTCGTAGTGGCCGTTATGGGTGCGGAACGCTGTCTTGTGGATATCCGGAGGATGGACTCGCACTTGATGGTAACCCGCAGTGAGATCGAGCTTTGTGAATATCTCAGCGCCATGGAGTTCATCGAGCATATCGTCTACAGTCGGGATTGGAAACCTATCTTTTATAGTGGCAGCGTTTAAAGCTCGGTAATCCGTACAGAATCTCCACGAGCCGTCCTTCTTCTTTAATAGTAACACCGGCGACGAAAACAGACTTGAACTTGGCCGTATCAAACCCGCCGTGAGCATCTCTATGATTTGTCGTTCAATTTCGTCCTTTTGGAAGTAAGCATACTGGTAGGGTCTGACATTGACGGGATCGGAGCCTTCCTTAAGCACGATGTGATGCTCCATTTCGCGATTTGGTGGCAGCTCTGATGGCTTCTGAAAGATCCCACCGAACTCGTGAAGAAGATGACACATTGGGCCGTCAGCGGCTGAATCTTCACCGTGTCCTGCTTCCTCTTCGTGAATAGAAAGGACAAATAATGTTTGGCCCATTCGAATTTCCTTAAGCAATTCCTCTGAATGGGCCTGTTGAAGGTGCCCCCTTGTAAGCCCATTAACCCTTCGTTGCACTCCATCCCATATAAACATTAGTGATTGGGCTCGCCAATCACACATAGTTGTGCCCAGCATCTCAAGCCATTGCATACCCAATACGACATCGAGACCGGTCAACGACAAGGAGTACAGTTCGACGGTGAAGGTTGCACCGCCTATTCCCATGGATATGTTCCGAAAGGAGCCTTTACTTGTTAGGGGAAATCCGTCAGCCACACGCACCTTGAAAGGTTTGACCGGCGTGATCGTAAGATTCAATTTGTTTGCTGTTTTCTCACTGATGAAGTTATGCATCGATCCGCTATCAATGAGAGCCACCACTTCTTGTCGATTGATGACTGTCATGACCCGCATCGTTTTCGAGGCTCCCCATCCATTTAAGGCGTGTAGAGTAATCGCTGGTTCCTCTACCTCTTTCTCTTCCTCATCTACCACGTCTTCTTCTTCGTCACCTCCTTCTATGAGTAACAGTTGTGGTTTACGGTAGCGATGTCCCGGCGTATACTTCTCATCGCAGCTAAAACATAGTCCGAGACTCCTTTTTCGTTTTAACTCCTCCCACGAGAGCTTCGTCGGCGTTTGAGGCGTGGTTGGTTGATGGCGAATCTCCGGTGTAGTCATTGAAGCAGGGCTGGGAGTGAAGGATCTCGTGACAAGTCGTCGAGATTCCCTTTTTTGTTTCTGCAACTGTCCATCCCGTAGCCGCGCATAATTGATCACTTCGCGTAGTGATTTAGGTTGAAACATTCGGATTCCTTCCGATATCGAATGGTGGAGACCTCCCAGGAAGGCACCCACTAACGCTTCTTGGGACCAACCTTGAACCATGCTCTGCAGCTTCTCAAAGTCCTCCTGATATTCACTTAAGGACCTGGTTTGGCGGAGCTGCATCAATGCCTCATGAAAATTTTCCCCTTCAAGAGGTCCAAAGCGTACCCACAACTCGTTCTCGAACACGTCCCAAGTGATAGGAATGCCGTCGTTGCGTAATGCTTTTGCGGTGGCTTGCCACCATCTGTTGGCCACACCATCGAGATGAAACGAAGTGAATCTCACCATTTGATCCGTTGGAATTTCTTGATACTTAAAGTATTGATTTACCTTGCTCATCCACTCTGTTGGGTCTCCTCCTCTAAACCGTGGGAAATCCAGTTTCACATGGCGCGGCGGAGTGTGGTTCCTGGCGACAACCGTAGCAAAAGGATTGTCATGGTCTCCTCGACTTCCAGACGCATGAAGATGGTTTCCCTCCGTTCTCTTACTCCCTCCAGATCCAGCTGAACCCCTCACCTCACGGTTACTAACGACATCCAGTAGTCGTGACTGTGATTCCTCCATCCTCTGAAACTTATCCTCGAGATCGCCCTTCAAATCTATCATGGCCATACTCAACTTCTGCATCTCGTGCTGCATCATTCCCTGACAATTTTCCAACTCTGCTAACCGCTCCTTGTTGGTCGCCATCGGCTCAACGGATGTCTCCGGAGACGCGATGTGCTTCCCTTTATGTTTAGAACGGCGAAGCGTAATGATTAAGTAAAAGAAGAAATTGGTGCTCTGATACCAATGATAGGTCCCTCTTCAAAGCCAAGAGTATTGCTCAAAGAACAACAAGATGAACGTGTGTTTTTCTGATGATTAATATAAATAGACAAATTACAAGATTCCGGAAATGGGGAAAGATTCCGGGAATGGGGACAGTGGTTGAGTGTCTCCTTATAACATGGAAGACGTAATCAACTTATTTGCTGGAATATAAATGCAATAATTAAAGAAACAGAGCATCAATGGTTGACGTCATCGATGTACCTTCGGTTTGGTTTTCTCTCTCGAAACGGACATTTGCTTGGTTCTACTTCACAGCCACTTCGACTCTCATCAATGCCTAACAATACTTTCAGATTAATTTGGCTTATCTAGAAAGTCATTGATGACGAAGATCAAGTTGATTACGTTCTTGAAAGACTGCTCACGAATATAAACTAGTGGTTGACCCAACCGAAGGTCGAAAAAGTCCTCCCAATCTCACATAAATTCATGAAAATTTCTTAATTGTGAAACCAAATTGATGTATCTATCACAAAATGCTTCCTTCCACCTCACTGCGAATCTTGCCCACAACTGCTACCTCCAACCATATAAATTACTCTTGTGCTCCATGACCTTATCTTGGATACTGCCAAGCATTTCCAACAAATTCATGATGCTTTTCATCTCAACAACAGTTCTCACCTCTCGACATCATTGTATACTACAAGAAAACACGTGTTTTGTGACTAACGAAATCGTCCTAAAAAAGTCGAAAATACGCTATTTACGACGTATTCGAGATTGTCTCCCGTGGTAGCACATATTTCGTCGCAAAATACAATAGTCTCAAAATACAGAATAACATGTGACCTCATTTTATAGTCTTAAATTGGCGACGACGTTAAAGACATAATCCAAATTAGAGACTAAATAGTAACGTATATACGTAGCGGTACTAACTTGTGACAGAAAATTGTAGTCGTTTATTAGAGACTTAATTGAGATTGTCGTTGGTCCCAAATTGTTGGCAGTTGAGCAACTGATTTGAGACGATTCTTAGTAAAAAAATTTAGATTTCTTTTGAAAATTAAAAAGCTGAATACAAATGAAATGCTAAAGTTAAAGTATTTTAATAGCCAAAATGGGTTTTAATTAAACTTGTCAAATATTAAACATAAGAAAGCAACAACAAAAATCCCAAACCATAATTTGTTCATAACATAAATTAAAGAACCAAGTTTTAAAATGAGAGGGAAGAGGATCCGGTTTCGGTAGGTGTAGTGGCTAGTGCATTGGCTAGTTTAGTGCCTGGTGCATTTCCTGGTTGAGTGGCTGGTGCATTGGCTGGTTCAGTGGTTGGTTGCCACCAGCTCTAACATCATTTTGTGGGTTCTAGACACAATTGTAAGTTTGTAACACGTAGATAACATCATATTTCAACTATCTCTTTGTGAATCACCTTTATGATAGAGGTGAAGATGTTGTCATCAGTGAATCAGCGATAGCTTCAGAACTTTCAATGTAGAGTACGAGTCGCGATCATGGTATCACCACTTTACTCTCTCCTTACATATATTGCTCTCTTACTAATGTTTTATATTGTTCTTAACATAAGGAAAAATTCATAGACAAACAATTAAGAAATCGCATCTCCTCCATTTGTGATCTTAACGATTGCAAATACAAAGACGCCCTTCAGCTTTGTTTCGCATCAAGGAATGCATAGATTTTTTTTAAAATTCAAATTTTTAATTGTACTTGAATAGACGATACACTAGATATAAAAACGTATTTTTGATTTGAATAAATTTTACATTCAATCTGGAAAAAAAAACTATATATATATATATATATATATATATAAAGAAGACTTTAGTCTCAATATTTCGTCTTTTCAGTGCTAACAATGTCTTAATGAAAGTTTTGTACTCATTTTCAAGGAACAAAATTCAGCATGAAAGTCTAATTACTCCAAAGTCTCACTAAAGACGAGTTACACGAGTGGCTGATCATCATATCCGTAGCCAAATATTTTTATGCTTCTCCATCTGCTACAACCACTTTGTCCAAGTGGTATTTGCGTGTAGGTCATCCCTATTTTGCTATAAAACTCAATTGTTTCACAATTATTTTTACCAGTCTCTCACTCTATCAAAAAGTTATTGATGTCTTGTGTTTTTGTGATTTTTAAAGGTTTATTTTGTTGATACTTTATTGTACATTCTTGGTATTTAGATTGTTATAGGTTGCATTTGCATAAGTTTGTGAGTTTTAGGTTCTTGGAGTGGAACATGGAGTTTTTGGAGGCAAATGAAACAAATGGGAGCTAAAAATAGGCATTGAGCATGGAGGATCAAGAAGAGAACTTGTAGAGGAGATTTGGTGCTTCAAACAACCAGCCATGACCCAAGGAAAATGAAAGGAAGAACAAGAGAGATTGTTATGTTTGATATCTTCGGAACACTTGAAAGATCACATCATATGAAGACTTTCCCTTGTGATTTAGCCATGGAGTCCTTCATCAAAGTCATAGGAAATTGAATAAGCTTTCTAATGGTGGTAATTTCGGATCAAACGGAGTAACGAGTCAAACATTATGACCCAATCGATCGATCTTCTCCTCGACAGATCGATCCGTCAACCCGACGGCCAAGAATGGTGCAACAGATCGATCGATCCACCTCTGTGTCGGCAACCAACTTCTAAAAACCACTTTATCTTTATGCAAAAAGGATGTAATAAGGTTTTAATACTCCCAAGTGTGTAGACTTTTAGAGGGAGCACACGCACAACTTTGGGGAGTAGTTTTTCTTTCATCTTGTTCTTTCTCCCTTGGAAGCTCTCAACATTTTAGATTTTCAACAACCTTATATATTGGAGAAGTTCATCTTATCTTTATTTTTTTTATCTTTGTCTTATGATTATGAATACTTGTATGGATTTAGTTTTTGAATTCAATCATGTGTGAGTAGTAGTCTTTTAGAGTTCTTGGGTTATGGTAAATTAGGATGAATTAGAAGTTGGGTTATGGAGTTTAGGATTAGATTGTTTAGAATTTTTACTTATTGATTAATCTTAATGCTAAATCAACCTTGATCATGTTGATTTAGAATTTAGGAATTTCATGTCCGGAAGGTGTTTGATGAAAATCCCGAACCAAAATCTTTAAGTGCTTTTCATTCCTTATCGTCGAAAGAATGTTGACTAGGGTGAATTGTGGCTAGATAGACTTGTATAAATGTTTATTGATCATTTTAATTGCGAACGGAAGTTTTTGATAATTGATGATTAATAAAAGGGCTAATAGCATGAAAATGTGTTAGTCTTGCTTAGTGTTCTATGACCTAAGAATCACACTTGTTAGAAGTTGGTATAAGCTCCGTAAACCATCTTTTGAGTTATTCCTAGTTGATTACCTTAACCCGAGAATTCATCTTTAAGTCTTTATTAGAAACATTAGTCATTTTGCCGCTTTGTTTATGTTCTATTGTTGTTAGTCTTTTGCATTTTACTTTCTTTTGCTTTGATTTATCTTATTTAGTTTGATTTTCTTTGTTAGTCACATTTAAGAAACAAAAACCATATCTATCATGCTTAGATTAAGTGAACTTGTGCATTCTTAGTGTCTTGATTCTTTGCTCCCTGTGGTTCGATAATTTAATTGAAGTACTCCGAAAAGACTACGTCAATTTGGCGCCGTTGCCGGGGAACAATAGCAATTAGCCATTAGGATTTCATTTTTACTTGAGACTAAGCTTTCTTTTATTTTGTTTTATTTATTTTGGTTGCTAACTTTCTTTCAAGTGTTTGTTCTTTTTACAAGGTACAATTACAAGGGAGAAAGAAAATGTCTTCCTACATCAATTCTATGTTGAAGCTCATTTTGGAAGCACAAGAACGAAGTCTAGCTTGGAACCCTACAAGCTATCAAGGAGCTTATGAAGCATCATCCTCAAGAGAGTATCACCAGATCAAAACAATGCTCAAGACAACCATGGTGGATATGATGAGGGATATCAATCTTCGAACATGGATTATGACTGTGGACCGCTCTACCCTACTCCAATCTCTAATGAAGAAGAGAATTACAACTTATGCATGTTGATTTTGGAAGAGCAAGAGAAATTTAGGGAGAGTCTTCGAATGTTAGGTACCAAATTTGGTGTTTGGACTCAAGGTTCAGGGATTGTTGAGACAACTCATGTGGAGTTCATCGACACCAACCTTCCACAATGGATAGAAGAAGAAGAAGAAGAAGAAGAATGCATTCCTCCTAGCAAAACCAAGACAAAAGATGTGCTTCCCAATGATATTGAGGAAGTTTTTGAGGGGAATGCTCAAATCATGGATGATTTCCAACAAACAACCAAAGAGCCTACAAAAGAATTTGACTTCTTTCGAGGATGCATGGTTGATGAAACGGATACATTGGCGGGTGAACTTTTGGAGGAGATTGCCTTAGAAGACTTACACCAAAGCTCTTTAACGGTTAACTAAGAAGAGTTTGATGTACTTGCAAGTGTTCTTGAGGTTGAAGAGGTGACTAACAATAAGGATGTTAGCAATGGTAAGACTAGCATCGATGCAAAATGGAGTGAACTCAAAGCTCCAACAGTTGATCTCGAACCTCTCCCTAAACAGCTAAGGTATGAATTTCTTGGAACAATCTCTACTTACCCGCTAATAATCAACCACGAAAAAGTAGGTGTGGTTAGAAAACCATTAGATGATCCTTGTGAAGGTGTTTTGGTTGTTGAATGCATAGTTGACAAGCATCTTGGTATAATCTCCACCAATGAAGTGAGCATTTATGAACCAAGGAAGATACTATTTGAGAAGATTAGGATGAAAACGTTTACGGGATGGTTCTATGATGAATATGGTTCTGGTGATCCATTGTTGCCAATGAGGGTTACGTAGAAGAACATCAAGCTTAGTGATGTAAAACAAGTACGCTTGGGAGGCAATCCCATGGTATCCTTGTATTTGTTGATTTTGTGTGTTTTGTTGGTTTTGTGTGTTTTTAGTTTGATGATTTTGTAGGGGACATTGGCTGGACTTGATCTCACTCTAATATGAACCGAATCCGCTAGCTCCACCACTCCTTATAAGCTCCAAGGTACCACTACTTCCCATTGTACATACCATTTAATTTTTTTTGCATTTTGTTTTTCGTTAGTATTTTTCTTGAATTTATTCTCACACCGAGACGGTGTGAAATAAGTTTGGGAGAGAAACTAACCATCTAACGTTGTGTTTTCTTTTGATTTTCTTAACAAATTTAAAAAAATCCAAAAAAATACATGTAGCTTTGCATATTCATATTTGTTTTAGGATTGAGTCTAGTAACATCTAGTTTGAATTTGCATATGCGTTAGGAATGATGGAAATTGCCTTGTAGAAGTTCAAGTTTAGGATTAAGATCATTGTCCTCAGTCATAGTTAATTGTTGCCTTGGTGAAACCCACATGATTTCTTGAAGCATCTCTATGAATCTGAGCTTAATTTGAATCTAGTACTCTCGCTTATGGATTTTAAATGCGTTCTCATGGTAGTCTAATCGACACATTCGGGTTTTCTTATCCATTTTGACAATCTTTGTAAACTCGAATGACCATTCTCACCTTGAAAATGGTTCCTTTACTTTTGACCTTAACCCCTTGTTGTAAACCTTTGATTGATTTGTGAGTAAAGCCTTTTGTTGTTAATGTTATAGATTGCAAAATCTTGAGAGTATTGAGAACGACAAAAGATTAGCTCTCGTTTTAGCTAGCTTTGGAAATATTTTTTTTACACTAGCTATTATGTTGGGTTAAAAGGCTAAGGTGTTTGAATCGAAAATGTGGTTTGGGTTTGGAAATGATAAGAAAAGTCTAATAAACGATATGGAAAAAGGTCTCTAGGGAATGAAGTAAAAGAAAAAGCTCTAACTCTCTTAAATAAATAAAAAAAAAAAAAAATTTAAGAATAGAGATAGAAGAGAGCTATGTGTTGGAGTATAAACTTTTCCTAGGTGACTAACAAAAGAAGTGGATCATTGAATGTTTGTGGTTGAAGGAAGAAAAAAAAGAGTTCGCAAAAAGGATAGTAACTAAGATCATATATCTTAAAAATGGTAGAACAACGAGAGATAAGATTTTGTATGCGTAAATTGTTCTCCTTCTTAGATGGATTTTGCGATTGTCTAACATTCTTTTGTTTTGAGTGAAAACCACCAAAGTAAACATTTTTGAAACCAGATTAAAAAGGAATTTACCAAAACGGATTGAGAATGATTTGTTTTCCATTTGCGAGACCGCGCGAAAAAACTTAAATGAATGTTAAAGAGATGCTTTGTGATTGATTGTAAGAATTCGTTTATCGCAACAATTAACTATCTTTGAGGACAATACGTTTAATCCCATTCTCGATATTTTTATGGCTATGAATCCCTACCTTTAAACCTCTGTCTCGAATTGTCTCTAAGTTCTTGCTTGAGGACTAGCAAGAGATTTTTTTTTTTTTTGTTGACAAAAAAAAAAAAGACTAGCAAGAGATAAGTTTGGGGGAGTTGATGACTTGTGTTTTTGTGATTTTTAAAGGTTTATTTTGTTGATAGTTTATTGTACATTCATGGCATTTAGATTGTTATAGGTTGCATTTGCATAAGTTTGTGAGTTTTAGGTTCTTGGAGTGGAACATGGAGTTTTTGGAGGCAAATGGAACAAATGGGAGCTAAAAATAGGCATTGAGCATGGAGGATCAAGAAGAGAACTTGTAGAGGAGATTTGGTGCTTCAAACAACCAGCCATGACCCAAGGAAAATGAAAGGAAGAACAAGAGAGATGGTTATGTTTGATATCTTCGAAACACTTGAAAGATCACATCATATTAAGACTTTCCCTTGTGATTTAGCCATGGATTCCTTCATCAAAGTCATAGTAAATTGAATAAGCTTTCTAATGGTGGTAATTGCGGATCAAACGGAGTAGCGAGTCAAAAGTTATGACCCGATCGATCGATCCTCTCCTCACAGATCGATCCGTCAACCCGACGGCCAAGATTGGTACAACAGATCGATCGATCCACCTCTGTGTTGGCTACAAACTTCTAAAAACTACTTTATCTTTATGCAAAAAGGATGTAATAAGGTTTTAATACTCCCAAGTGTGTAGACTTTTAGAGGGAGCACACACACAACTTTGGGGAGTAGTTTTTCTTTCATCTTGTTCTTTCTCCCTTTGAAGCTCTCAACATTTTAGATTTTCAACAACCTTATATATTGGAGAAGTTCTTCTTATCTTTTTTTTTTTTACCTTTTTCTTATGATTATGAATACTTGTATGGATTTAGTTTTTGAATTCAATCATGTGTGAGTAGTAGTCTTTTAGAGTTCTTGGGTTATGGTAAATTAGGATGAATTAGAGGTTGGGTTATGGAGTTTAGGACTAGATTGTTTAGAATTCTTACTTATTGGTTGATCTTAAGGCTAAATCAATCTTGATCATGTTGATTTAGAACTTAGGAATTTCATGTCCGGAAGGTGTTTGATGAAATTCCCGAACCAAAATCTTTAAGTGCTTTTCATTCCTTATCGTCGAAAGAATGTTGACTAGGGTGAATTGTGGCTAGATAGACTTGTATAAATGCTTATTGATCATTTTAATTGCGAACGGAAGTTGTTGATAATTGATGATTAATAAAAGGGCTAATAGCATGAAAATGTGTTAGTCTTGCTTAGTGTTCTATGGCCTAAGAATCACACTTGTTAGAAGTTGGTATAAGCTCCGTAAACCATCTTTTGAGTTATTCCTAGTTGATTACCTTAACCTGAGAATTCATCTTTAAGTCTTTATTAGAAACATTAGTCATTTTGCCGCTTTGTTTATGTTCGATTGTTGTTAGTCTTTTGCATTTTACTTTCTTTTGTTTTGATTTATCTTATTTAGTTTGATTTGCTTTGTTAGTCACATTTAAAAAACGAAAACCATATCTATCATGTTTAGATTAAGTGAATTTGTGTATTCTTAGTGTGTTGAGTCTTTGCTTCCTGTGGTTCAATAATTTAACTGGAATAATCCGAATAAGACTACATCAGTTATCATATAGTGATTGCTTGTCTAATAAGAACGATAAACTACCATTCTCTCGAATCTCTCTCTCTTCTTTTGGTCCTCTTTGAATATATTCTTATGGACTCCTATCCACCAGACTATACAGAGATCAAGGACATCTGGGTGCAACTCACCAGATGCATAGATACTTCTGACTTATCCCAACCTATGTTTTTTAAAATTTCCAATCGCAAAACTGAGGTGTCAAGATTAAAACCAAGAGAAACAATAATTTCTATATGTCCCGTTCAAACCTAAATTTTCGAATTAAAAGCAAAAGTGTTGGAAATAATTTGTACAAGACGTTGTGTTTAGATGAAAAATATCTAACTAGAATTAAACAAAAATAACATGTTAAAAATAAATTAGTACTGGACCATAAAGTTGGGTATACAAAGTCATAGACCTGACGGTAAAAGCTTTAATGAGGTTTTGGAGAATCCAATCATGTCTAGAAGCCACAAAACATCTTCCTTGGTATAAGCAACATCGTAGAATTCCAATTGAATCCCGAAAACATCGAGAAGCCCAAAATTTTTCTACGTAGCTATAAATACGTACATTCTCATCAATATTAATCATCAATAAAATTAAGAAAATTTACTAAAAGAAGGATACAATCATGAAACTCTTAAAAAGAATAATATATGCAAAACTTATGATGATGGTAATGGTGATATGGATTGCGCCCATGACTAACGGTCATGGTCATGCAGCCGACATGCCCCGTGGAAGAACCGGCCCACCCATGATTGGTGTTGGATCCCACCCATCCAATGGTGGCCACGGAACGGACGCACTCGATTCTGGTTGGGATGACGGCCGTGCCACATTTTACGGTGACATCAATGGTGGAGAAACTCAACGTAAGCTAAATATGTACTAATAATTCAATAATCTCAAGACTACAATGTTAAGTTCTTTCAGACGTATACAACAGCCAACATGAAGACGTAATAAATGAGACTCAATCTTAGACAGCTAGACTAATTTGGTTGACAAATAAACTGAAGCGACATAATTAGTTTTGTTTTTAATTTAATATATACTTCTTTATTTCATTTTCTATTTGATAGAGGGAGCTTGCGGATATGGTGATCTACACAAACAAGGATATGGTCTAGAGACAGCAGCACTGAGCACCGCACTGTTCAACAACGGCTCAACGTGTGGGGCTTGTTACGAGATTAAGTGCACGAATGCTCCACAATGGTGTTTGCCCGGATCCATCAAGATCACAGCTACAAACTTCTGTCCACCAGATTACACCAAGCCAAAAGAATGTTGGTGCAACCCGCCACAAAAACATTTTGATCTCTCGCAAAAAATGTTCCTCAAAATCGCCAAGTACAAAGCTGGGGTTGTCCCGGTTAAATTTAGACGTGTTCCTTGTGCGAAAATCGGAGTTGTCAAGTTTGAAATCAAAGGAAACCCTTATTTCCTAACGATTTTACCGTACAATGTAGGAGGAGCTGGAGATGTTAAGGCCATGCAGGTTAAGGGAACAAGGACCGAGTGGATACCAATGAAGAAGAATTGGGGCCAGATTTGGAACACTGGTGTTGTATTGACCGGACAATGTTTATCGTTTAGGGTCACGACAAGTGATGGCATTACGAAAGATTTTATTGATGTGACACCGCCGAATTGGGAATGTAATGAACAGAGTTTTGATGGAAAGATTAACTTTTAGGAAAAGAATTTGAGTTTTGTAAGCTAATGCTTGCAATTAATTAAGAAGGGAGGGTTATTGGTAGGTTAATTAACTAGTAATTTAAAAAAATAATTAACTATTATTGGTTTACGGATTTCTATATTCGAAATGAATTCTTGTGAAATTAGTTTGATGATTTTCTATTTCTAATCAAAAATATAGTTTTTACGTTTTCTTTATAAACTTTTACAATGTAATATATTCTTTATTTTATTTTTTAATATATTGATTTGGCTGTTATTGATTTATGGATTCCTATACTATATGTAAAATAAGCTTAATTAAACAAAGATTCATTAATAACATTCAAAACTCTAAGAAGATATGAGATCTCTATTTTTGCCATCTTTCGTACCACTATGAATATGGCTCCTACAAATCTTGATTTCCTAGCTAAATATTTGATAGGACACAATGCATTGGATAACTAAAATTTGGGGCTAAATTCACTTTAATAACGCATAATTGATATCTTGATTTTTTATTATTTTGAAGCATTGCTTCTCTTAATTTTCTTTCATTTTGCATTCATATTTAGGTCTCTAAATACATATTTGCATTTGCATTTGTCACTTTTAGGTTCATGGAGTGGAGATTGGATATTTGGAGACATTTAGAATTTTAAAAAGGTGAAATGAAGCAAAAGAAGAGGAGAAGGATTGGTGATTGACCTCTTAGTCGATTAGGAGGTCGATGGGAGACAAAACAACACATGAACATGGACTTAAGCTTCAGGACGATGCAATCGACCTCCTGCTCGAATCGGTAGATTGATTGGTAGCGGAACAGGATCTTGGACGCGGTCACAATCGACTGTTTGATCGATCATTTGGTTTTGAAGGGCTGATCGACCTTGAGGTCGATTTGGTGCTCGATTACAAGGCTTTTCTCATGCAAATTACTGAGTTTGACCCGGTTTATCTTTGATTGTTTCACTTTTTTTATAAATACTCTAAACCTATTTAGAAAGAGACTTATGCTTTGTTGTAGATCTTAATAGCCTTCTAAGTTTTCCTTCTAAAACATTTGTATGAATCTTTGTTATTGAAGCTTTCAATTTCTTTTCTCTTTTAGATCTCTTAACTATTTGTCTTTAATCATAATTATGCAAAGATCAAACCTATTGCTAGGATAATTTAGGAGTTGATTTGTGGAGCTTAGGTTTAGATTGTGGAGCTTAGGTTAAGATTTTTAAAGATCTTTCCTTAGTATGGCAGGCTAGATCAACATTATTGATCATGTTGATTTAGACATTATAAATTTTCATACCCGGTATATGTTTGATGAAATTCCCGAACCAAAATTACTAAGTGCTTTTCGTTCCTTACATTTACACATTGCTGACTAGGGTGATTAGTGGCTATTTACACTTGTTATGAATGCTTATTGATCATTTGATTGCTTTTAGAAATTGTTAATGATTAGATGATTAGTAATGAGATTATTATCATGAAAATTGTTTAGTCTTGCTTATTGTATTATTGCCTAACGATCATCTTTATTCGAAGTTGCATGAGCTCCATAAACCATCCCTTAATCATTCTTATTGATTACTTTAACCCAAAAATTCGCTTTTACATCTTGATTAACACTGTTGTCTATTTCCCACCTTGCTTACATTTGAATTGTGTAAGTCTTTTGTTTATTGCTTTTTTTTTTTTGTCTTTTGCTTTGTCTTGTTTGATTTCATTTGCTTAGTCTAGTTACATTTTTGTTCGAAATCCAAAAACTCTTTATCGCTTATAATCATGTATTTCCTTTGAATTATTTTATCTTTTTGTGGTTCGATACCCGACAAATACTACAAGTGTTTAACCATGCACTTGCGGATTTGTATTCCGGGATTTAAAACTTTTTTTCTATCAATAATCAAATGAGACAAAAGGCGAAGTAGAAGAGTGCTTGTTTTATTGATTATTTCAGAGATATACAATATGGTCCCTAATGAATATAAATATTTATAAGTATCTTTTGTTCAGGAAAACATATCCCTTTCCATAGTTACTTCCATCTCCAGTTTATAATAGCATCTTCTTCCCTCTTGATGTGTTATTCATGGTCATAAATTTAAGAATTAAATCTCACAAATTAATGTTGACAAATTGACCGTTTGATCATTCACAATCTATGACTCTTCTTGGACTTTATCAGATTATGGGTTTCGGAATGAAATGGGCCGGGTTGTGCGAGATCTGACACCATCATGGATCTTTTGTTTTTGTTCTTCATTTTGTTTTTGTTTCCTTACCAATAAAAATGTTTTGCATTTTAAATTGGATATTTTATATATTTTAATGCATGAAAAAAAAACTCCCTTCATTAAATTACTAGTCAAAAAGAAATTGGACTTCACTCCACATTTCATGACTTTTTTGAAGCCTATTAACAACGTACCATTTTATTCAAAATATACAGAGAGGGCAATGTTATCACTTCTTAGGATGCAGATTGACTACAAAAAACTTCAATGCAGATACTAATTTTATTAATTGCACATTTGGAAAGATATTCAAAAAGGTTACGATAACCAGTTCTATTTCTCTACCTATATATATACCCACCCACATGGTTCCCATCAATATTTCAACAATCAAAGTAAAGTAAGAAAACTAACATTCAAGAGGGATAAAATCATGAAACTCTTAGAAAAAATGATATATGTAGATTGTTTTATGATAATATTGGTGACATGGTTCGTGTCCATGAGTTATGGTGACATTGGTGATGTAGCCGAAGCACCCATGATTGGTGATGTAGGCAACCCAACCAACGGACTCGACACTTCTTGGTATGACGCACGAGCAACATTTTACGGTAACATCCATGGTGGAGCCACTCAACGTAAGTTGAAAAAAAAAAAAATATTTTTCTTGAATCTCCAATTATTGAATTGATGTTTTGTTCTCAAAATATTGTATAGGCTGCGATTTTTTTTATTTTGAAAAATTAAATGCTTATTTTTGTATTTGCGATTTCATTTAAATTTATTTTATATTTATAAAAAGAACAAATGTGTGTTTTTTCATAAAATATACTTACGAAGTATAATGTAAATTGCCAAATAGTTTTTTTTTTTTGAAATTTAAAAATTGCCAAATAGTTGTTTCTTCCGTTTGTATTTTTCGACCAAAGAGAATTATTTTTGAAATACATACACATATACAATTCATTTGGAATACCAAAAAGATACTACTCTCTATGGATCATTCTAAGTGATGTTCAAAGTTTCTACACACAAATGAAGAAAACATATAATTTTCATTTAATTTACCTCTTTTACATAAAAACACCATTAAATATAAAATAAATTCAATCAATAAGAAAACATAATGCAAAATATGATTGGTCAAAAAAATTAAATACATTTAATTTTTACGTAGAAAGTTGAAAATATCACTTTAAATGAAACAAAAAAATCGCTAAAACATCAATTAAACTTATAGGAGGAGTATAAGATAACATGTTATCATAAATAATCTTAATAATGCACTTTATATCTATATTTTTTATTTAATAGAGGGAGCTTGTGGATACGGTGATCTAAACAAACAAGGCTATGGTCTAACCACAGCGGCGTTGAGCACAGCGCTCTTCAACAATGGGTACACATGTGGGGCTTGTTATGAGATAACGTGTGCACACGATCCACAATGGTGTTTGCCTAGATCCATCAAGATCACAGCAACAAATTTCTGTCCACCAAATTACACCAAAACCAAAGGCGTTTGGTGCAACCCACCACAAAGACACTTTGATCTCTCCCTACCAATGTTCCTCAAAATCGCCAAGTACAAAGCCGGGGTTGTCCCAATTAGATACAGACGTGTTCCTTGTACAAAAACTGGTGGCGTCAAGTTTGAAACCAAAGGAAACCCTCATTTCCTAATGATCTTGCCATACAATGTAGGAGGAGCTGGAGATACAAAGCACATGCAGGTTAAGGGAAACATGACTGGGTGGATAACAATGAGAAAGAATTGGGGACAAAATTGGACAACTGGTGCTGTGTTGACCGGTCAGAGTTTATCGATCAGGGTTACGACGAGTAGAACTATCAATTGGGCTTGTCGCCTGTAGGTTTAACCATGACCAAATATATATGGGTGGGCTTTGGTCCGATAATAAAAAATGGTCTAATTGGGTTTATGACCGGTTAAGTCCGCAGACAAAATGGGCTCGATTATATGGCATTGGGCAAGCCCAAATTTCTAAAAATATAGGGTTTTAAAATTTGGGAGAAAATTTTGGGAAAAATTTCATACCTTCTGCGAATCTCTCCATTTCCATTTTTCCATCTCCGTCTCTGCTTCATCTCAAAAGGGTAGTCGTAGAACAGAGTTTCGAATTGCTCCATCTCCATCTCTCCATCTACGTCTCTGCTTCATATTGGAAAATGGCGTTGCCCACATTTTATTAATGTCATGCCAAAAAATTGGGGATTTGGAAAGACTTTTGATGGTAGGATTAACTTTTAGGAGAATAATTTGAGTTTTTTTAGCCGTGTCCTACATAATAAGAGATATATTGGTGCAATGAGTAAAAATAAATGATATTATTATGTTATTTCATTAGGCAACAATAATGATCTGAACCAAACCCAAACAAAAAGTCGAACCAAAAATTGCATTACCGAACGGAAACGAATTACAAATGGTTATAAATATGGTTTATCAAATAAAAATAAATAAAAGCAGAAGAAACCGAACATATTCCGAGCCGTAAACCGCATTACCCACCCCTAACTAGAACCTTTAAGAGTTATTCTGTAAATGTTTATTCAGTTTTAAGTCCTTTTGACATGGCATTTAAGTTTCTAGTTTGATTTAATTATTTAGTTTTTTTCTGTAATTATTCAGTTTGATGTTAGTTAAAACCTAATTTTTCGAATTTAATCACAAATAATCATACGAAAACTATAAAACTAGAGAGGGGGGAAATATCAAAATAGTATTAAACAAAAAAAAACATATGTTGAAACAAGATTAGTACTGGTACCAAACCCAAAGCTTGGTCAATAGTCAACACTCAACATTTTTTCAAACCATTTTATTCAAAATACATATATGGCTTTTTTCTATTTCTGGCTGATTACATATGGTAATTTAAAATTCTCAGAATGCAGATTGACTACATAAACTTCAATACAAATACTAATTTAGTATATGCACACTTGGACTGATTCTAAAAACATAGCAAAAATCAGTTCTATCTCTCTACTTATATATATACCCACCCAAATGGCTCCCAAGTGCCATCAATATTCATCATCAATCAAAGCTTAGTAAGAGAATATCATTAAAGAGATATAATAATCATGAAACTCTCAGAAAAATTGATATATGTAGAATTTTTAATGATAATAACGGCGATATGGGTCGTGCCCATGAGTTACGGTCATGGTGCTGATGTAGCCGAAGCACCCGAGATTGATGATGTAGCCGAAGCGCCCGAGATTCATGACCCAGCAAGGGCACTCGACACTGCTTGGTATAACGCACGAGCCACATTTTATGGTGACATCCATGGTGGAGAAACTCAAAGTAAGATAATAATATAATATATTTTCAATCTAATTACTATTTTTTTGTTAAAATTATATGGTTCTTGGTTACAACGAGTTTAATGATTAAAATGATGTTTTTTTTTTAAATCTTCTACAAGCTGCGATTATTTAAATGCTATTTTTTGCATTTGCGATTGCCTTTTCCTATACTTTATATTTTTTTTCAAAATAAAAAACATTTTCAATTTTTCCATAAAATATAAATTATAACTCAAATTCCCAGCTAGTTTTCTCTTTCGTTTGCATTTACAATTTGATTAAAGAGGTTTTTTTTTTAAATACACATAAAGATGTATAATTCATTTGAAATACCAAAAAAATCAATAAGTGATAGCATGTAAACATTTTTATCCAAATTAAAAAATGGATATCATGTAAACATAAAACCAACACATATGTAAACAAACAATCAAAGTAATAATTAATTTTGAATAATTATTACGTACTCACTTTTTTCATTATATATTCAATAGAGGGAGCTTGTGGATACGGCAATCTGTTCAGACAAGGCTATGGTCTAGCCACAGCAGCGTTAAGCTGCATGATCCACAATGGTGTTTGCCCGGATCCATCAAGATCACTGCTACAAATTTCTGTCCATCAAATTACACCAAAACCAAAGACATTTGGTGCAATCCACCACAGAAACACTTTGATCTCTCGCTACCCATGTTCCTCAGGATCGCCAAGTACAAAGCCGGGGTTGTCCCAGTTAGATACAGACGTGTTCCTTGTGCGAAAACTGGTGGTGTCAAGTTTGAAACCAAAGGAAACCCATATTTTTTAATGATCTTGCCATACAATGTAGGAGGAGCCGGAGATATTAAGTACATGCAAGTTAAGGGAAACAAGACCGGGTGGATAACAATGAAAAAGAATTGGGGACAACATTGGACCACTGGTGTTGTATTGACCGGCCAAGGTTTATCATTCAGGGTTACGACGAGTGATGGGATTAGAAAAGATTTTATGAATGTGATGCCAAAGAACTGGAGATTTGGACAGACTTTTAATGGAAGGATTAACTTTTAGGAGAATGATTTGAGTTTTGTTTGCTATGGCTTACCACCAACGTATGTTTGCAATGATTCAAATAAAGGAGATATTGTTTACGTTACTTAATTTAGGCAACAAAACCGCAACCCAAAATGATGATTTGAACCAAACCAAAACAAAAACCGAACATAATTTGTTTATAAAGTATAAACCATTTGATTTGTAATTTTCAAATCCAAAAACCCGTAACCATAACCGAGCTGAAACCCCTTTTGTGTAACCAAACCATATTAAACTAAATCAATCAAAATTCATTAATTATTATGATTTTAATTATATATATGTTCTAAACATATATATATATATATTATTTTATTTTTTTTTAAAGAAGAAAAAAACACATATAATCATATTAACTGAATCATATATATAAAAATAAGGTTTCACTCTCTCTTTTATTGGTCCACTTGGCAATGCAACTTTTAAGAAAAACAAAAAATATTTATTTCCATTTATACCACAAATAAAACATATTTAATCATATACTTTTAACTCACATTTTAATATAAAACTGAAATCATATAAATTAGACATTAATTATATTTCTCCACTCAATTTTATTCAAACTCACAATAAATTAGAATTGTAAGTCCCATAATTTTTTTTTTTCTAAATGTAATTTTCATCATTTCTCATCCTATAAATAATCATTCTCTTATTCTCTCATTTGCTCATCCTATATCTCAAATCTTAAATATTTTTTGTTTTGTTTTTTGTTTTGTTTTTTGTTTTTTGTTTTTGTTGTTGTTGTTGTATGGGTTAAAAAAACCAATTGAAATATCATTGTAAAAGCTTAATTCTAAATTTTTTAGATTTAATCCGTAATACATGTGTAACTTGGTTATTTATTATTACAGTTTTATTTTATAATTAGATGTGTGAAAAGAGATTAACATGTTCATTTAACTCATCCTACATCGGAAAAATGTTAATTCTAACACGCTCGATTCACGAGTTGTTAATTTTTTTTATCAAGATGATTTCTTTTGTTACGTTTAAATATATATATATATATATGCTATCAAATTAAAATTTTATTATATTATATTTTTTTATCAAGGTAAAATATAATTTTTACAACTAATTTTTATGAAAATATCTTATTTGTTTTTGGGGAACTAAAAAATATTCATTATTAAAAAATATTGTTGAGATAAACTGTTCGACATGTCTAATATTTTAACAATGGTTGTGTTGAAAAATAATAAAATGAGAATTTATTAACCCGTATTGCAGCGCTAGGTTAACGATATTTTAAATTTATACTAATGTCGTCATATAACTTGTCCCGTGATATTATAAACTTAAACGTTTATATATTCATAATATTTTAAGCGTTTTATAAATTTTGAATGTATCGATAATAATATTTAAAACTTTTAAAAATTTTAAAATTTATTATATCTGATATATAATGGTTCAACTAAAGGTCTAGATTAAATCGAATACAAACGTTTAAAATTGGATACTTATTAACTTAAAAAATCTTGAGTAATCAAAAATCTATAATTTTATTACTCAAACTAATTGCTCATTCGAATTTAAATTCATTTTGGTCTTATTTATAATATGTCTCTAAACCATTATCTCTACTAACCAGGAACCTAATCCAGATGTTGTGTTGGATGGAACATCCCATAGAGGTTATTTCAACAACATTTTACCCCCAAATTAAAATCATATCCAAGCATCATTCACATACGTAACATTGCCCATTTTACATGATTCAAACTTAAATGGTCGCTAAACATGGACACTAATATCAAATAGGTACTCCTTAAACAATAAAAGAATTTGTATGGCTCACACTATTTATTACTTGCCGGATGGCAGGATTGATTCACTTTTACTAGGTTTCATATAATATTACCAATGGAAAAACACATTTAAGCTCTTTCAATTGACTACTATCTCATATTTTTCATATCCAGTATACTTTTTCATTACCATCTCTATTGTTTTGCCATATTTTAGATCATAAATTTTTATACTGTCCGATGAGACCTTATGTTTTTCATTTTATTTCCTATTACCTTGCTTATATTTTAAAAATGTTTTCTCTCGGATACTTTCAATCTTCATTGGTCTAACAGTGCCTCCTAAATATTTCATCTTTTAATCCTCCACAACCTTGTTGTAATTATTATGCACTCATACTTGTTGACACTCGAAGATGGCATGGCAGGCACCTCAAACACATTCGAAATCACTCACACCTGATGATTTACATCATAAAGATGTTATCGTTTCACCACTCACTCAACAACTCTCAATTTGGCATCCAATGCTGCTATACCCTTGTACTGTTGGACATGATCAGATGGACGACGGCAATACCAAAGTTCATTATTTCTCCCTCCTGTCTTTTTACATATTGGAGGCGATCACATGTTTTAAGTAGGCTGTCTTTTGTTACAAACTGTACCTGGTGAAATCACTGATCCACTTAGCCGGACTTGACCCATATACGACAAAGTTGATAAACAGGCACCTACTTAACCGCAAAGCACAGAGAACATGCCAATTTATGACACTACTTCAAAATCTCTCATTCATTGCGCTGAGGTAGTTTCTACCTAGTCTTCTTTTTGATTACAAGTTTCCATAACCTCTCAACAATCGCCTTCTCATCATATATCTTTCATCGCCATTGCACACTGCAGCCCACCAAAGGTGCACTTGAAGGCATCCCTCTAGCCTTACCATCCACTGCCTTGGAAGGTTATTATTCATTAGGAGATGATACTCAACAAGTTGATCATGTTGAATTGAGTGATTCATCCCCTGCCAGAAAGAGAGAGATGGCTATTCTTTCAGAAGCCGAAGCCAACCTTGTTTCAGTTTTTTTAAGGAAACCTCAAAAAATCCTACCCTATTACTGCATGAGCTTGACGTTTCGCTGTTTGACTGTGTTCATCAAACAATTTTACAATCCCCTAACACGTAAGATATCTCTCTTGTCTCCACATTTTAAAAATATGTTCATAGTGCACAACCTCAATTACACTTTGATTTCCAGGGAGCATCTTACGCCATGTGGGTACCTCATCACCAACAACTTCCTTCTCGATTTGGCCGCAAAAATGGGTTTCTCATCTGGTATGTTATCCACTCACTAAACATGTACATCTCACATCATTCACCATTAATTTAACACGATTTTTTTTAGCACATTGAGGTGCTAGTCTCCATAATTGTTCGTAAATATACTCAGACACTTGCCAGTGAGCAGTCTGCGTTTGTCCCTACATGGTTTGCCAACGCTTTGCAGGCAAAACATCGAGCTTTCACTATTGCCAAAAATAAGTTGAGAGTCAAGTGGTCAGACCAAATCATACGATTCGTTTGTTGCCCTCAGTCAGAGTCATTTTTCTAGGTTGATACAATCTATTTACCAATAATCTAGGACAATGAACATTGGGTTGGCCTTGTAACCCATCTTGGTAATTGGCTTGTTGAGATTCTTGACCCCAACGTTTGCCTTTACAGTCATCACAAGGTGGACCATTTCATGGCACCAATCGTGGAAATGTTACCATATATCAAGGTTGATCTGGGAAAAGATCTCAAGATGAAGTTTTACATCAAGGTTGCTATGAAGAAGCCAACAATAGAAGGACAGACCTTCTGGATCGAGGAAATGGATCAGCTAGCTGATGAATTGCTAAAGGAGCTTGCTGAAGAAGATCACCTTCAAATTACTTTGACCAAGAGTGGTAAAGCTGGATATCTCCACAATGAGACCTTGAGCTATGAGAAGTGATCCGCTGAGTTTTTAAGCTCAATACACGCCAATTAACCTTGCGTGCAAACAATACCACAATCTAATAGTATGTCGCTTGTAGCACTTAAGGTATCGAATCCACAGGGAAGGACGAGAATAACACACCAAGAATACAGGAAACTAATCAAGGTAAACGGAGAGATGTTTTTGTTTTCTTTGGTTTTTATCTTAATGTCACAAGGTAGAGATTGAAACAGAACAAATGCAGTAAATTGGTAGAGTAAATAAAGACTAATGAAAACAACCAATGCAAAACAAAATTAAATGAAATGATCGGATTAAAAGATATTTTAAAAGTATAGATAATTGGAATGGCAATATGACAAGGGTGATGATAACTTGATGGATGAATATTTAAACAACTAATCCATGCTCAAGTCCATGACATGAGTTCCTTAGATAAATTAGTTCATTCTCATGAAACTAAAGCCTTTACAAACCATTTGATTTAACTAATCTTTCGATTGCAACCCAGCGATTTATAAGCAATGAATACAAACTCATATTTGTCATCTATTTCATCTTAAAACTCAATTTTCGTTGGCTAAGAAATATAACACATGCATAGACGGTTTGGATTATTTCACAAACCTTTCGGATGTGAAATAATCTAGAATCTAGAAAACTCTCTTTTGAAGCTCATTTCTAGCATTAAGTTTGTTCTAAGCATGATCATGAACAAGACTACTTAACCATCAAACATCATTTACAAGCCTCAACACCCTAGATCTACCAAACCAACAATCCAAAAGTCAACTACTCATACATGATAAAATTACAAAAGTAAACCATACAAATCATATAATAGCAAGACATAACCAAGATTTTAATAAAAGATTTGAATGATTGTCCAAAACATAAGTTTAGATGATGATTTAAAAAGCATAAGAACACACACAAGAACACTCAAGAACAGAGAGAGTGGTTAAGAAACGTTTGGTAAAAGTCTCCCTTCCTTATTGTATACACAAGTTGAAGTCTTTATAGTGGAGTGTCGGCAATCGGTTTGCCCGATCGGTTGCAAACCGATTTAGAGTTTTGAATCGGTTTGCTCGATCGGTTGAAAACCGATTCAGTACTTTCGTAGGGGATCCTCTATTTTTGCCACTTGGTTTGCTCGATCGGTTGTAAACCGATTTCAGGTTTTGAATCGGTTTGCTCGATCGGTTGCAAACCGATTTAGAGCCTTTCGTATCTTTTGGCTTGAAGTTTTTCGCCTTTCCTCGTGTTTCTCCGTGACTCCAAGAATCCTGAAACATAAACACAAACTAGAGTAGAATATGCGATATATAATCCAAAACTCCTAACCCACTATAAAACTCGAAATAACAACATATTATACATAAATGCTTCTTAAATCATAAATATATGCATATGAAACAACATGAAATAAGGGCTAATTGTGTTAAACACATGCATATCAACACCCTCAGACTTGCCTTTTGCTTGTCCTCAAGCAAACAAATAGACAATGGTTTCAAATATAAACTTTTCGACGAATGAAGTGAGATGCGAAGACCAAGTTTTACTATCACAAAATCCTTATGCAACAATCTTCAAAGCTTATAAGCAGTTACATCATCTCAACCAACTCCTTAACATTCATTTCAATTTATGGTGCAGTCTCGCAAATGAAAAACAAATAGTTCTTAGTCGGTTTAGGTAAAGGCCATTTAGATGTGGTTTCAAAACCGATGCTTGACTGTAGTGGTTTTCTCTCAAATGAAGGGAATGTTGGACAATCGCAAAATCCATCTAAGAAGGAAAACAATTAATGTATACAAACTCTTATCTCTCGTTGTTCTACCCTTCTTGGAAATACGACCCTAATCTCTACCCTTTTCTTTTGTTTCCTTAACCACAAAGTTCAATGATCCATTTCTTTTTCTTGCTAATTACCTAGGGAAATTCCTTTCAATTCCATTCTTAGCTCTTTTTTATTTTCTTGTAAAAACTTATCTTTCTTTTCTTTTTAAATATCTAGAGCTAATCATTAATCTTAATCCCTAGGAAGCTTTCTCATATCATTCATTGGACCTTTTATTTCTCATCTTTTCTTCTTAATTTGTTTTCCTCTCAAAATTCAACCACATTTTTGATCAAATCGCTTAAACTCTTCCCTTTTTTTTTTTTTAACCCATCCTTGTTTTAACCCATCCTAGTAGCTAGTTTTATCGATGTTTTCAAAACTTAGCTAAAACGAGAGCTAATCCTTTGTCGTTCTCGATACTCTCAAGATTTTGCAATCTATAACATTATCACGAAAAGACCTCACTCACAAATCATTTTCATTTTGAAATAAGGGGTTAAGGTCAAGGATAAGGGGACCATTTTCCAAGTGAGAATGGCCATTCGGGTTTACAGAGATTGGTAAAGTGAATAAGAAAACCCGAATGTGTCTTTTCAGAATTCCATAAGAACGCATTTAAAGACCATAAGCGAGAAAAGAAATTAAATTCGGATTAAGCTCAAATTCATAGAGTTGGTATCAATGAGATAATGCATATAGATTTTGAAGTTCGGATATGATAAATTTTTTTTTTTTTTTATGATAACAAACTGGTCTTGCATCTTAAAACATTCAACATTTGCAAACTCACACACAACTTTAAAAATAAACAATCCTAAAATAACAATCCCCGGCAACGGCGCCAAATTGACTCGCTGAGTTTTTAGGCTCAATACACACCAATTAACCTTGCGTGCAAACAATACCACAATCTAATGGTATGTCGCTTGTAGCACTTAAGGTATCGAATCCACAGGGAAGGACGAGAATAACACACCAAGAATACAGAAAACTAATCAAGCTAAACAGAGAGATGTTTTTGTTTTCTTTGGTTTTTATCTTAATGTCACAAGCAAAAGATTGAAACAGAACAAATGCAGTAAATTGGTAGAGTAAATAAAGACTAATAAAAACAAGCAATGCAAAGCAAAATTAAATGAAATGATCGGATTAAAAGATATTTTAAAAGTATGGATAATTGGAATGGCAATATGACAAGGGTGATGATAACTTGATGGATGAATATTTAAACAACTAATCCATGCTCAAGTCCATGACATGAGTTCCTTAGATAAATTAGTTCATTCTCATGAAACTAAAGCCTTTACAAACCATTTGATTTAACTAATCTTTCGATTGCAACCCAACGATTTATAAGCAATGAATACAAACTCATATTTGTCATCTATTCCATCTTAAAACTCAACTTTCGTTGGCTAAGAAATATAACACATGCATAGACAGTTTGGATTATTTCACAAACCTTTCGGATGTGAAATAATCTAGAATCTAGAAAACTCTCTTTTGAAGCTCATTTCTAGCATTAAGTTTGTTCTAAGCATGATCATGAACAAGACTACTCAACCATCAAACATCATTTACAAGCCTCAACACCCTAGATCTACCAAACCAACAATCCAAAAGTCAACTACTAATACATGATATAATTGCAAAAGTAAACCATACAAATCATAGAATAGCAAGACATAACCAAGATTTTAATAAAAGATTTGAATGATTGTCCAAAACATAAGTTTAGATGATGATTTAAAAAGCCTAAGAACACACACAAGAACACTCAAGAACAGAGAGAGTGGTTAAGAAACGTTTGGTAAAAGTCTCCCTTCCTTATTGTATGCACAAGTTGAAGTCTTTATAGTGGGGTGTCGGCAATCGGTTTGCCCGATCGGTTGCAAACCGATTTAGAGTTTGGAATCGGTTTGCTCGATCGGTTGCAAACCGATTCAGTACTTTCGTAGGGGATCCTCTATTTTTGCCACTTGGTTTGCTCGATCGGTTGCAAACCGATTTCAGGTTTTGAATCGGTTTGCTCGATCGGTTGCAAACCGATTTAGAGCCTTTCGTATCTTTTGGCTCGAAGTTTTTCACCTTTCCTCGTGTTTCTCCGTGACTCCAGGAATCCTGAAACATAAACACAAACTAGAGTAGAATATGCGATATATAATCCAAAACTCCTAACCCACTATAAAACTCGAAATAACAACATATTATACATAAATGCTTCTTCAGTCATAAATATATGCATATGAAACAGCATGAAATAAGGGCTAATTGTGTTAAAACACATGCACATCAAGAAGCTGTTAGACTCACACAAAGCAGTAGCTGGGTCTGAAGTCTTTGAGGATTTGATTGGGTCAAAAACAGAGGTCATGGCAGCAAATGAGGAAAGTTCAACTCAAGCTCTACATGCTGACTCGACCAAACAACTAGAGCTAGCTTCAACTCCCCCAGAATGCTTAAGCTCGACGTCTAAGCTCGACCTGCACATAGAGTCTACCAATCCCGCACCAGATGATCGGTCATAACTCAAGGCACCTAAGAAGTGGTCCAAACGGCAAAATAAGACCATGAAGGAACTGCAAACCACTGTGAGAGAACTGACAGACCTAGTGAAAGATATGAAAGGCCAAATCAAGGAGCTCCAGGGTCAAATTAGTGGCTCTTCTTCCAGGAAAGCGATCCAAGGACCATTCAGCATCAAGGAAGCTCTACCTTATGGAGTCGCCACTTTGGTTAGCAAAGAAGGAGCTGAATTCAGAGTGAATGGGCAGAGAGTCAAGCCCTATATGGCTGATTTAGATCATTCCATAGGGGACCATAGTTCCTCTCTATCAACCACCTTAGCCCTAATGAGTATGAAAAGTCAAGGTTAGAGATTTAAAACAAGCTCACTTGGGAGGAAGTCCCATGACGATTTGTTTTTCTAGTATTTCAGGTGGTCAAGCCTCAGGAAAGGAGTTTGAGAAAGAGACGATCAGAAATAGAAGAAGTAGAAGTGACAAGGGCTCAGACTCGATGTGCAAGCTCGATGGCCACATCGAGCTAGACAAGTTTTTAAACCGATAAAGCTAGCTAGACGAGTCAATTCGAGCTCACACGTCGAGTCGACGTCCTTCTTCACCCAACCTTGAGGTACTACTCTAAAAACTCATTGTATGTACCATTGTATTTTCATTTTATTTTCTTGTTAGCTCCTGAATCTTCATTTGAATTTTTATTAAACAAGGGACTGTGTAATTCAAGTTTGGGAGAGGGTTTTGAGAGAAGTATTTGACTTGTTTTTCTGTGTTTCTTATTTTCACAATTTGAGTCTGCATGAATGTCATGTAAGGCATAGAAAAATCATAAAAATTTAAAAACTTAGAAAAGTTATCCAAAAAAACTTAGAAAAGTTACATCTGCATTTTAAGATTGAGTCTAGTTGCATTTCATTTAGGATTGTTGCATTTGCATAGGATTATGATGATTATAACCTTGTAAACATGCTGATTCATTATGTTCATTAGTTGTCTGATGCATATTGAGTGAGTTTGAAGTGTAAGATAACACCACACTGTGAATGCATAATTTGACATTCTTATCTGAATTGAAACATGCTCTGATTTGACATCATTCCCTATCTACTTGAACCTGAACTTGACTCACAATTATCATGTTTATGCATTGAATTTGAACTCATGGATACTCATATACATACTTGGATTTTCTTTCACCTTTTTACGACTCTTGCTAATCCAAGTAGCTGATTTCCATTATTGGAACAGTTCTCCTACCATTAGCCTAACCTTCTTTCAAGCCATAAATATTTACTAAGTGTGAGGCCTTTTCAGATTGAGCTTGGTAAAAAGTGTTAGGTTTAAGTCGATAAGGATAGTGTCCCATGTAGTTCTAGTTCACGATTTTTGGACTAGATAGGACTAGGTGGGAGCTTAATTCTGAGTATGGAGTTTGGTTGAGAAAGAAAGAAAAGATTGAGAAAAAGGATGAAAGAAATAAAATGTTAAGAGTTCTTAGGAGAGGAAAGTAAAAAATGGAATATGTTGATCTACTAAAGGATTTGGGAGTATGAAAAAAAAAAGTGGTTATGTGCAAATAAAAAGAGAAATCAAAAGAGAAGAAGAAGGGCAAAAAGCCTAAAATGTCTTATGGTATAAGAAGAAAAGATAACCATAGTTGTTAAGAGAACCCAAATCCGCTAGAAATCATCAAGTTCAGAAAACCTCTACTTAGAATGAAAATGTAACAGCCCAAATTTTGGGCAAGGCCCATTACGAAATTAAAGCCCAGCCCGAGGCCCAATTCGAAGCCCACTCCAGTAACCCTAGTGTACCCTCTCCCATTTCTCTATAAATGCAAACCATTCCCCTCATTTGTTTCCACAACTCTTCCGAGTGGCGAAGCTCTGTAGAAATCCCGCGCCGGAGAAACCACCACCGCAGACCATCTCCTGAGCCAAGACCGACCAAGCCACTATCGAGTTTAACCGAAGGTAACTCCGAAAACTGGTTTCGTAAGCTTTTGGTTTCGGTTCATTTCGTATTTTTAAGATCTCTCCCTAACCGCTTCGAATCTCGCAAAACCAAGGCCACCATCGGATACGTGACGACGAGACGAAGCCAGAGAGACCGACCACTGCCGCCGAAAGGAAGCGCGTGATTCCCACGCTCCTACGCGCCTCCACGCGCTATCGGCCAGCCCGCGCGTGACGTCCAAGCGCCACCGCAGCTCGCCAGAACCGTCGTCCACCGCCGGGAAGCCGCCGACCGCCGCCGTCGCCGCCGGTGACTTTTCCGGTAAGCCGTCGCCGGAATCTCGCCGCCGATCGGTTTAGGTTAACCTGTCGGTTTAATTCAATTGATTTCGATTTGATTCCGGTTTACGTTAACCGATTGGTTTAAATCAATTGATTCTCGGTTTAGGCTAGCCGATCCAATTTTGAAATTGATTTCCGGTTTAGCTTAACCGGACCGGTTAGACTGTTGACCGGTTGGGGTTGACCGTTGACCGTTGACTTTTCGGGGTTGACCGTTGACTTTGACCGGTTGACCCGAAAATCGTTTTTCGTCGTTCAAGGACCGTCTGACTCGATTTTTCGTGCTGGTTTCAGATCCGAAGTCGGTTTAATCATTTGAGGTTCAGAAACCGCATTTTTCGACTTTGCAAAGGTGAGGGCTAATTCGTAAACTTTTGTACTTTGTTTGAGGATTCTAGTTACGGATAGTGTAGTACTAAATGTGATCTGTTTCTATGATCGAGTCTAGATAGTTTGCTTATTTAAATTGGACATAGGAAAATAGATGATTCAACGCAATTGTTTGTTCATACTGTTTATGTTAAGTGTTTGTTATATATATATATATATATATATGTATATGGTTATATGGTTATACGGTATCACCGGTACAGAGATGGACTTCTGTATCGTGTCGCATTGTGTGAGGGTTGGGGTGAGGGCAATCCATAATCAATCTGTTGCCCTGCATCTTTAGATCGATAATCGTCCTCTGAGTGGTGAGATTGGGCACTATCCCATAGTTGACCTCGTTGGAGGGTGAGATTGGGCACTATCCCATAGTTACCTCAAGGGTGAGGGTGTGATTGGACACTATCCAAGATTAGGGCAATTGTATGTTGGTTGAGCACTGTAGGTGCTGTGTTTGTTCATGTTTGGTTCTATACTGTTTTGTGAGTAGTTTCTTAGTCGGAGTTAGTGACATCCAGATTAGCATTCCATACCTCACTGAGTAACTCCCCTGTTGCTCACCCCCCCCCCCCTTTTCCCCCTTTCAGGTGAGCCTGGCGAGTAGTTTGGTATTTGACGGGTCGGGGTTGTCGTTTTGGGTTTGATCTTTTCGTATTTCCGCGTTATGTTTATTAAACAATTGTGTTACGGATTTATTGTTGGTTTATTTGATTTTTATTGGATTTATCGGATTGATATTTAATAAAAATGAATGTTTATTTATTGGTGTTATTTATGGTAACACGTCGTTCCCGAGAGTGGGTGAGACGGGTGTTACACGTGGCACGCCGTACCCGAGAGTGGGTGAGACGGGTGTTACAGAAAACAAAGAGAAATAATAATTTGAGTCAAGAAGAGTTCAAGGCAAAAAGAATGCCTTAAGTTAAAAGGGTAGAAATAGGATTATCTTCTAGGTTTAGAAATAGGAAGGCTGAAATGACTTTTGTATATTTGGGTAGATGAGATTCTATTATTATATGCATAGGTTGGCCCTTACCTTTAGCATTCTTTTAAAGCTCAGTCTTTTTCCTGAGAGATCCCTGTTATGAATTGAGGGACCATCTTTGTCTCTTAAACCTTTCCCTTAGCCAAATGAGTTCATTGAATGTGCATAGCTTGATTCACGGTTTCTGCTTAATGAATGTTAGAGGGATTGGTTTATTTGAATGCATGTCTAGGTTCAGACTGAAGTTTGGATTGTGTTGTGAAGAGTATGACGAAAGTTTTTAAAGTAGAGCTCACTCACATTGTATCTTAGAACTATTAATTTGGACATTGATTTTATCACCTCTTCTCCAGCTTATTTTTGTTTGTTTGCTTGAGGGCAAGTAAAAACTAAGTTTGGGAGAGTTGATATGTCTATATTTTACATGTTTTAAGCATCCATTATTGATTATTTTTACATCATTTCGTCTTACATTCACATCATTTATAGTTCTTTTGCATCCACTTTGCATACTTAGTGATTTTTTGCATGAGCATTGCATGCATCCTTGCATTTGGAGCTTTTCAGGTATAAAAAGAGTTTCTAAGGAGAAGAAGAGGATTTTGTGCCTAGTTCGACATGAGAGCTCGACCAACACATCGAGCTTGAGCCATCGGAGACATTTTTGGAGATTCAAGCCGAGCTCGACATGAGAGCTCGACCAACATCTCGAGTTGGAGCCAAAAGGAGCCATCTTTGGAGATTTGGCCTAGCTCGACATGAGCACTCGACCAACATCTCGAGCTGGAGCAATGATAAACTTGGTCTCTGTGTTATTTAACCCGAGAGCAGGTGCTCTCTTAAGAGCGAGTGCTCTCTTAAGAGCGGGTGCTCTCTTAAGAGCGGGTGCTCTGGTAAGACCAGGTGCTCTGTTATAGTGATAGTGAAGTTCGTTCAAAGGGACTAGCAATACACTCTAATCTTTTGCACTACAAATTTCAGCTAAGCGATCAAGTTTGTTTGTTGGTTTGTCACAATAGAAAGCAAGTAAATAAAATCGGTTTTAACAAATGATAATAAAGACGTTAGGCTAAGGAGAATTATCTCGAGAATTAGGTTTTCTAGAACCAAGCATTTCTTCAGGAACATAATTTAGAACCAATCTAGAACTCAACCATAAAAATAAGAGGATCCACTGTCGTGGTATCAACCACTTTATCAATCAATCTAACACCCTAAACTGTCGTTTGAGGTTACAAAGAATGACAAGCATTATAGAGAATGGGATCGATATGTTCACAATTTGCCTTAACATCAACTCCCGTTGGCTAAGGACAAATCGCCCATCCAAGTTCTTTCAAGTAATTCACAACACTTTCGGTAAGTGAATTAAACCTAAAATCAAAGGATAGGTGATCAAGCTAGTCTAGGCATTAAGAACAACAATAGATGAAGATATCAAATGATAAAAAATCCTATTTATGCTTTAGTTCATAAATCCCTCATCCCCTTAAATCCCTTAACCTAACTAAAATGACTACTCAAACATAGCAAGGTGAAGAACAACAAGAAAGATAAAAGAGTTCATAATAAAAATAAAATAGATAAGAGTTTAGAATTCTTCTTCTAGGAAAGAGAAAGACAATCTTCAATCCAAATTAAGAACAAGGAAAGCGTTGGCAAAAACTGAGAAAGAGGAAATGAAAAACAAAAAGATTTTTTATTATTTTTTTATAAGAAGTCTCAGAGAAAAGCGTAAGTGTTTGTGTGTCTTCCGTCTCTCCTTATAAGTGGAATGTTTTTCTCCTTTTTAAAACCATTGTGCCTAGTGGAGACACACAAAGTGCACACTTATTAAAATCCACTTTCTCCCTTTCTTAGTTAAACTAAGGCTTTTTTTTAGCACACTTTCTACTCTAGACTTATATAATAATAGTAATAATATATAAGTCTTGGGTAGTTGGAGGAAGTGGTGGAAAAGTCTAAGTGGGCTTAATTATTTAATTGAGACTTTGCCGTCGATTGCTTTTCTTTGCTGGACAGGTTTCGGGAGCAGGTGGTGAGTGCAGGAGCAGGTGCTCCTTCATCTGGAGCAGGTCGTGGGTGCTCCATTCATCGAAACCTTTTAGAAAATCTTCACTTTTCTTCTATTTTCGGCAAGTCTCTTTGTGAGCTGCAATTCTCCATTTTAGCCACTTTTAGACCTGAAATGACTCAATATAAAATAAAAGACTTGATAAAAACCTACAAAACAAGGATTAGAATGCCTCAGAAACGCATTATATCAAGCAAAAAGGAGCCATCTTTGGAGATTTGGCCGAGTTCGACATATGCACTCGACCAACATCTCGAGCCGCAGCAAAAATGAGCCATCTTTGGAGATTTGGCCGAACTCGACATGTGCACTCGACCAAACACCTCGAGTTCGACCACCGCCTAAGTCATTTTGCCTATTTTATCTTTTTATGTTCTAGGATTTTGACCAAGACTATAAATACCCATTTGAGGTCATTACCCAAGAGGGAACGTTTTTATCCTCTGAACAGTTCTCTGTATCTAAAGAGATTGTAATCCAAACCTACTTTGATCTATTAAGTTTTGCATTTAGTTCTTTCACAAATCTTCTAATCTCTACTCCTTCTTTATGATTATGCAACTTTTATTGATTTATGGGTTTGTGTTCTTCATGATGAACTGTGACTAGTCTCTAGGGTTCTTGAGGATGTGATAGATTAGTGAGGATCTTTGATCTCCTTAGCTGTTTAAGCTTAAATTTGAATGAATCAATTCTGGATTAGTGTTCTTAATGTTAGTTTCTCTCTGAACAATTGGAATTAGAACCCAGGCTTTCCACACCCACCAGGTGTTTGATGAAATGTCTGAACCAACTAATTCCAGAGATTTACATATCTAGCCCAAGAGATTGTTTGTGTAGAGTGTTTATTGGCTTTAATAGGCTGAATCTTATTGCCTATCTTGTTATATTTCACTAATGAAAGTTAGGTCTGGAGTAGCTTGACTTGATGACTTCTATCATGAAAATGAATTTGTCTGCTTTTTAGTCTATTGTCTAGGGATTATCTGTGTGAGTTTTGTTAGACATCTAGGTTGATTAAGGAGAATCACTGGTCCATTACCCCATCCTTAGGAGCTTTTATTTCTCTGATATCTCTTGCTTCATTTGTTTGCTACTGTTAGTTCACCTTAGTTTTAGTTTCTGTTAGTTCACCTTACTGTTTAGCTTTGTCTTTTGTTTCATTATTGCTTTTAGCTTATGTTCATTGAGGTTGATAGATATAAAATCAAATTGCTTGGCTTGACTTAATCTGTTGTGATCATATCCTGTCTGTTAGCATCTCACTCATTTGGATTGATAACCTATTGTATTATAGTGACAATGATAGTGCACTAGGGTAATTGAATAGGAAAAATCCTACTATCACCTAACGCTATTCAAAAACATACCACCAAACAATTTAATTGTCGCAGTCCACATAACACGGCTTATACTGCTTAGGGTGTTCTCCTTTTCCTCAAATACATTATGTGGATATGAAGCACGCCTTCAACCAAAATGGAGCCAATTTACATCAAAGTTTATCCATAACTATCGGATGCAAAACATATCGGATAACCCAACAACTACCCCAACAACCAGCAGTTAAATCGGGCTTGAACATATGGTTCTGTTGTGCCCCGTGCCCTTGCACCGTGAACACTTGTTCAGTTTCAGCCTTGCTTTCTTGGGTTTCTTCACAAAACAAGTAACTGTTAGATATATCACCACCCATCAAACTGCCAATTTACAAATTATTTTGAAATACTTACTCAGAATTCCCTTATTAAAGGTATTCTCTGCTCCTGAGGCCTCCCAGAAAGTCTCCTTGATCTAGGTGGGAAAATTACACGATCCCTTATTTCCTCTGGCATGTCAACTTCACTCTCATCCAATGGTGGATAAATAACACTTGCATACGTTGCAACCCAGGTTGCTGCTTTGAAGCAATCTCCAACCAATGTTCCATAAGCTACCTCAATACTATTTGCTGCCATCATTGCGTGAGCACAGGGGATTTTTATTTTACAATAGTACTTGCAACTACACCGTTTTGTATCAAGTATCACATGATGGGTTCCACCAAACCAGCCTACAATCTCATAACTCCAACTTGAAACATTACCTATCTTGTTCCCACTCATGTTCAACATGGTCTTTGCCATCACTTTATCCACGAATGGTGGTACTAACTCCCTGTTTATAAGGGATTTTTTCCTTTTAGCACTAAAACAACGTGTCAACATGGCACATATAAACTTTAACAACTCAACAATTGGTGACCCCCTCCCCTGAACCAACACTTTATTCAACGTCTCAGCTATGTTGCTCGTCAGTAGATTATAACGATCACCTTGAAAATACACCCTTGTCCAATGTGCCATCCCAATCTTCTCAAGATATAGGACACTCTCATTGTTTTTAGATTGTATCTCTTTGTATAGTTTTCTGAAACCAGCCACTTTGAACTCGCAACAAGCATTTTTTACCATCTTCGCGAGCCCTTTGTTCTTGAACCGTGCAGTAACATTCCTCATTAAATGCACAATACAAGCACCATGATGCGCTTTTGGGAAAACTCTGCATTTGGCAGCATATATGGACTGATGCCTATTTGAAATGATAGTAAGACTTCCACTATCTGCACTGTCGACCACTGCAAATGCCAAGGAAAAACCTGGAAGTTAGCATCTTATCCACTCGCAGTCAACAATACACCTTTATACCTCCCAGTAATATGCGTTCCATCAACTACCAAAATAAGTCTCAGATTCCTAAAACCTTCAATGGACACCCCATATGCTAAGAACATGTACAAGAACCTTTCTACACCGTCATCTTTAGTATTAGTTACTAGACCTGTAATCGTCCCTGGATTTGCTAGTTTAAGCCTATGTAGGTATTCAGCCAACTTGTCATACGCGTCGTCATCTCCGCCTTGCACTTGTTCCATCGCTTTCTCCCTAGCCCTCCAACATATACGATATGATGTTGACACCTTTAGATCCTCCAGTACAAGCTGTTGGAGATCAGTTGGTTTAGGTCCTTTCACTGGCTCACCATACTTAGCCTTATACACAGCAGTTATTACACGCGACATGGGTTTCTTCATGTACTTCTGCTTTGTCTCAATGCTGCATGTGTGTTCAAGAACCGCTTTCTGAATGTCATAGTATCCACTCTTCTTCTTCTAATGCGCCGTTATCCTCCAGTCACACCATTCATCAGCACAGTTACATACAAATGAGTGCAACTTTGTCCTTGTTTGTTTGAAATGAAACATATTGTGTATGACATATATTGCTAATCCTATTTGGCAATCCTCTTTGCTTGCAAACACCTTCCCTATATAAATACCTTCTCCATCATCTCTATCTAGGTCTGGTATGTTGTCCATTTCATACTCTGTATCTTCAAACAAAGGGGGAATATCAAACTCCTCGTCGTCCACATCGTTAAGTTTCCGAAGACTGTCCCCTACATGCAATCCACCTTCGACTGAACTAGCAGAGTTATTAGTGTCCTTTTCCTCAGCTTTCTTGCCATTTGCCTTTCCTCCTATGTGATCCAAGGCATCCATACCATTGCACATTATAACAACTGCATTCGAACCCCCCTGATCTTCTTCTATGAAATTTTCCCAAAACTCGTTATCATAACCTTCTGCCATAACAATTTCACAATTGTTTGATTCTTCAAGAGGCGTTCCTTCCACAGCTTCTTCACATTCCTCAACGGGAGATTCTTCCACACTTATCATTACACTCACATAATCTTTCACAACTACATTCATTTTCGGCTTCACTAACAATTGGCCCTCTCTTACATCCTATTTTTGCCTCCGCTACCTCCACCTCCGCCAATAATTCTTCATCATCGCTCACTATATAAGGTTCACCTACAGTGGGATCCCTCCCCACACATCCTCTGTTCCACTAACACACCCTCCCTCGAACGTCACAAACATGTTTAGTCCTTTGTTGTTACGAGCTAGTTTTAGAAAGAAGGCCAACCCAACCCCTGTTGTTACGAAGATAGGAGGAGTTTTCTCCTCTGTTGCGAATTTTAAGCTTTCCGGTGTCCAGTAACTTAAGCTTACGCCAGCACCCATATCCACCCCAAATCTCTCGCTATGACATGTTTCATTCCATCTAAAGATATACCTTCGAAAACTGGGACAATCCTCCCTTGTTTCGACTTGTTAACCTTAAAATCCCATGTCCTGCCATTTGAACACATCCATTTCCCGCAAATAACATAGCAGTGGTCGTCCAAATGCCCCTGCAAAAAAGCAAAACACTAACTAACTGAACAAAATCCGTCGACCATCTAAGATACGTTAATAACATGATTATTGACATAACCATTATGAACATCTACCGCCGAACACCTTACCACTATCATCGGAGGGGATTCCTCGTTCAAGATATCTATTTTCTTCACTTTTAACGGACACAAGCTTCTCTACCAGATACAAATTTCTATTTTTCTTTATGCTTGGATTAGCGTGCCCACTACTATCCTTTTAGCAACCATGATGATTACTTTAATTAAAAAATACAAACTAATATATATCCGGTTGCGAGAGAACTAATGTTTTGTTCGCAAACGTTATAACATAATCTAACTGAACATTGTACATTTTTACCCTCTAACTCAAGATTCTTTAGTTACTCTTTATGTTAGGGTCAAAATTGTATATAATAAGTAGTAACAATAGAAAAAGTGTCTTATAATTATAAAGTGTGTGTTTTGCTCACAAAACATGATGAATGTGTCTTATTGTGCAAACCTCCCTTAAAAAAAAAATGGGACTCCAATCTACATTTCATGACTTTTTAGAACTTATTATTTATTTTTTATTTTTTTTGAATAACTAATTAGTTTCAGCACTACAAGAAAACCTGCAAATTGTGACCATAATTTGCGACCACATTTTTGGTCACAAAAAGTAGTGACTACGTTCAGACCATTGTGCAACTCATAAATGACTTCGGTGAAAAAGAGATAAAACGGTCACAAAAATAACGACTAAAAGAGGGAGTCATAAATTAGTCTCAAATTAGCGACCGTTCTGATATATATTTCCGACTACAAAAAAGTAGTCGTATAAGGGTCACAATTTACGACACCTTAAAGACTCCATAAACCGTCACTAGTTGTGGTCGCAACTATGGTCACAAAATTGTGACGAATCTGTAATGCATTTAAAATTATTTAGTTTAGTTTTGTGTTGTCATCTCATTTATTCTAACACTATAGATTAATGATACTTAGCTATAAAGCTTAAAATTTCATAAGAAAAAGTTTGTGACTCCCAGAAAAGTGTCTCAAAGTAGTAGATCTTTACGACGCAAAGTTCTTGCCGTTACAAAATAGTCTCTCATTACTCACGAATATGCGACTACCTCCTGAATTTGGGACGAATATGGAACGTTTTTGCGACGTTGGTAATTTTATTTTGAGATTTACCAATATAGATCTCTCCATATGTTAGTATTGGATGTGTTTACAAAGATCTCAACAACATTCACCAGTGTATACAAGTTATATCAAAGTAACTTACGTTTTTATTATGGTTTACTCAAAATTCCAAAACATTACATATAACATTATGTAATGTTAGCTTAACTTTGGAGAAATGTTATAAATTCATTGAATTTTATGTTTTTACACATTTAACTCAATGGTCTTGTTTTATATTGTAATGTCAGTGATTCTAACACAATAGATCAATTATATTTGGCTACAAAACTTAAAATTTCATAAGAAAAAGTTTGTGACTCTCAGAAAAGCGTCTCAAAGTAGTAGCTCTTTGCGACGCAAAGTTCTTGCTGTTACAAAATAGTTTCTCATTACCCACGAATATGCGACTTATATGCGACTACCTTCTGAATTTGGGACAAATATGGAACGTTTTCGTTACACTCGTAATTTTATTTTGAGATTTATAATTCATAAGAATAGGTTTATGACTCTTTAAAAATCGTCACAAAATGATAGCTCTTTAAGACTGAAGCCTACGAGAGTTACAAATAAGTCTCAAAATACTCACATATATGGGACTTATTCGCGACTGACATCTAAATTTGAGACGATTTTGTTACTCTTTAGCGACCCTCGCGATTTAATACATAGAATTACCAATAGAAAATTGTCAATATGTTAAGTTTCAAAGTTTCTACATTGATTTGAACTACTATAGATAGTGATTCTTTATAATAGCAGAAAATTGAAGTTTTCTATATTTTAAGCAAAATTTTTAAACTTACTTAACTGTTATATGTAATGTTAAATAATGCTTTTGAAATGTCATAAACTCATTGCATTTAATGTTTTTACTAATTTAACTGACTGATCTTGTTGTGTATTGTAATATCATTGATTCTAACATTATAGATTGATTTTGTTTGGCTCTAAAGCTTTGAAATTCTTAAGAACATGTTTGTGACTCTTGAAAAATCGTCACAAAATGGTAGTTTTTTAAGACTGAAACTTACGAGAATTACAGATAAGTGTCAAAATACTCACATATAAGGGACTTATTGGTGACTGACATCTGAATTTGAGACGATTTTGTTACTCTTTAGTGACCCTCGCGATTTAATACAAAAAATTACCAATAGAAAATTGTCAATATGTTAAGTTTCAAAGTTTCTACATTGATTTGAACTACTATAGATAGTGATTGATTATAAGAGCAGAAAAAATTGAAGTTTTCTATATTTTAAACAAAAATTCTAAACTTACTTAAGTGTTATATATAATGTTAAGTAATGCTTTTGAAATGCCTTAAACTCATTGCATTTAATGTTTTTACTAATTTAACTGATTGATCTTGTTGTGTATTGTAATATCATTGATTCTAACACTATAGGTTGAATCATGTTTGGCTCTAAAGCTTTAAAATTTTTAAGAACAGGTTTGTGACTTTTTAAAAATTATCACAAAATGGTAGCTCTTTGCGACTGAAGCTTACAAGAGTTACAAATAAGTTTCAAAATACCTACATATACGCGACTTATTTGCGACTAACAAAAGAATTTGAAGTATAGGTTTGTGACTCATAAAGTGTGTCACAAAAGAGTTACATTTTGTAACTAACTTGAAACTCTTTTGTGACTCTTTTAAAACCATTTACATATATACTTTATACAAAATTAATCTTTTTAAAACTATTTAAAAAATAATTATAAAATCTAATCATTTTCTTAATCCTAAATCATAAATTTCAAAACTCTAAACCAACAATTTAATTAGTAATATATATATATATAAATCCAACACTCAAATCTTTAAAAAAAAATTTAATCATTTTAAGCCTAAATCTATTTATTTTTAAATCTAAATCTAATCTAATCATTTTTAAATCCTAAAGGTTTGTGACACATAAAAATACGTCACAAAATAGTTACATTTTGCAACTAACTTAAGACTCCTTTGTGACTGTGTTAAAAACATTTGAAACTATGCTTTACATAAAATCAGTCTTTTTAAAAAATATTTACTTACAATATTAAATCTAGTCATGTTTTTATCGTAAATCATAAATTTAAAACTCTAAATCAAAAATATATGTATATCCAAAACTAAAATCTTCAAAATAAAAAAAAATCTTATAATTTTAAGTCTGAAACTAATTATTTTTATATCAAAATCTAATGTAATCATTTTTAAAATTTCTAAAACCCCAATTCCCAAAATGAATAAAAATAATAGTTATTAGATTATTTATAATGGTTGGATCATTTCCATTCTTTTATAATCAAAATGAATTAATATAGTGTTTTAAAAAAGTTATTGAGGTTTTATTGAGATGAAAGCTTCTCGTTGGCTAATTCCTAATGACAAGGATTGCTCTTTGGTTTATCATCCACCCTTGATAGATTAGATCCAACGGACCAAATCTTCTCCTTCTATTTCTCTTCTCCTCTTCTTCTTTCTTCGATACTTGGTCAAGTCTCAACATTTACCAATTAGACTAAAATGGCTAAGGCAACAAACGGGACTTGTGAGCCAAGAACCAATCGTATCTTCTCCTAACTTCACCGTCTCAGCGAAGAGCTTGTTCGCCGTCATTATGAACCCGACATCGAGCTCGCCTTCCAATACGAAGATCACTTTGGTGGCACGTGGATACGTGTGCGGCGGGTTTAAACCTCCAGACGCGTAGTCGATACACGCGAGTGAGACACCAAGCGTGTTGAGCCCTGCGATCTTCTCAACGTTTGCTCCCGCGATGGCGGACCCTACTGTGTTGTTAACGACTGCGGGTTTTCCGAATCCGGCGAAGAAAAACTCTGAGGCAGTGATGTTTGAATTATCAAACGCCCTTGGATTCATCAGTGGTTTGCAACAGGTAAAAACTCAAGCTTCAGGGTTCTTACTCCAATTCCCAAATCAATGGGTTTGGTGTGTTCTCGGGTCGGATCAAAATAACCCGAGATTAATTTTACTGATTTTGATTTTAAAGTTACTGATACGATGGTGGGTGAAAGGGGAATTCAATTATCCGGTGGACAAAAGCAACGAGTGTCCATAGCAAGAGCCATTGTTAACAAAACGAGTCGAAGCATCAACGAAGGAAAAGTTTCTAGTAAACAGAGGACAGTTGTCGGGTTTCAGGTACGATCAGAAGTATGCTCCAGTTGAAGCATCACCTATCCACTTTCTTGCGATGCGAAATAGGTAATGGAGAGTTTGCTTCTTTCTGGTATGATGCATGGTCGGACTTGGGACCTCTCATATCTTATTAGGGAGAATCCGGTGCTAGGCAGCTACGTGTAAGGAAGGATGTTAGGGTTATTGAAGCGACTCAAGATGCATCTTGGAATATGCCTGCAGCAAGATCTGAGAATGTTCAGTCTTTCTTCATCACTCTCACAACCATTACTCCCCCAGATGGGTCTCGTGGTGGGGATCAATTCCTCTGGCGCAACGCGGCTGGCTCATTTTCTTCTCAATTCTCTTCCAAGCGAACTTGGGAGCAGCTACGGGTACTGTAATGCCCCGCACCAAGATTATGTCCAGACATCAAGGCTGGAACGCTCGCCAAGTCCTTCGGTAACGACAGTTCATTGGGTCAAGTTTCTGAACTTGTTAAGCGACTTAGGCGTATCCCGGTTAGGAAAGTCTAGGTTTTAACCGTTAGATTTAGAATCCGTGCGAAGAAAAACTCTGAGGCAGTGATGTTTGAATTATCAAACGCCCTTGGATTCATCAGTGGTTTGCAACAGGTAAAAACTCAAGCTTCAGGGTTCTTACTCCAATTCCCAAATCAATGGGTTTGGTGTGTTCTCGGGTCGGATCAAAATAACCCGAGATTAATTTTACTGATTTTGATTTTAAAGTTACTGATACGGTGGTGGGTGAAAGGGGAATTCAATTATCCGGTGGACAAAAGCAACGAGTGTCCATAGCAAGAGCCATTGTTAACAAAACGAGTCGAAGCATCAACGAAGGAAAAGTTTCTAGCAAACAGAGGACAGTTGTCGGGTTTCAGGTACGATCAGAAGTATGCTCCAGTTGAAGCATCACCTATCCACTTTCTTGCGATGCGAAATAGGTAATGGAGAGTTTGCTTCTTTCTGGTATGATGCTTGGTCGGACTTGGGACCTCTCATATCTTATTAGGGAGAATCCGGTGCTAGGCAGCTACGTGTAAGGAAGGATGTTAGGGTTATTGAAGCGACTCAAGATGCATCTTGGAATATGCCTGCAGCAAGATCTGAGAATGTTCAGTCTTTCTTCATCACTCTCACAACCATTACTCCCCCAGATGGGTCTCGTGGTGGGGATCAATTCCTGTGGCGCAACGCGGCTGGCTCATTTTCTTCTCAATTCTCGTCCAAGCGAACTTGGGAGCAGCTACGGGTACTGTAATGCCCCGCACCAAGATTATGTCCAGACATCAAGGCTGGAACGCTCGCCAAGTCCTTCGGTAACGACAGTTCATTGGGTCAAGTTTCCGAACTTGTTAAGCGACTTAGGCGTATCTCGGTTAGGAAAGTCTAGGTTTTAACCGTTAGATTTAGAATCCGTGCGATAAGGATTAGGAGCGTATGTTCGGTTGTCGAGAAATTTCTCGGTACGGCCGCGTACCATGACGGAGCGGAACGAACGGTTGTAAGCTGCTTGGTGGGTAACCGCCTTGGTGGGAGGATAAGGACGACCATGCTTATCTGTTTGCCCTTGTGTTCGAACATGATTGGCCGTGTCCGGTGAAACTTATCCGTTCGCCATTGTGGTCGACCGTGATTGGTCACACTCGCTAATGCTTATCCGTTCGCTCGTGATGGTTATCCATTCGCTCTTGATGCTTATCCTTTCGTCCGGTGAAGCCTATCCGTTCGCCTTGGTGTGCGATCGTGATTGGCCGCGTCCGGAGATGCTTATCCCTTCGTTCGCGTGTACGGTCATGATTGGTCGTAACCGTGAAGCTTATCCCTTTTGCGATGCTTATCCAATCCATCACCGAACCTATAAATACCCTCCACCCCTTGACCATATTTCATTCATTCCTCACCCAAAAACCTTAGAAGCTCTCTTAAGCCGCTAGGAAGCTTTAGGAGAAACCGAAAGCCGCGCATCCAATTTTCTGTGAGTTCGGTCGTGTGTGGTAGTACACGACTAGAATGTTTATTTTATTTATTTTATTTATTTATTTATTTAATTATTTAGCATGAGGTTAGGAGTTTAGAATTAGATTATTTCTTGCATAATTTTAGGTAATTGCTTTTAGTTTAGTTAGATTTAGGTTGCTTGCTTGCTTTTAGTTTAGTTAGATTTAGGTTGCTTGCTTGCTTATAGTTTAGTTAGATTATTAGGTTGCTTGCTTGCTTGCTTCTTGATTGCTTGCTTGTTTATTATTTGTTATATTGCTTGTGTGTGTGTGTGTGTGTGAGTGTGAGTGAGTGCTAACTCGCCTCCACGAATCATGCTCTATCCTGATCGTATGCTGGGCATACGTGGTGTTCGGTCCGGATCATGACCGGCCGTTCGACTACATGACGATGTAGTAAGGAATGGCTCGTAAGACTGTGTGTCTTTGAGCGGATACATTGCCTTAGGATATCATCGATTCAGGGGGCAAGGCTTTATCCTTAAAGCCTGTCTAACTCTTTTCTTTTGCTTGTTATTGCATTGCTTGTTGCTTGTTTATTGTTTTGCTTGCTTGCTTGGGGTTTGGGTTGGGTTATTTTGTTAGAGATCCCGGACTCACTGAGTAATATTAGATTACTCAAGATTCTACCATATTTGTTTTACAGGTAACCATTAGTGGGTTATTGTAGAGAGAAGCTGGGTACTAGGAAAGCCAGTGTAGGTTTTATTGCCTTTTTGTAAAATTATGTTTGCAACTATAAGTACATATAGTATTTTGGAGATTAGCTCCCGGCCAAATAAAGTATGTACTTTTGGTAATGTGTTTTGACGGATATATGATATATCTATGTATAATAAAGATGTTTTATAATCGTGGTTGGCCCTTGAATGATTATGGTCTTGTCCGGACCGCCCTAACATTCTTTAATGGTAAGGGTTGGCAAGCCTGGACCCGTGATCGAGTGGGATGATACCGTGGTATGGACGACTAGGGTGATCGAATTCATTTCGATAACCTCGGTTGTCTATCTGCGATCATCATCACGTAGCATCCTTAGCCGTCTTATGCTTAGACCGGTTCGGGGGTGTTACAAGCTTGGTATCAGAACATGGTTCATGATGATCATAGGGACCAACAGTTTTCAATGTTTTATCGAGTAAATGTGTCGCAAAAAGGCATTAGGTAAACTGGCGTACCCATGCTTAAATTAGGTAGTTAGGTTTAGGATTTACCCTTTGTGATGCAGATGTCAGGACAAGGATTAAGTGGAGATCGGCCATGGGGAATGCCACCTGGATTCGGGAATTTGGATTTTAGAGACCTTAGTAATGGTAATTATAGACCTCCACCTGATGGTATTGAGGGTAGTTCATCCACTCCAGATGGTGCAGAACGGAAATCAGTAGAATTGTCTCTCTCGATTGGATCATTGGCAGATCGGTATCTGAATATGCCTAGGGTGTATGAAGACAGTCTTCGATCACCAAGACTTGGGTCAGTCTCGCCGGCTAGATCAGTGTCTGTCTCAGATGGGCGTAATGAATATGTTCATACTCAAGAGTATAGGCCACCGTCTCCGATGATGGAAGAACCTCGGACGAATCGGAATCCTCGAGGTACGCATCCAAATCACAATTTCCAAAGATAAGGAGAAGTCCAAGAACATCAACTACCCAGAATGCAAGAAGAAAGTCTAATGATGAAATTGATGTACGGTATGCTAGAACATTTGAAGGAACAACAACAAATGGCGGTTAATGCACAATCAGGACCATCACCACCACCAAAGTTTCTGGATATGGTGATGATGATGAAGAATATCGGCACATATAAATTTCCAGGAAGTACAAGTCCATATAATGCAGATACGTGGCTGCAGAATATTGAAAGGAATTTTAGTGCAACTCATTGCCCTGAAAGCTACAAGAAAGACCTTGATGTTCACTATTTAGAGAAGGATGCTCTAAATTGGTGGACCAATGTGGAAAAACGTTTCATCGTGCCACCTACCTGGAAGGATTTCCAGCAGGAGTTTGAAAGAAAATATTTTCCTCAAGAAGAAAGAGACCGTCTAGAAACTCAATTCCTAGGACTTGTGCAAGGTGAAAGAAGTGTTCGAGATTATGAAGCAGAGTTTGCTCGACTCCTAAGGTATACTAACTATGGGAATGGAGATGAGCAGGCTGTAATTCGTAAACTTCTTCGTGGACTACGGGCGTTAATTCGAAGCAGACTCCTTGTGGTCGAATTCCGAAATTACTATGAACTAGTAGAAAAAGCTGTGAATGTTGAAGAAGGACTCCTAGCTGAGAAAGATGAGTTGTTACCAATAGTTGTCACAAATGATCAAGTTCGAAAACCAAAGTTTAGTCAAGGATAGACTAAGACTCAACCAAAAAATCAAGAGAAAGGTCTAGTGGAAGGAACTGGTAATCCTCTACTGGTATGTTACAAATGTCAACAACCCGAAAATTTAGCTCGAAACTGCCCTAATGATGAAGGAGTGAAACCAATGAAGGTGAAATCAGATGTTGTGTGCTTTGCTTGCAAGATGAAGGGTCATTTTGCAAATCAGTGTCCGAATAAAGGTCCCATTCTCAGAACAAATCCAGGACAGGCAAATAATCACCCAGTGCCATCTCGCCCTACTTATGAGTCCGCATCTAAGAAGCGAGCTTTAGGAACTAGATTGTATGCTTTAGATTTAGGTAAAACCGATCATTCAGGACCTTCTCAAGGTCCCATTACAGGTATGTATGGGTTTTAACTTCCTCATTTTTATTCGTGTTTTTGTGTGTTGTTTGTGGCGTCTTTCAAGTTAGTTTTAGTTTGCGTGCGTTATTTGGTAAGCAGGAACATTACGTGTTGGTGGAAACCCCACTCATGTATTGTTTGACTCGGGAGCGACCGATAGTTTCGTAACTCCCGAGATTGCTTCCAAATTCAATGGAAATTTTACCTTTAGAAAGGTAAATATTTCCGTTCGAACCCCTGGAAACCAGGCCCTTAAGGCCGAAGCTCTAGTATTAGGAGTACCCATAGAAATCCTGCAGAAAACCTTTTTAGCCAACCTTTTAGTGCTTCCTTTAGAACGCTATGAGGTTATCCTAGGAATGGATTGGTTGTCAAGCAACCAAAGCCATTTAGATTGTGGAAAAGGTAGAATTTCATTCGAAGGAAAGAACCAACCTTCGAAATTTTACCAAGGATTTCACCCAAGTCCGGTAGTATCTTTTGTGCCAGCCTTAAGAGTAGAAAAAGAGTTAGAAAGTGGAGAAGCCTTCTTAGTCACTTTAACAGTTATGGGAAATGACCTGGAAAATGAACTGACGATTGAAGATGCTGAATAATAAGCGAATTCTGCAAGTTCAAGTAACATGGGGTAAACGACACAGGAAAGTGGTCACATGGGAAGACGAAGATGTATTTCGAAGAAAACACCCTGAATTCTTCACTGACGAAGAAAGTATTGAAGAAGAAGGACCATCCGAACCATTTATAATTCGGGACGAATTCTGAAACGCTCGCCAAGATTATGTCCAGACATCAAGGCTGAAACGCTCGCCAAGTCCTTCGGTAACGACAGTTCATTGGGTCAAGTTTCCGAACTTGTTAAGCGACTTAGGCGTATCCCGGTTAGGAAAGTCTAGGTTTTAACCGTTAGATTTAGAATCCGTGCGATAAGGATTAGGAGCGTATGTTCGGTTGTCGAGAAATTTCTCGGTACGGCCGCGTACCATGACCGAGCGGAACAGACGGTTGTCAGCTGCTTGGTGGGTAACCGCCTTGGTGGGAGGATAAGGAAGACCATGCTTATCTGTTCGCCCTTGTGTTCGAACATGATTGGCCGTGTCCGGTGAAACTTATCCGTTCGCCATTGTGGTCGACCGTGATTGGTCACACTCGCTAATGCTTATTCGTTCGCTCGTGATGGTTATCCATTCGTTCTTGATGCTTATCCTTTCGTCCGGTGAAGCCTATCCGTTCGCCTTGGTGTGCGATCGTGATTGGCCGCATCCGGAGATGCTTATCCCTTCGTTCGCGTGTATGGTCATGATTGGTCGTAACCGTGAAGCTTATCCCTTTTGCGATGCTTATCCAATCCATCATCGAACCTATAAATACCCTCCACCCCTTGACCATATTTCATTCATTCCTCACCCAAAAACCTTAGAAGCTCTCTTAAGCCGCTAGGAAGCTTTAGGAGAAACCGAAAGTCGCGCATCCAATTTTCTGTGAGTTCAGTCGTGTGTGGTAGTACACGACTAGGATGTTTATTTTATTTATTTTATTTATTTATTTATTTAATTATTTACCATGAGGTTAGGAGTTTAGACTTAGATTATTTCTTGCATAATTTTAGGTAATTGCTTTTAGTTTAGTTAGATTTAGGTTGCTTGCTTGCTTATAGTTTAGTTAGATTATTAGGTTGCTTGCTTGCTTCTTGATTGCTTGCTTGTTTATTATTTGTTATATTGCTTGTGTGTGTGTGTGAGTGTGAGTGAGTGCTAACTCGCCTCCACGAATCATGCTCTATCCTGATCGTATGCTGGGCATACGTGGTGTTCGGTCCGGATCATGACCGGTCGTTCGACTACATGACGATGTAGTAAGGAATGGCTCGTAAGACTGTGTGTCTTTGAGCGGATACATTGCCTTAGGATATCATCGATTCAGGGGGCAAGGCTTTATCCTTAAAGCCTGTCTAACTCTTTTCTTTTGCTTGTTATTGCATTGCTTGTTGCTTGTTTATTGCTTTGCTTGCTTGCTTGGGGTTTGGGTTGGGTTATTTTGTTAGAGATCCCGGACTCACTGAGTAATATTAGATTACTCAAGATTCTACCATATTTGTTTTACAGGTAACAATTAGTGGGTTATTGTAGAGGGAAGCTAGGTACTAGGAAAGCCAGTGTAGGTTTTATTGCCTTTTTGTAAAATTATGTTTGCAACTATAAGTACATATAGTATTTTGGAGATTAGCTCCCGGCCAAATAAAGTATGTACTTTTGGTAATGTGTTTTGACGGATATATGATATATCTATGTATAATAAAGATGTTTTATAATCGTGGTTAGCCCTTGAATGATTATGGTCTTGTCCGGACCGCCCTAACATTCTTTCATGGTAAGGGTTGGCAAGCCTGGACCCGTGATCGAGTGGGATGATACCGTGGTATGGACGACTAGGGTGATCGAATTCGTTTCGATAACCTCGGTTGTCTATCTGCGACCATCATCACGTAGCATCCTTAGCCGGCTTATGCTTAGACCGGTTCGGGGGTGTTACAGGTACGCTCTCCACTGGTGTCTTGGGCAAAGGTGGTTTGGTTTAAGGAACATGTGCCACGCTACTCTTTTATCACTTGGTTAGCAATGCTAAATCGTCTACCCACTAGAGACAGGCTCTTGAGATGGGGAATGACTGTTCCAAATTCTTGTGTGCTCTGCCTCTCCGGCGTGGAGACACATGATCACCTTTTCTTCACATGTACATTCTCTTCTGCAATCTGAAGGAGATTAGTCTCAAGGATTCTCTCTTCGCCTCCCTCTGGATTACCCAGCTATGCACTCCACCCCATCACCAAGCCGTTATTGTCATTAAACTACTCCTCCAAGCTACAACTTACCACATTTCGAAAGAAAGGAACACGAGGATTTTCACTGGTCTTGCAACGCCGCCTGGTACAATCATTGGCTCCATCGACCGGATATTAAGGAGTCGTCTTCTCTCCTATCCAGCCTTGGATCACCGCACTCCTTCTCTCCTTCAGTTTTACTTTGGTTGTATTTCTTTACCTTTATAGTTTCTTTGTCTGTCTTATAAGTTCTTCTTTTGGTCAAAAACTTTGTAGTTCGGCTTAGAGTTATAAAATCATAACATTTAAACAAAAAAAAAAGGAGTCGAAGCTTCGCCGTCATTCACCTCCACCACATGTGGAAGCTTCCGCCGTCGTTCACCACCAACACATCTCCAATCCTCAGTCACCGCGTCTTCTCTCTGCTGCCATGTTCCCGATCTCCCTCGCCTTATCCTCCGTCGTCTTGTTGCCAGACAAACTCGCCGCTGACCAAGCTTTTCACTGGCGAACCACAACATCGATACTATATATATATATATATACATTTATACACATGTATTTTATTTTTTTTATTTAATTAATTTAGTAAAGAGAAAATTATTTTGTAATTTATTAATTTAAAAATCTGAAAATAAATAAATTTTTTTTTTCAAAATAGCCACAGAGTCGCAAAATAGTTGCTAAGTATATATTGTCACACTGTAGTCGCTAATATACGACTGTTTTATCGAGTCACATTTTGGTCGCAAATTAGCAACTGTTTTGCAACCACCAAAATAGTCTCACATTTACGACCATTTACGACCACAAAACCGTCACACATTTACGACCACAACATATTGCTTCAATATCGTCGCTTATGTGTGACCAGTTTAACGGGTCACAAAAGCATCGCTTATGTGTGACCAGTTAAACGGGTCACAAAATCGTCACAAATTTGCGACTTTTTTTTGACGAAAGTCAATTAGCGACGAACGATTTGCGACCACTGGTGGTAGTCTCGCAACGGTCGTAAAGAGGTGTTTTGTGACTCTTTTATGACGATTTTTGGGGTCGCAAAATGCAAGTTTTCTTGTAGTGCGGGCCTACGCACGTACATTCTCTCAAGCCAAGAACCAGAATATTTAATATGATTCTCTCTCAAGTGATATTCGAACTAGCGATCTCTGAACTTTACATGAGATACTTGACCGGTTAAACTATTGACATTTGGTTTTAGAACCTATTAACATCTTACCATTTTATTCAAAATACAAAGAGGGCAATGTTTTCACTTCTCATGATGCAGATTGACTACATAAACTTTAATACATTTGGAAAGATTTTAATCACTCTACATTTCATGACTTTTTTTACAACCTATTAACATCATACCATTTTATTCAAAATAAAAATACAAAGAGGGCAGTGTTTTCACTTCTCCGAATACAGTTTGACTACATAAACTTCAATATATTTGGAAAGATTTTAAAAGATATTACAAGAAGCAGTTCGTATATATACCCACCCATATTGCTCCAATCAATATTCATCATCATAAAAGTTACGGTAACAAAAATATCAGTAAAGTGGGATAATCATCATGAAACTCTTATACAAAATGATATACGTAGAATGTTTTATGATCGTAACGGCGATATGGGTCGTGCCCATGAGTTACGGTCATGGACCCGATGTCGCCGAAGCACCCATGATTGGTGATGTAGCCGACTCACCTGGAGCTGACGCACTCGATTCTGCTTGGTATGACGCACGAGCCACATTTTACGGTGATATCCATGGTGGAGGCACTCAACGTAAGTTAAAATACTAATATTTTGTCGAATCTAATTATTGAATTGATGTTTTGTTTCAAAAAAATAGTATAGGCTACGATTGTTTTAAATGCTAATTTTTGCATATACATATGGTTTGTAATTATTATATGATAACATCTAAACATAAAAACAAACAAAAACGTAAACAAACAATCAAAACCATAATTATTACATACTCACTTTTATTCAATGTATACAATCAATAGAGGGAGCTTGTGGATACGGTGATCTAAACAAACAAGGCTATGGTCTCGCCACAGCGGCGTTGAGCACGGCGCTCTTCAACAACGGGTACACTTGCGGGGCTTGTTACGAGATCATGTGTGCGCGCGATCCACAATGGTGTTTGCCCGGATCCATCAAGATTACAGCTACAAATTTCTGTCCATCAAATTACACCAAAACCAAAGACGTTTGGTGCAACCCACCACAAAGACACTTTGATCTCTCCTTACCAATGTTCCTCAAGATCGCCAAGTTTAAAGCCGGGGTCGTCCCGGTTAGATACAGACGTGTTCCTTGTGCGAAAGCCGGTGGTGTCAAGTTTGAGATCAAAGGAAACCCTAATTTCCTAACGATATTGCCGTACAATGTAGGAGGAGCCGGAGATATTAAAGCCATGCAGGTTAAAGGGAGCAGAACCGGATGGATAACAATGAGTAAAAACTGGGGACAAAACTGGACCACTGGTGTTGTGCTTACCGGTCAAGGTTTATCATTGAGGGTTACGACGAGTGATGGGATTACAAAGGATTTTACTAATGCGATTCCACCAAATTGGGGATTCGGCCAGACTTTTGATGGAAAGACTAATTTTTAGGAGAATTATTTGAGTTTTATTAGCTAAGAAGGCTTGCAACTAAATGAATTAACAGCTGTATTGGTGTCCCCGATCTGAGAGGACGTGCGGATCTAGATCCAGAACCTTTTAGTTATTCATAAAAAAAGAATTAAAAATAAATATGATATGGATTATTATGATATTAATTTAATTCAAGCATCAATTTCAACTTAAAACTAAAGATTTAACCAGCCGTAGAGATGCCAAAAGCAACCACAACCAAAAAACCAATCTAAGCCAAAAAAAATAAAAATTGTTAGTAATGTATTTGGTTTCATTATTTTAAAATGTGAAAAGCTAAAACTGAAACCAAGCCAAACCCATTTTTTGTATCAAACCAAACTAAACCAAAAGTCATTAAATTTTATTAATTTAATTATATATGTTTTAAAATTGATATGATCATATTAAATAAATAACTATTGTTTCTATTTTTCATTTTTTTTAATCAAAACCCAAACCAAAATTGCATCAAACTGAACCAAAACCATGCTGAATTACAAATGGTTTTGTGTAGTTTCACTTTTTAGCAAACCAGGAAAAAATAAATTTTGTCGAAACCAAACCATGAAACTAATTATCTGATTGACACACAAAAAAACAAAAAAAAAACAAAACTAATTTACCTACATTCTCATCTCATCAACGTAAGTTTACAATCTAATAATTTCATATATATATATATATATATATATATATATATATATATATATATATATATCTGTACATTAGAGTGAATGGGACATTTGACCTCGAGCGTTTAACATGGTTGGAAACGCAAATTTATGTATTTACATATTTTCAAAATAAAACTTTTTTAGTTTTCTTTTAAATATTTTTGTATAAGTATAAACACAACTTTAATTTGAAGGGGGAAACCAAAATGGAAATAGATAGCTTATGCCACAAAGTTTCTCTTTTTCTTTGCGTATTGTGTATACATTTCAATTAACAAAATATATTAGACAAATTGAAAACTACTACGCCATTTATAACATGTAAACGCAAAAGTACATACGTAAACAAACAATCCAAAGCGATAATCTTTATAAATTAATATATAATCACTTCGTATTTCATTTTGCATTTGATAGAGAGAGCTTGTGGATATGTTAATCTAAACAAACAAGCCTATATATGGTCTAGCCACAGCAGCACTACGCACCGTGCTCTTCAACAACGCTTCAACATGTGGGGCTTTTTACATGATCAAATGCACGGTTGCTTCACAATGGTATTTGCCCGGACCGATCAAGACCACAACTACAAACTTCTGTCCACCAGAAGCCCAATGAATGTTGGTGCAACCCAAAACAACAGTTTGATCTCCGCAAACAATGTTACTTAAAATCGGCAAGTGCAAAGCCGGGGTATTCCTTGTTAGATATAGACGCGTTCCTTGTGAGAAAATGGGAGGTGTCGGCTTTGAAATCAAGGGAACCCCTCATTTCCTAATGATCTTACTACAATGCAGGAGAAGCTGGAGATGTTCAGGCCATGCAGGTTAAGGGAACAAGGTCCGAGTGGATAATGATGAAGAAGAGTTGGGGACAGATTTGGACCAGTGGTATGGTGTTAAAGGGTCATAATAACTCTTATTTTTGTAATTTTTAGGGCTTTTTCGCTTTGTATATAAATATCTTGTCGACTCCCGCCGCAAACAGAGACGCAACAGTGCGATTTTGATAGTTTTTAAGGTTGTTCTTAGATTTATAGTTTTGTATAAGAGATCTCTCTAAACCTTTTGATTCTCTTTTTAATTCTATATGATATCTTCTTCTGTTGCTATCATGTGTTCTCTGTTCATGTGAGTAGTTTCATCATTGGGTTTTGAGTTTTCTAAAGAATGATTATGTAGATGCATGTTTAGGTTTCTTATGGGATGGATCATATAGTTCTCTATCTATAATTGTATCTAATGCTTTGATTGAATTATGTCAGTTTAACTAATGCCTAAAATCGATTTCATAATGGCACCAAAAGTGTTTTGTTGAATCGATGGATCTATCCTAGATGGGAAATATTTTCTTAGCCAACGACAGTTGATATTATTGTGTTTTGTGAACTGATTGAATTAGAATATTAATGCTTGTTAGAATTTCTTGAAACAAACGACAGTTTAGTCATTAGGAATGTTCTATCATATATAATTATTACGTACGAAAGCATGATGATTTTAAGTAATTGAAGTTCAAGAACGGTTCTTAATGCTTCTCATAATTTATTTACATTCATTACATAATTCTCTGATGATTTTCCTTTGCTCAATGCGTTTATCTTATTGAATTTATTTTATTTTGCATAATTCTCTGAGTTTTCATAATCTCAAACTAGAATATGAAAACTCATTTTTATATTGTAGCTTTATTTAAATCTATATAATTTTTTGTACATTTTTTTGGTCTATGTAAATTCGATCCCTAAATACTACTGTGTGTTACTGTTCACTTGCAGTATTAATTGGGTTAAAACCTGTGGTTAACAGGTGATGATAAGTGATGGAATTACGAAAGATTTTTATTGATGTGATACAACCAAATTGGAAATGTACTGGACAGACTTTTGATGGAAAGATTAACTTTTAGGGAAATTGTTTGAGTTTTGCTAGCTATCGCTTGCAATGAATCAACAATAAATCAAAAACTGTTCGATCGATTTGTAATTACACTTTTAAAAATTGATTTCCCTATTATTGGTCTACGAATTCCTATATTCTGTGTGAATTCTTGTGATATTGGTTTGATGATCTTTTAATTCTAATTAAAATCCTTAAGCGCTTTCTTTATAAACTTTTAAGAAATACTTGTGTAGACATATAAAATAATATGTGTAAACAAAGATTGCAATAACATTCAAAACTTTTAAAAGATATGAGACCTCGTTTTGCTAATTGATCCGCCTCTATGTTTGTCATCATTCGTTCCATAGCTAAATATCTGATAAGATACTTATGCATTGGATAAATCAAAATAAAATCCCTAAGCCAACATATAATATAAATAGAACAAAGATTAAATGAAATATATGTGGTTCTTATCTATTGTTATATTTTGATAACATCTTCTATTTGATTAGGGTTTTACTTCGTGCTTCATTCTTTAGTTGAAAATTTGACATACAATGAACTCAAACTGCATATTCCGTTATCTATAGTCAATATCGTGCTTCTATGAATGGTTTTTATCTTCTGTTTTTGTTCCTTTCCTACCAATAAATATGGTTCACATTTTTGATTGGATATGTCAGATTTTTTTCTATTTATGAAAAAATAAACCTCATTAAATTAGCAGTCAAAAAAGAAATGGGACTTCACTCCACATTTCATGACTTTTTCAACCTATTAACATCATACCATTTTATTCAAATTAAAAGATAACAATGTTATCACTTCTCAGGATGCAGATTGCCAGATTGACTACATAAACTTCAATACATTTGGAAAGGTTTTAGTCACTCTAGATTTCATGACATTTTTACAACCTATTAACATTTTATTTAAAATACAAAGAGGGTAATGTTTTCACTTCTCAGGATGCAGATTGACTACATAAACTTCAATACATTTGGAAAGATTTTAAAAGACATGACAATAACCAGTTCTATTCCTATACTTATATATACCCACCCATATTGTTCTCATCAATATTCATCATAAATTAAAGTTAAAGTAAAACAAAAAATCAGTAAAGTGGGATAATCATCATGAAACTCTTAGAAAAAATGATATATGTTGAATGTTTTATGATCATAATGGCAATATGGGTCGTGCCCATGAGTTACGGTCATGGAGCCGATGTAGCCGAAGCACCCATGATTGGTGATGTAGCTGATTCACCTGGAACCAACGGACTCGACACTTTTTGGTATGATGCACGAGCCACATTTTACGGTGATATCCATGGTGGAGGCACTCAACGTAAGTTAAAATACTAATATATTGTCAAAATAATTATTGAATTGATGTTTTGTTTAAAAATATTCTATAGACTGCGATTGTTTGAAATGCTAATTTTTGCATTTGCGATTGCATTTATATACCTTTAATTTATATTTTCAAAATAATATAATGTTTTCGTTTTGTTCATGAAATATTTTTACGAAGTATAATGCAAAATGCCAAGTAGTTTATTCTTCCGTTTTCATTTTTTGTTTGCATTTACAATTGACCAAAGATAAAGTTTTTAATAAATACATAAAGCTATAATTCATTTTGAAGACCAAAAAAAAATTACTATCTGATAACATTTAAACATAAAAACAAATACAGACGTAAACAACATTCAGAGACATAATTATTAGGTACTCACTTTTTTCTTTATAAATTCAATAGAGGGAGCTTGTGGATACGGTGACAAACAAGGCTATGGTCTAGCCACAGCGGCATTGAGCACGGCGCTCTTCAACAACGGGTACACTTGCGGGGCTTGTTACGAGATCATGTGCGCGCGTGATCCACAATGGTGTCTGCCCGGATCCATCAAGATCACAGCAACAAATTTCTGTCCACCAGATTCCGCTTGGTGCAACCCACCAAATAGACACTTTGATCTTTCTCTACCAATGTTCCTAAAGATCGCCAAGTACAGAGCCGGGATTGTCCCGATTAGATACAGACGTGTTCCTTGTGCGAAAGCTGGGGGTGTCAAGTTTGAAACCAAAGGAAACCCTAATTTCCTAATGATCTTGACATACAATGTAGGAGGAGCCGGAGATGTTAAAGCCATGCAGGTTAAGGGAAGTAAGACAGGGTGGATAACAATGAGAAGAAATTGGGGACAAAATTGGACCACTAGTGTTGTTCTAACCGGTCAGGGTTTATCATTGAGAGTTACGACGAGTGATGGGATTACAAAGGATTTTACTAATGTGATACCCTCGAATTGGGGATTTGGACAGACCTTTGATGGGAAGATTAACTTTTAAGAAAAATGATATGATTCTTTTTTTAGTGAATTGGTTGCAATAATTAAAAGTAAATGAGATGTTATTTATGTTACTTACTCCATTTGATTTCAAACTAAAGATTTAATCAGAAATAGAGGTAAACAAGGAAACCGATATGAACCAAACCAAAACAGTTAAAACCAAATCGAACCGAAATATGTTTATAAACTGATTCGTTTCATTATTTTAAAACCAAATAAACCAAAATTCATTAAATTTTATTTTTAAATTATACATGTTCTAAAGATAGATATGACCGTATTAAATAATAAATAAATTACTGTTTGATATTTTTTGTTTTACGTTTAACTTTTTATCATAAAAAATCGTACCGAAATAGACCAAAATTGTATTAAATCAATTTGAAACCAAACCGAATTACAAATAGTATATGGTATCAAACCGAAATAAACAAAAAAATCTAAAAGTCGAACTTCCAAACTCTAAACTGGATTTGCCCACCCGTAACCAAAACCATCAAGAGAACCTAGCAAAGGATTATACAGTTTGGTTGAAATTATTCAGTTTTCAATTTCCAATGTTAGGTAAGAACATAAGTTTTCGAATAACAACAAATGATCAAACGAAAACTAAAAATTAAAGAGGAAAAAAAAATCAAACTAATATCAAAGAAAATTAACATATGTTGTAGAAAGATTTGTACTGACGCAAACGATGTTGTGTGTACAGAGTTACAAACCTGAGAGAGAGCTATAATAGGATTAGAGTCTTAAGCTTGTTTTCACTTCCAATCAAGCATATCTAGAAGCCACAAAACCTCTTCTTTTGTGTCAGCAACATCATTGAAATCCAATTGAATCCCGAAAACGTCAAGTAGCCCATCGTTTGTATCCTCAAAATCCATGAAAAGCAAAGAGATCCATGCGCGGATACCGGAGATAAAAGGGTAGTAAGGAGATATGTCGAGATACTCAAAGGCAAGCGCTCGGTACGATGAACGGTCAATATAATCAAAGAAAGACCGGTTGATTATCCGAGCAACCTTATTCGAATCATTCCTTGCCACAAGAACAGAGACACTAACCGACTGATTGAACGGTATAGTAAATCTAGGCTCAGCGGGAACAACCATCTTGTAATCAGGTCTCCCGAGGTGAGTTCTAAGAACATTACTGATTCCTGATGGTAACGTTTTGATTCCGCTTTCCAACGCAACTCCGGGTATTAACCCTGAGAACACCAGTTTATCTTCTGACCATATATCAATGAAAAACTCCAAGTTTTCAAACGACAGTCTTGGAGGAGGGAGCGCACGGTTAAGTCGCCGCTTACTAAACATCTGATACATCTTGTAGTATGTTTCAGTAGGAGGTGTATGCCGTTTGCAAACCGAAGGCCATTTCTTTGCACATTGACATTTCCAATAAAAATCATCACTTGCTATACCTCTCCATTGTTTGCATACACCCATACAAGCCGCGAGATCTTCTCCTTCCAAAAATGGAAACACATTCTTCAATACTTCTTCACATAACATCTTCAACAACTGTACACACAGTAACACAATATGTTACTGAATCAGAACAGACCCTAACTGATTTTGACTTATAAATTGCAACTTTTTGTAACCAATGTTGACTTCGAAGGTTAAGTTGCAAAAAATAGCGATTTCGAAGGTTAAGTTGCAAAATATAGCGACTTCGAAGGTTTTTTTGCACATAACCTTTTTTTCAATTCATTTTCAGAGACCCAATGCTAAAGATCACAAATGTTATCAATTTCATCAACAAAAACTTCGACTTTATGATCAGAACCAGTAATTTTGCTAAGAGCGAGTAAGATCCATTAGAAATGTTTTACGATGAAAATTACAAAAATAAAATAAAAAAGAACAACAATTTTGAACAGACCAGAGAAGTAGAAATCAATCAAATCCAATTGTAATCAAATACAAGTAACGTAATTTCAAAGTTTAATTCGAAATAATCGAAACAGAACACGATCATCGTCAAAACCAAATCAGAACGACGAAGAGTTCTACATCAACGATACGTAGATGAACTAACCTTTATTTTTACATGATCTGGAGACGAAATCTGGATCAAATAAAGAAGGATTTTCACAAGAAAATTGACGAAATTTCACAGTTGGAATTTAATTCCTGGGAAATTAGGGGAAGCAGAAGCCATCATCGGTGTTGGGTAGGATCTTAGGAGAAATGATGATTTAATAATAAGAAGAAAAAAAAAGTAATTAAACAGGCCTTAGAAATAAGCCCATAGAATAGCCCAAGTACAATATGCCATAATGAGACTATTTCTTATTTCTTAATGGTCGAGAAGTTTTTTTTTTGAACTATTTTGGCCGAAAGAAAGATACGCATATTAATTAAAGTGTACGATTTAATATTAAAACAATAAATGTTGTTATTTTTATACTTATGAATTCTATTAATTATATGTATTTTCAATTTTCTCTTATTATTTCTATTAATTATTTATTATTAAATGATGTGGTATTAATTTTTTATTTTATTTGAGTAAAAATTCATATTTCGTTTTTAATACAATTATTTTATTTGTAATTATTTTATTAATTATGATTTATATTAAAATACAAAATAAAAAAATTAGAAGAAAATCTAAAATAACATTAAAATCTTCTTCAACTTTCTTTTTCAAAATCCCTAACTTTACTATATTTTCTCAATCGATCTCCATCATCGATTTCACCATCACTCCGACTAATATCAACGACGTACCAAATGTCCATGGCCGGAATCAAAGCTAACAACGGTTTGAAAATATCGTTAGGAAAAAATATACCGTCACCATAATTGTTGTTAGCCCCGTCGTATATCATTCTCGTCTTCCCATCAACGATTCGATGAATACGCGTTTATTCCTATTCTCAGAGCTAAAACTAACGGAAGATTCGCCATCAATCTCATGATTACATAACCGATTAGAGATGCAACTATGATAGCAACAATTAGGTTTTTCCGAATTTTTTCAATGCAAGCAGCGTAACCGAAATTAACTATTGGTTATTATTGAATTTCTTCTAATTTTTTATTTTATAGTTTAAAAATAAAATAATTGTAATAAATAAAATAATTACAAATAAAATACTTGTAATAAAAACAAAATATTAATTTTTATTCAAATAAAATTAAAAATTAGTGTCACATCATTTAAAAATAAATAACTAATTGAGATGATAAGGGTAAAATTAGAATTATTTTGTTATGATCGAGATCATGATTATAAAAATAACAACATTTAATTTTTTGGATATTAAATCTTACGCTTTAATTAGTAATTGTATTTTTTCAACCAAAAAAAATCATATTAAACATCCAAAGAAAAAAATAAGTGGGAGTTTTTTGGATTTTTCCCGAAAATATTTACATTTACATTAGTTGAATATTTTCACGGAGTTGAAATGATGAAGATTTCAAATAACAAATTTAATGTCATTATTTTAATTATCTTTTTAGCGTATACATGTTTTCATCTTGTTTCGTACTAGAAACTGAGATGGTTGGATAGTTTCAAAATGTACTTCATCTCGAACAAAATGAAAATTCACTTCGATATGTCTTGTCTGTTCATGAAAAAAACTGATGAATTCGCCATATGAAAAACATTTGACTTTTTTCACCAAGAAAATTCAATGGGTGTAAAAAATATTTAAGCCAAAATAAAACGCCAACAAACATTCTAACGACTTGAGTTCGCAAATCACAACCACTACAACCTAGGAATGTGAAATCATGTATTGCTTTTGATTTTCCATGATATAGAAGTATGAAGTATCACCATTCATCAAGCTTAACCAAGAGAGAACATGCAACTTTCTAATGGTCAAGGCAAGGTTCTTCGATAAATTAAGAAAGAATGTGAACGGAATATGGAAATATTACGTCGAGTGGCAAGAGAAAATTTTTAAACACTCAACAAAACAATGATATTCCTAAATTTTAAGAAACATAATACTTCTTGACTTTGCAGAAATATAGTTTTGCTTCATCAAAAAGTGGATAACTTCGCTAATTAAAAAAAAGCCATTATCAGAAATAATATTCGAAGCACAGTTACTTTGTGATTAAGACCAAAAAAAAGTACCATCAGATAGACGAACAACTTCGATGTTAGTGAAATACTTGAGAAGATCAAAGTCTACTCGTTTTTATTGTATAGTGATATTTTATTGCTATCTCTTGCTACTTCCAATCTACCATCTTTTTGTGCACAATTCCAATCTACCATCTTTATTCTAATTAGTAAGGAAAACAAACTTTTATGGCACCACTCATATTTTGGTCACCGTAATAGTTTGATTTGCAAAGTAAACCCTAATTTTCGGAAAAAACTCATTTTAATTTTCCACACTCTAATTTTACGGATGACGTTATCAATATGCCAATACCTTAAAATTTAGAAACTCAAATATATTATTCATTATGTCATTTTTCTTTTTTTGGATCTTATGAGGACATATATTGATTTGAATAAAACCAATTGATAAACGTGAAAAGAGGACAAATAAGTGAAGAGCATGGGAGACAAGAGCAAGGAGGTCAGATTGTGGGATCAGTAGTCACACTCTTCACTGACTTGTGTTTTAGTCTCAGGATACCTTATTTCCCCACCAAAACTATATTCTTTTTTTTTTCTACTTGTATATTTTTTTGGCAAGAAAACATAGGGAATAAAGTGAATTACATCACATGGAAAAGTAGATATTTTCAGGAAAGAAAAAGTTGATGATTTGACGTGAAATTTGAGTATTTTTCTTCATATGTAACTTGAGTTTATCCGAAGTAGTTAATACTTTAGAAAATGGTTTTCATAGCTAGACAACGCTTACATGTAACTAAACTCTATGTGGGATTTGAAAAGAAATGGGGTAAGTGGGTTAATTAATTGCGGTTTGAAAATTAGATAACTACGGGTCTTTACGCATACAAAAGCTTGGAAAAATAAATCTAAACAAGATGGTGTCCACAGTACACTTAGCTCATAATCTAAGAAAAGAGAATTATATTCCTCTAATCTTAGTGCGTCTGAGTTCGATTTCTCACTGCAAACTAAGTCAATTTATTTGGACTGCTAAGATAATTACGATTCAGCCTAAATGGGTGTTTATGAATTTTTTGTCAAATGTCAGTTTATTTTTGGGAATAGTCAATGATGGCTTTTAGGCGGTGGCTCGGTGCTAATCTAATATATATGCAAAAACAAGATTTTATTCACTAAGGATTATGGTGATAATCATTTTGAAAGTCATTTGCTCAAACTAGAGAACTTGATCACTCACGAATTTATATAGATACATGTGAGTTAATATTTTTTGTACTATGTTTTTATATTTAATAATAAAATAGTTGTTGAGAAATGTAAAATTTAATAATTATTTTTTTGTAGTACAGTTTGCAACAATTTGTTTACAGAAGCGTTATTTTATTTTCTTTAAAATCTACTGTGGCTCATTAACTCCAAAAAAAAAAAAGATATGCAAAAGTAGTAACAGAAAAATGAAAAATATAAGAATCAAACTTGAGATATGAAACAATATTTAATTTCTAATAAATAAATTTATGATTTCTCTTTGAGATAGTGATCCCAATAATTTTAATTTACACTACAAGAAAACGGGGCCAATTCAGACGGAATTTCTGGCGGAAAATAATTAGTCGAAAATTTAAGAGGAATTTCTGAGGAAAAACGACTCCTCGGAAATCCGTCGAAAATTTCCGAGGGATATGCTTCCGTCGGAAGAGTCTTTGAAATTTTACGAATAATTCGAAAGATTTCCGAGGATATACGACCGTTGTTTTACTCCGAGGGATTTCCAAGGACTGTCAGAGAATATAGCCATTCAGATGTAGCCGTTGATGTATCCGTTGGATGAGCCGTTGTAATTCAAAATCCCTCGAAAATATCGACTATATGTCCTCCAATGCCCATTCACATGTTTGGAAACAAAATTAGAAACAATACCAACAATAATATATTCTTCAGATCCTTATGATTATTTTTGTTCATGGATGGACAAACCTAAATACAATGAAGAGACATGCAAACTTACAGAAGAGTTCAAAAAAAGTCTTAGACAATTCATGTCAAGACGCAACTCAATCAACTTTGGCCAACTTATGGGGACATGGATCCAAATACCAAACTGACTTGGTTCAAGTCTTTTACGGTAAGTTAAATTTTTAATTATTTTTTATATATTGTGTTTTTATAAATAATGTATAGATTTAACTATAATTGAATTTTTTTTTCACTTGCAGCAAGATTATAATTGGGAACCAGTCTTTGTCAGACAGTGCGTCATCATTTTGATATGCAGGCCAATTCATCGTAACAAAATCACATGTATGAGTGGAAGCAAAAGTGGAAGAAAGACAAGAAAATGTTGAAAGATCTAGACCCAGAAGTATGGAATGAGTTTATCCGCTACTGGAGTATGGAGAATACGGAAGCGACTTCTACACAAAACTTGAAGAATCGTAGGAGCGATCGAGATGGAAAGGGAATAGCGACCCATAATGCGGGTTCTATCACTTTTAAAAAACATGAAAGGAGAATGGTAAATTTTCTAATTATTACTTTTATTTTTTTATTTTATATGTTTTGAGATTTATAACATTTTCTTTTTTTGTAGGCGATCAAGACCGGAGTTACACCGGATTGGCTAGAAGTGATGGAAGAAACTCACACTAGCAAGAAAACCGGACAAATTCAAGATCTGATTATCGAAGAGCGGATCGAGAGGATTAAGTTTCGGAAGATGGAACGGTTTACACAACTCTCTCAAGATGGCTCATCGTCATCGACCGATTTACCCCGCGAGGAAATCAACCGCTTGTGTATCGAAGTATATTTGATATTTTTAAATATTTTATTAATTTATTTTTTCAAATCATTATATACTAATTTTCTTTATTATTATTTAGGAAATTCTCTTAACCAAGGGTCGCAAACCCGGTTTAGGAAGCCTGGTGTCCCAAGACGGGAGTGTCTCTTCGGTGTTTCTCCGAGACACCAAACTTGTTCAACAAATTGAAGATCTTAACCGTGTCGTTCAAGAAAAAGACGTGGTGGTCGAAGAACTGAAGCAACAAAATGCCGGACCCGTACGACACTCGCCTAACTCCAAACTTTCCTAACTGCTCAATATCCAAGATAGTTTTCACCGCCTCCGCCTCAAATGTGATTTCGCTTAGTTTTTTTTTTAAATACATTTTCGTTTAATGTTTAAACAATTATTGTTTCTTTGAATAATGTTTTTTATAAAATGTTTTTATAATTGTTTCTTTTTTAGATTAATTTTTTTAATTATTAATTAAATTTTAAAATTTTAAAAAAATATATATATGGGCCTCGGAAATCCGTCGGAATCTAGAGCCCTCGGATATTCGTCGAAATCAAGGCCCTCGAAAATTCGTCGGAATTTAGGACCCTCGAAAATCTGTCTGAATTTAGGGCCCTCAGAAATCCATCGAAATTTAGGACCCTCGGAAAATCTTCAGACTTTAGGGCCCTCGAAAAACCGTCAGAAATAATTAATCCTTCTGAAATCCTTCGGAAATATTCTATCTCTCGGAAACTCCTCGGAATTATCTGTTCCTCCGGAAATTTTTCGAAATATTGTGTTCTCCCGGAAATTGCTCAGAAATTTCCGAAGAATTTTCGACGGATCTTATTTTCCGATTACCTCAAACCGATGACCTCCGTTTGAAATGCCATTTTTCAAGAGTTTTCCAACGATTCTGTCCATAGAAAATATGTTGTTTTCTTGTAGTGTTATATTAAAATTTGCTTAGTTTCATGGTCGATTCTGAAAACTATAGCTAATAGACGCATTAATTTATTTTTCATTTTTTTCTTCGAATTAATAGGTTGGTCTTTTCTTATTGATATTTTTAATGAAATAACCATTTTCTAGCAATTTGGTTTTATTATATGATGTTAACAGGTTTTACTAATTATAATTATTTAGAAATCGCATTAATTACATGATAGTTTTAAACTCGAGACAACCTATATTATTACAAATGAAATTCATGTATACCTCATACCATAAACATATATTTGGTCGACTAGTGTCCCAAACGTCTAAATTCGACTATATGTTTCTTTATTTCACGTGGGTCAATGATATATTTTTCTCATTTTGCTGCCATATTTCATTTGTTGAATATGAAACTACGTGTAAGTGTTTGAAGACACTAAAAATTATAGGCACTTCTTACTATCTTAGTCCCATAATTGAATACTTTATAAAAAAAAATTTGATATACAAAATGGCGAGTAATGAAGGAAACACAAAGGGGACGAAAAGATGTCTCGTCAACATCTAAATTTCTTTGTAAATTTATTACTTATGAAAAAAAAAAATAGATTGTCCCTTCCCTGTATCATATTGTCCCTCACTGCCACAAACAAAACAAAACCCAAAACATTTTGTTCTCGACTTATATAAACATCTATATCTTGTTTGAAAAAAAAAACTGAAAAAAAAAAATGAATGTAGCTAATATAGTTCAGTATGGTTTGTTTAATTAACAAAACTTATCTACTTTAAGAAAAATAAGTTTTGTTCAAACTGATTGGTTTTGTTATATTCCTGTGTATTCAAGAATTAAATTTGATTAATTTTTTTTTTTTTGTTAGTTCATCACGGAATGTTCGACACTCTAATTGGAATACAGATGTAAAACATGTACGAGCACGTTAATGACTATTTTGGTTATAAAATGATCAACTAAATCATCTACATATATTATGTGACAAGAAGACTAATATTATAAACATTGCTTTACTACTCCTTATAATAACTCTAAAAGTTGAACTTGTTAATCAGTGTACACAATTTCACAAATCATTCACGTGGAGGAACAGCTAAACACATGCTATTAACCAGAAATCTAGATAGTAAACCATGTGCACCAAATCGAAATTATAAAAAGAGAGTCCCCTCCCTTATGGTATTAAATTAATCAAATCTAAAAACCATGTTAATTATAAAATCATTTTGTATAAAAGAAAAAAGGGAAGTTATGTGCATGCAGGGAATATACAGAACATGCTCTCTGTTCACTTCCATGCCTTCCTTCTCTGTCTCCTTCTCCCATGTGCCTTCACATGCCCTTTTCTCTCTCTCTTTCAACCAAACCGGTTTCTGGTTCAACTTCATGGTTCTCATATTTCAAATTAATTTTTAGTTTTTTTTTTTTTCTCCTATTCAATATTCTCGTGTTTTTCCATTGAGGTTTTGCTGGCTCACATGCAACACCTCTCTACGAAGCACATCTTAATACGCTAATTCTCCACCTTTTTCATTGACCAAAATGCCCTTCGAAAGTTTAACTCCTAGAAGTTTCAGGGTTTTACTAAAAATAATCTGGATTTTTTTTTTTTTTCAGGTTGAGTAGATAACTTAAGGCTTGATACATACGCGAGGCCTTATTTGGGATTTAGTTTAACCTATTCGGTTTTTTTTTAATACTCTTGTCAACCTTAAATGTAAGAAAAACTAAAATATTTACACGTTTATTAAGCAGAAAAATAAAACGTATCAAATTTAAAATAATATTTTGGAGCATTGTATTAAGATTTTTTTTTTTTTGGTTTTGTCTTAAGATATTTTGTTATTTAATGTATTGAAAAAGACAAGAGTTATCACCCATGTTATATTAACGAGAAGAAAACAAAGTTTAAAAACGAATAGGGTCCAATTGACAAGGTGGTCCAAAGTCCAAGTGTCCAACAAAGAAATCAAACGACGACATTTATTTGGTCAAATGAAAGGAAAACGTATGATTAGAAAACTTGTAAACCTCTTTCGAACGTATCATCCATTAAGTAAAGTAAAATATGTTGGCTCCGATTGGAAAATATAAAATAATGAGATCATACAAAATTTTGAAGTAGTATAAAAAATAGTATAAATAATAATAATATGAACATAGCAGTACAAATAAAAATAGTACAAAATAATAATACAAACATAAGTTTTGATTGGTAACATGGTAATAGTACAAATAATTAAATATATTTAGAAAAATTAAAAAAATAATAAGAAAAATATTTAATTAAATAAAAATAGAATTAACTATTCAAAATTAATTTAACTAAGATAAATGCAATTAAACTAGTTTAAAATATTAATACTGTGTAATTTATTTTGAATTTTATTGTCGCCAAAATTTAGAACAAACATAATTAAGATTTTTAGGAAATAAAAATAATTTATATTTTTTGAAAAACAATAATAATTATAATTCAAATTTTTTTATTCAAAGATAATAAATTTACTGAATACAATACATAAAAATTAAAAATTTTGAACACTTAACATTGTAAAACTTTTATTTTTTAAAAAATAAAGAAGATAATTCAGTTTTTTAGAAAAATAAAATGTAAATTCTGATTTTAGGAATATCAGAAAGTATATTAAGTGTAAATAGTCATCAAAATATTTAAATACTAGAAAGTATATTAAAATTTATATAATTTTTTAAGAAAACAACACAGTTAAAAATATATTTAAATATAAGAAAGATTTTTTTGAAAAAAGAGAAGATATTCAAATTTTTAAGAAAACTAAAAGTAAATTCAGATCTTTTAAACAATAGTTATCATTCATAACACTTGTACCATTATTTTTTTGGTACTATCACAAATAGTAGCATTACAGTTGTACTATTACTTTTGTGGCATTACATTTATAATGCTTTATATTTTGTAATGTTCATTTTTCTTTTATAAAAAAATATTATCTCTTTAATTTGTTACAAACAAAATATTATAATTGTACTACTAAACAAAATGTAACCAATCATAACCGTTAATAAAATGGATTACGGATAAAAATTGTGGAGGGGTAAAATTGGAAAAGAAAGAAAATGATATTGCCCAAACATATGATCATGTGCCGTCACAGAAGGCTCAGGCTTTTGCTGTCATATGGCAAGTGGCAAATGCGCACTCTTCGCCCACTTCTCTCTTTGCTACTTATAACCGGCTTCTCACATCTTCAAAATTTACGGATATACCCTTAAATTCATTTGTACAACATTGATTACAGTTGCCGACCACAACCAACGACTACGATTAGCAACATATAATCAAATGAACAGCGTGTTGATATTCATACGACTCAAAACATTCGTATAATCTGGAAACTATAGCAATTTATCATTTTATGAAAAAAATAGTGCAACACAAGAAAACTATCAAATTTTGTTGCTGTTGTAATATAAGATGAAAAAAATTGGTTTTATAATTTTTCTTATCGTCAAGTAAACTTTGGTAAAGCGGGTCAATCTTATGAATATTTGTGTTTGAACTTTGAAGACTTATTACTTTTTCAAAATATATTTTTAACATGATAGTCATGATAATATATGGTAACAAAATATCATAAAATTTTTTTTTAATAACGAATAGGTGATCCGATCTATTATTATCCTATTAATTTTTTTAAAATGAATGTAACCGTTGAGTAATCCATTCACCAGATTTTGTAATTGATTTAATGCATGCTATTATTTCAACTAGCCAAATGGAATGAAATGATTTAATAAATTTCGCATTTGAAAAGAATCGATTTCTGACTTAGACATACAAGACAACTTTTCCTCAAATAAAAATCTTGAACATTATAACATGGTTATAAATTTTTTGCTTTTAGTAACCATTACTATCAGAGTTAATTGTTGAATAATCTCATAACTCTCAATAATTAGATTTTTGGTACGATAGCTAAAGATTAAATCTGTGTTTCTTTTGTTAGAAATCTGCATTTTGTGGGAATACATCGATAACACAAACGATTAAACATGTGATGGTCGATTATTATTATTATTTTTTATCAAAACTATATTTTGAAGATTCGCATTGGAAGAAACTAGTTTAGGATTATTCCCCTGAGAGATATTTGACAAGGGAGCACGTGATATCAAGATATTATCGTGATATTTTATTTAACTTGCAAAAACACAAGGGCCTGAGAAAAAGTACAAAACAACAAACAAAGGAATGAAACCACCACCACCACCAGTGGCAATATCGTAATAAACGATAACTTAGGGGTCATAAACGAATAGCCAATCGTACATAAACCCCGATCCTCATTCTTTACCTCTTCATCAGACAAATAAAAAGAAAGTTCTAATTCTCATCCTCTGTTCTTGTTCATCACGATGAGAATCTTAAAGACTCAAAGATCCAGAGGCGGAAGGAGAAGAATCAAGAAACTCGGAAACAGAAGAACGAGTGGCGGAGAAAAGTTCTCGGAGAAGCTTCAGGCGCTTAAGAGTCTCCTTCCTCCACCGTCGAAGACGACAGAGCCGAGTCGTCAAGATGCTGAGGTGGAGGAAGATTCTGGTCGTGGAGAGACCGAACAGTTATTTCAAGAGACTGCGGATTACATCGTCAGGCTTAGGACACAAGTCGTGGTGTTGCAAAAGCTAATCGAGATCTATGGATCCTCTGATAATTTTGTTTTATAATGTTCATATTTTATAATGATTTTGTTTGTTTTTTTAAATTCAGCTTTATTTATGTATTATGTATTTTGAACCTATATGGTTTTAGGTAGTCGATGATGTATAATATAATGTTTGATATTGACGAAAGAAGAAATTAAATCGGTAACCATAATGCGTATTCTTTTTGGTTCTACAACATATGAAGGCACTGTTTGTTTTGTTGTCGTTAGCGATAGTTTATTACCGAATACCGACACATTTTATTGTTTGTTATTGTCACAACCAACAACAATCAAATTATGTTCGTTTAATCGTTGATGATTAATCTATATATATCTCCACAATAGGTTTTAACAATTAGTGAATAAAAATTTTATAAACTAAAATTGATATATTGTTGAAATTTATTATTTGAACCATCAATTATAAAACAAACATTGGCGATAACAGAACCAACATGATTTAGATTATAAAATACAAAAATAGTTTTAGACAAAACAACTATACATCAGGTTATACAAAATTATATCAAGTTTACAATGTCAAAAAGGAAATTTGGATTAGAAAGTGTCAATTTATATGGATGATGTGTCATGGGTTTCCTCAAAAAATTAAGGATTCTTGTTTTCTTTTGGTAGAGGCTTGATTAATAGCTTAATAAATTTGAATTTTTAAATCATGTAGTCTAGAACATCACTCCTTTTTCTGTCCTTTGCTAAATTGAATTTTTAAGTCGTTCTTTAATACATAGCAACTGGAGAAAAACAAAAAAATAAAACCTTAAAATGAAAAAATAACAAAAGATATTCTATAGAAGTATTAATCTACAAAACTAAACATAGAAAGTGGACATAAAAGTAAAGAAAGAAGAGATACGTACGCGGTACATCAGTATATGTTTTGTGTTTTCTGTCCCTTTAGTTATTTTAGTATGTCACCGACTCACACATTTACATATTGATATACGTACCCTAAAATAACTACATTTCTATCACCCATGTACAAAACTATATATGTATATGTAATATGTGTATATGTATATAGGTATCATGCTCATGCATGTAATATATGGTCACGATGATTGTGACTTGTTAGTCTCTTTTGCTTAACTCGACCATGTGATCTCTCTCTTTAAAACTTTCATTTGAATTTTAAAATTCTCAGTATATAATTTAAAATCCGTAGGCCATTCTCAATATACTACAATGCGCATGGTGCTTTTTCCTCTTTTATGTGTCTATCTTTATTTTATTTCTTTATTTTTATATAATAAAAGAATATGTAAGAAAACTCCTAACTCATATGAAATTAGGAGATTAGCTCTCACTTTAAGATGCAAGGTAAGTTTTCGCTAACCCGGTTTGCTGATCCTCAGCTTTGCGACTTCTGTAGCCAATGAGATGTCTGCAGAACAATATATTGAATTTTAAGATTATTGTAAGCCCCAATTTGCAGTAAAAAAAATAACACAGCTCAAAAACAAATTAATTCCTTTGATACCGTTAAAAAAAAAAACAAATTAATTCTTAGATAGTTAAAATTCGTAAGTCACCTCTTCAATGTCGGCTTCAAAGACATAGTAGATCTTTAAAAATCCGAATTTTGAGAGATGCTGCTTTCATAACCAGGACTTTCTCAAGTAAACTGCAAGGCAATCATACCTCACGAGCACTTGATTCAACAAATCTAAATTAAATATACAAACAATAATAAATATATAATAATAACAATAAATTAACGACTATTTAACTGGCAATCAAATTGGCCTTTTAGCAGATCTTTACGACTAGAGCAAGACGGTGAGACCCTGGAGCTTGTAGAGGAGGCTTTGTCTTTAGGGTTAGGGTTCTTGAGAACGTTTGTGTCGACCTTGAGTTTGGTCCTGATGGGAGGGGTCATATGTGAGATATTTCGGTCAAAAGAGTCGACAATGTAGTGGGAGTCGAGGATGAGACCACATTCTGTGCAGATTGTATCTCCAGATTGATAGTCAATCACTGTATCGGTTCGTTTCTTGCAGTCCAAGCAAGTGATTACCTCCATTGTGACTTGTAAATACCCTATGGCGAGGTACGATGGGTTTTGTGGGGAATATTATATACCAAAGGAGATGGCCGGAAGTTGAAATTTTTCTTTTCCTGATAAGATTTGGTTTTATCCTTTTCTTTTTTAAATGATTTTAGTTTAATAAATTAAAAGTTAAAACTAAGTACTGTTTTAAGATTTGATTATTAATTAATTTACCAATTATATGTTCATAATAGGATTTGGTTTGCTTTGGTTCCTCAACTAGTATAACCTCAATAAATTAATATTTGATAAATTAATAATCACTATAAATTAATAACTTTTTCCGGTTCTGAGTTAGAACAGTGTAATATCTGACATAATTTGTTAAAATCATAAGATAATAATTTTTTTTGAAAAACCTATGTAAATATATGGTCCCATCAATACTATAAATTAATAATTGTATAAATTTATCAATATATATTATATATGTAAGAAAATTTAGTGAAATATGACTCTTGTGTTATTTTTTTCTTCAATTTGCATTAATTATTTTTAGAGTTCATTTCTAATATTTTTACTACATTGAAAACTTTTGGTATTATCTTCTAGACATGATAATTGATTTCTTATTTGTAATTGGTTCTAGAATAATATTGATTATAACAAAAAAATCTTATTTTTGAATAGATTTTTTTTAATTACGAAATTAGATAAATCTCTCTATAAATTATCAATAAATTAATATTTCTATAAATTAATAAAATTTTACGCGACATTATTAATTTATAGAGGTTCTCTGTATATCCAAATCAAGTGGGAAAAGGACAATGCTTTGTCTTTATTATGATCCAGGAACTGGTTTAAATCCATCCATATACAATATATATATATATATTTTTTTTTTTTTTTTTTTTCATACATATACAGTTAATTCATAGTACTTTTTAATATCTACCAAAAGTTTCAATAAGTGTGATAAAAGCTTTGAGGTGATTCATGAAGCAGTTTCTACATCACCCTAGAACTGGCAACCACAACGTAAACAAACAAACAAAAAAGCTTCTTTCCGATAAAAACAAACGCAAACTTAACCTAAGTAGCTTTAAAGTTTTCATCTCCTATGATGGTATCGAATGTCACAATGAGCCCAGCCCAAACTAAGCCCGTAATTTTCCAAACAATAACCTCGGTTTCTAAGGCCTAATTACGGTCCAATAATTGAGTTCAGACTCTTTACTCGTGCTTCATCATGAATTAGTATTTTTCTAAGATTCTAAATTTTAAATTTATATTTAAAAAGTGAATGATGTTATTATAGTGAAAAATACATTTATATTTTGATTTTATTAAATCTTTCAGTGTAGGATAAGTTTTTGTTTTGTTTTTAAATTTGGTTAAATTTTATTGTAAAAGTAATAATTATAAGTATGTGTGAGAAAATATTATTATTAAGAGTTTAATTTAATTATAATTATATAATATGTTTTAAAGACCAAAATATCTTATATTAGATTATTTTTTATATGAAACTGTAATTATGTGGATTAAGTTGATTATACAATTGCAAATAATAATTACAATTGAATTTATGTGGTAATGCAATTGCAAATATGTGAGACAAATAATTAAGTTTTATAATTGAATTTGCAAACATTTAAAATTTTCAAACCTTATTTAAACCATCTCACAATTACATTTAACCAGTCGTCTATCATAACTCATTCTCTTATCCAAAAAAAAAATTATTCCATCATATGACTTGCGAGTTCTTTATTTTTTTTCTCTTTAATCAAATTAAAATATTGAAAATATTTATTTTTTCATCAAGTAAAATATTTTGAATATATACACTTTCTTTACATCAACTTAGAGTATTTCTAATCATATTCTTTTAAAAATATCAAGTTAAACTATTTTTTACTTTTTCAAGTTAAATATTTTAAAGATTTATCTTATTTTATATAATTATGAATTTCAACTAAAGAAATGGATGAAACCGAATATAAATACTTTTCAATTTTTTTCCTTTATTTTGTTAATTTGTTATTTTGATAATATATTTTTAGATTACCACTTATCTTTATATTCGATGTGAAAATTTTGACCCGTTACTATTTTTTCTTCATAGGTTGAAAAGTTTATACTCGTTTTAAAATTTTCAAATCATAGCATATGCGGAAAAAAATATAGTTTTTTGTTATATGGATGATGTAATGATTTATTTGTTTCACAAAAATATAATCAAACAAAGATGAAAGGTGAAGTATAATGATTAATAACAAATTAATATGACAAGTTAGATATAGAATCTTATTTGTTTAATTTGATTGGTTATTAAAATATTTTTGAAAATTATTAATGTATTTTTGGTTTTGAAATTGCAGAGATTAGTATTTGACAATTTTACCCTTAATAACTATTATTAATTTGTTTTTTGAAACCTTTATTTATAATAATAATTTGATATAATTTCTGATAAGGGATAAAGTTAATTCTATATATGTACTTCCAAAATATATAGTAGGATTCCAATTAGATTCAATTTCAAATATCCCTCTCAAAACGTCCGAAATCGAGCTCCCTCGATTTTTTCGTTAAATCAATACTCTTATAACTTAAGCTTACGAAAATGATGAAATTATATATGTTTCTATAGCTTCCCTTTTGGATATATATAGCGATCCCAGGGTCATCAAGCTAAACTAATCTAATTATATTTTATTCATAATACATAAGTTAAAACTCCTTCCTCTGTAGCAGCCACTCGATGAGCTTGAACCATAGTTACAGTATATGGAATCAATTGAGCTTTCCACTGGCGAAATCCGATATCAGCTTCACAATGTGTTTAGGGTTCTCAACATGTGGAAGATGACCGGAATCTGGCACTTCCCGGAAAACCGCATTTGCTAGCTCACACAACAATTTCTGCATTTTGTTGATGACATTAAGAAACTTTTAACTAGTTTTTTGGATGTTTTAATTAAAGGAAACTTACAACTGAGAGCTGGTTGCTAACAATCTGATCGTTCTCACTGCATACGACGAGCGTCTTATGGTCAATCTGCGCACATGTTACATACAAAAGATAAACAAAATTAGAAAATATATAAGATGATTCAGCTTTTCGTTACATTGAATATGTGAAGTATTTTTATTACGAGTTTGATGTGTGAGGCAACGTTATAGCCTCCGCTAATCATAAAATCGACCATAGCATCCTCCCACCACGGCATTTGACAATGTAACCGGCTGATCTACACAGAAGCAGATTCATTTCTAAATCACTTTGATATATGAACAAGAAAATAAATATTGAAGGGGTATTTGATCTTACATTAGTCCAATCTATGTTCTCGGATAAGGGTGATGAACAAAAGGCTAACACGTTGGCCAAAAGGCGAAGAGGGAATGACTTCAGCAACTTAACCTATATGAACAACAACCATATTAATACAAACGTTAACTATTGAGTATGATAAGAATTTCAGGACAAACCCCAGCGTAAGCAATGGATTTTGGTAACTCTTTAAGCCGACCGGTTCCTTCTGAATACGCATTGGCGTTAATAAGAACCAATTTATCAACCTGGAAAAGGCAGAAATAATCAGATCTTGTGAGTGAGCTATTGAGATGGTTTTAATCCAAAAGAGAATTTGATTATGATGAACCGAATTTTTACAGCTTCGGGGTAAGTAGCAGTGAAATCAACAGCTACAGTTGCTCCTAAACTTGGTCCAACTAAAATCATTGGTCGTTTGATATATGTTTTCCAAAGCTGAAATTCAAACCAAAGAACAGAATCAACCACCGGGAAAATCCATAACGCATATAACAAGGAGTATTAAATAAACGATCGCATACCAATGTATAAGCTAGTCTATGCCTTAGAAGTTCTGTAAATAATTCGTCGGTTTTGACCAAGTGTATAGTCGCTAATTTGTCGTTGTATCAGTTATTAATTAATAATTACTAACCAACAAAATCAATTCAAGGACTAGACAATATATCCCAACGTCCATGCTAAATTTGCCACAACTTTATATCCGTTGTTATTTAGTGACGACACAAATTTGTATTCATCAATAATCGTCAATTTAGTGTATAGTTTAGTTGTCCCATAAAACATGGTTTAGCGACTGATTTCATTCATCTAGTCTATTTTTTTTTTGCCGTTATTCGCTTATTTACTTGTAGTATATTGATAAATAGTACTGACCTCGAATAGGTGATGTCGCTTAGATGCTGCATCACATGGTGGAAGTTTCTCTACAATGACATTAATTTAGTGAGTTCTTGAATTTTGAAAAGAATCAATCTTGTTTAATTTGTGTAAAATGTAAATCTTACCAAGATCTGAGAAGCCCCAACCAAGAACATCAACAGCCCAAGTTTCAAGACAGGCTTGTTCAAGAAGAGGATAAGTACGTCTCCATTCAAGACAAGAACTAAGCCAAAAAAGGGTCCAGTCAAATACAATTCAGTAAAAAGAACACAATGAGTTCATAAAATTATTTTGTGGGTAAAAGTAAAACAATAAAAACCTGTCGAAACAGTGCAGAAGAACAACAGGACTTTTGTCATGTAATTGAACAAGTGGTTTGATGCAGCTACTCATTACACTGCCTCTAAAGTTTCCCATCTGCAACACACATTTTCATTTTCACTCACAAATTCCACTTCAAATTTCAAGAATTTAAGAACAAAATTTGGTGTTGTAGCTATTTTAGCCAATGCAACAGCGAGAAGAGAAGAGACGAAGAACCTGAAGAGGAACAGGAATTCGAACAATCCTTTGAGCCAAAGCTCTAGCGAATGGGTCTCTTATGTTCCGTACCTCCTTCGGAAGGAACGCCGGAAACCCATCTCCGTTCGCCGCTACCCGTTGCCGGAATCTTGTCGCCGGAGGTGGTGGAGAGACCATTTTCAAGCTACCTATCATTTCTCTCTCTCTCTCTCTCTCTCACTTGAGCTTTAGTGTGTTCAAGACTTGTTGAAGCGTTTCTATAAGAAAACTGTGAAATCTCTAGTTTTGATTTTAATCTTTGTTATTCGATTTTTTTGTGACATTTAAGAGAGTACCTATATATAGAAAAGAGTGTTATGTTTGGACTATAACCAAAATGCTAATGCAACTACTCAACTTCGTTATTTGTTTCTTGTTTTTTTTACTCACCCATTAAGTACAATCTTGTTATTTCAATTTACTTCTTTTGTTGTTTTCCTTTGAAATGACCACACAAGTTTTCTGACATTTAGACGCTTTCTAGTTTCGAAGGCTTAAAGACAAAAATCTAGAACCACAACAAATTATATTTTTTCTCTTTCTCTCCGTCCATATATAATATCTGCCAAAAGGTAATTAACGCATGTTAAATAAGGTTTTTTCCATTTAGTGTAAATTTTTTTTTTTTTTTTTATGATGACCTCCCACCAAAAAATTCTGTAGTTTTAAAATGACCTATAAACATGTCCACATATAATAAGTAAAAATGGCTAACTTTACAATTTCGATCAGGAGTTTAGTCTAATTCACTAAACCTGTTAGTTTTACCCTAACTTTTGTGTAGTATAACATTACATATACACATGGCGCATTGTTACTTAATCCTCTATAATTTTGTAACGTTTATTCTATAAAAGCTATGAGAAGATACCGGTTGCCGCTGCCACATGTTTACATTTAAATAAATATATTTATTTTATATATTAATTAATTATTAAATACAAATGTATTCAAATCTTTAATTTCAATTTTTTTTAAAATTAACCAAGTATGATTCCTTATATAATCTAATTTATTTTTCATATTCATAAATATTAAAAGTCACTAATTAAATACATCAAAGTTGAGTTTTGCTTCTCACCATATTGGTGCAATTTTTTATATTAATTTTAATTTTATATATTATTTGATCATCTTAACTTAAAATCAACACTGAGAATTTCATTTTAACTATAAAATTAGCCTATATTGATTGAGTGCATTAATCTCCCTGTTATTTGTTTATATAAAAACACAAATAAATGCATTAACAATACAATTAAATTAAATAAAATCCAATCCACTTCAAATTTATATATTATGATTCAATCAATGACTTTTAATACTTATGAATATGCAAATTAAAAAATGGCAGCATTAAATTAGTTATTATTTAAATTATAATACAAGGGAAATTAGCCAATATATAAAGTAAATTTTTAACAAAATTAGCCAACAATATTTTTTATAAGAATTTTTAATGTAGCCAATAAACCTTTCTAAGATTTTTTACATAAAAATAAAACATAATTATGTGCATGACAACACAATTAAATAAAAGAAAATTGAACCTAATTCCAATTATATTAACTAATATACAATCAACTCATTATTTTATAAATGGACTTTTTATAATTGTGGATGAAACTAACAAACATATTTAATGAGATCTCAAGGGAAGAAAGAAAAATCTTTTATTGACTAGTCACCACATAGGCAAATTTCAGGGTTTGTTTACAAGATTGATACGCCGAACAAGACTGGTCCAGTTCATCTTGCCTAAAAGAATAGCTTAAACGAATTGAGTATTTAGACTAATGGTTAATAAGACGAACGGGTCTTGCGACGAGCAGGTTTGATGCCGTGTACTCTTTGTCTCAGCGGAAAATCCAGACCCCTGTCTTACTTCTTTCCATTCCGTATTCACAGACTTGCCAGGAAAACGGCCAATTCCCCCACAAACAATGTTACTTTATCGTATTCATACACAAAATTTTCGATTGTGCCTAAAACTACATGAACCCAACTTAAATTTGAATTCTTAACTCTTGCTTCTTCATCGGCTTCTTCCTCACTTCGATTAGCATTTTCAGACTCAACTTTATCACAATCAGGCTCCACAAAGATGTCAATGTGTTTGGTCCATACTGCGGCCAAACACATTTTTTTGAAACTTTCATTTCCATTGGAAATTGCTTTACGCTCCCTCTTGTTTTTCAAAAGGCAAATTATACCAAAATTTCTGGCCATACAAACTCACAGGAAGTTGATTAATCAACTGTGTAAACAAGTTACTTGGTTTTGATTCAATAAACCGAACACCACCACCATCATAGTAGATATGCCCTGAAACCTTTACAAACTGTCCACTGTGGTAACAAGCAAAATTTACATCGGCCTCTTCTTTATCACTGCATCATTGTCTAAAAATTCGTAGATTATAACTCGTTAACACATTTTGTCGAACACATGGTGGACATTAAATAATTGTTACTATCTAATCTAGTTAATCTTAAATAAGAGACAATAGTTTTGTAAATCTTACAATGCTAAACTAAAACTATAAAATTTCGTAAGCTAAATACAACAAAAATCAAAGAAATCAGAGAAATAGAACTCGACTTGCTTCATTCTCGGATCCGTACTTCTATTCGATCTCAGAGATTCACAAAATTCGATACAAAAAACCCGAACCTCTAACGCATCGACAATCTTGTATGTCACTCGACTCGTCTCTGTCACTCGTTTCAGTCACTCTCTCAAATTCTCAATGCCTCGAGAAAGTATGAACCCTAATTTGAGAAAAAAATCCCCAAATCAAAATGGCATCGTTATGGGCCGTTGTCTAATGCTAGTCCGTCGGTGCCAAAACGCAGTCGTTTCATATGCTCACGTGTCGTCTAGTCAGCGGACACGTCATCATCCATTAACGACATCGTAACACCGTCTTATGATTTAAGAGTTTTCACCGGAATAATATAGTTCGTGTAGGGAATTCAAATTTAAGTTGGATTCATGTAGTTTTAGGCACAATCGAAAGTTCCGTGTCTGAGTATGATAAAGTAACATACTTTGTGGAGGAATTGACCGTTTTCCCCAGACTTGCCCCTTCCGAGCTGATGATGTGGCTCATGGGCCGAGCCTTATCCTTTTGGCGGGTTGTTTACTGATTTGGGCCGGGCCTGTTCGTTAGGACGAAGCCCATACCTAACAATTATTATAAGATTAACAATGAGGAAAGTTAAGTTTCATTTTAGGGTTTCATTTTTCCATATTTCAGCTAAACCAATATTATTTAAGCATATATTTTATGTTATTTAATTTTATGAATTGTCTTATTTTATAATAAATTATATATATTTTATTACTTTATTAAGAATTTTAATTACGTTTAAAAAGTACATAGTGGTTGTGTTTGATTTTAAATATAATTCGGAACTCAAACCGAACTATTGTATTTAGTTTTATAGTATGTTTTAAACACAACTCGAAAATCAAAATAGAGAAGAGACATAAAAAAAATTAGGGTTTAATCCTCCTAATTTTTGCCTCCACATACCTAGAGAGAGAAGAGAGTTGCGGAACTTAGAGAGAAAGAGAGAAAGAGAGATGAAGGAGTCTCTTCCTGCCGCCTCCTTATGAAAAGATTTTCTATAGAACCCTGATAAACTCGTGACTGACAACATGTCAACAGAAAGCCTTGAGTCTCATCTTTCCAAAAAGACCGAGATCGAAGTTAACTGTCGAGAGTTATCACCGAATACTTGAAACAAATGTAATTTATTCAAAACCTTGAAACATAGATCTGCCTATATAAATATTGAACGCAAAATATGGCAAATCTACAACTAATCATCTTTATCTTAAAAAAAAAATTAAGCTTTCCTAGTTAATAGAACTCTCCCATAATAGTAAAACGCGAGAACTTCTAAATTTAAGAAACCATAAACCCCTATAATCATTATTTCATAGAAAAAGATTCTTCGGATAACTCTTGCCTCTTGCTTTTAAACAATAAAAACCATCATTAGAAGAAAACCAATTAATGAAATGAAAACAAGAAATCTTAGCCAAACCCCTTAAAAGCAAAACGTAAACCAATTAGGAATATAAGACTACGTTAGAACCAACATTTTTTTTGTTCTCTTTTCAATGAAGTCTTTTTTCCTTTATCTAAATTCACGGATGTAATCCCCGTTTCCACCGTCTTCTTCACCACCAGTGCTTGAGCCCGATGAATCTTTATTTTTCTTTATGTTTCGAGTGATCTTCTTTGTAGAATGTACGTAGACTATGTTTTTAAACCGATCGAAATGTGAAGCGGAAAGTGCTTCTGGTCACCGACCGCGACTTCCATATATATATATATATATATATATATATTGAGCAATACCTCTTCCGTATTAAACAAGTTAGATGAAGAAGATGATTCAAGAATACTGACGAACATTTAGAAAACAAAAAAGGGTGAGGACGGAAAGAAATTGTATTTTATAATCCACAGGGACGTACAACGTGAAGGGAAGGCACACCAAAGTGAAAAAAAAACACTTCTTATAGAAATTAATTTCCAAAGAACGTGAGCACGCCTAAAAGAGTTTATCGAACTTCTTTAAGGAATTTCAACCGTTTGGTATGATGAACTAGAATCGCGGATGTCAAATCTTTGACACGACATAATTGCGCCAGAGTAATGATTAGTTCTCTGAAAAGACAAGTTCGTCCGAAGTGCATACTGAGGAGCAAATGGTTGGAATCGGATTTCGCACAAACCTAGCTCAATAGGAAGCCCAAAAAGTGCCAAAGGTAAAATTGGGAGATAAAGTCCCATGAAGTAAATATGTGGCCCACAAAGCACGGGAAACTGGAAGATGAGCTATCCAGTTCACACTTCACACCAGCCAAGCTCGAAGCATTTTAAATCATAAAATGAAATTTCAAAATTAATAGTGAAATTAAACGACCTCAAACATTTTGATTCGGACTGACTATGAAGGATGAAGACTATAAAAGGGGAGGGTTACAACTTACAACGTAAGCAAGACAACTTTCACCACTCATTTTCTAATTAAACTTGCGTACGAAAGCTTTGACCCTAATTCCTTTATACGATTATTATAAAACCACACCGGATCTAACATCCACAACCATACATATTATGTATTAAAGAACAAAACAAAACTAGTTCAAAGAAATGTGCTTATTACATTTAAAAAGACATAATACGTTTGATTAATTACTCAAGACGAACTTGGTACCATTGAACAGAACCTACTTCTCCATGAATTTCAAGTTCACATACAGCTTTAACCAAGAAATCGACGGCTTCATCAAGGTCATCGAACCTAGCCAGGTCTGGTGGCAAAGACTTCACCGGCCAATTCTCGAGCCACCCTCTGAGCTTAGCCTTGAGTTCGTCTTCCGACACAAACTGCTCATCTTGTCCTGCCTCTAACAGTACGTACGTCTCCGAGTTGGAATGCACCCTTCTTCTCCTTGTTGCACAAACCTAAATGATATCATCACATTTCTTTTAATTCAATTGGAATACTTATATATTAAGACGTTTCAATTTTCTGAAAAGAACTATTCACAAAGCTATTCTTGAATTTTCATTAACATATATTTACAAAATTGTCGAATCTTACAAAATTAGAAAGAACAATATGCGAAATAAAATGGGAAAGCATTAAGTAAACTAATTTGGCCACTAAATTTCTGAGATTGCAAGATGACTGTAATAATAATTGGAATTTCGAAAATTATGTTGGTAAAATTTTGCGTACTAGTGAAACCATTCAGTTATTCCATGGTCACCAATCAAAATGTAATTTGTTTTTTTTTTTTGGAATTTTCAATTAACATAATTATAGAAAAAACTGCAATGAACCATACTTACTCTCAAATGGTTTATGTTCTTTCTTGTAGTGATGATGGACAATATTGGACAACTTATAGGTCTATGAAAGAGGTTTACTGAGTTTGCGAGAAGAGAATCTGTTACTTGGAATTGTTCTATCAAAACTCCTCGGTTTTGTCGAGCTGAAATCGAAGAAAATGGAGGAATTGTAATCGATTGGTTTAAGTAATTCTTAATTTGCACTAATAGATGTGAATCTGAGGGAGAATAAGAAAGTGTTAAAGCTTGCTTACAACTAAAGAGCTTATTCCCGTTGTTGAAAAGCTGCTTCTGCAGCGAACACTCCATTTTGATATCTTGAAAAAATTACTTAAATTTTTTGTATTTTAGTAGCAGCAATATAAACTTCTTGTAGTTGTAGATAAGATGATATTATGAGGAGCATACACCACCAACTATTTTTTTCCTTACAATTACGATTGTAACTCATATATCTTTAATGGGCCATTGGACCTAAATATAGCCCGTTATAGTTGTCTGAATTTTTGTTAACAATTAGATTAAAATCCGCCGCCGCACCGCGAAATATATTTTTTAATTTAAACAATAAAAAAATCAGTATAATTGCAAAAAAAAAAAAAAAAAAAAAAAGAATTTGTTTACAGCAAACTAAAAAAAAAAAGAGGATTTGTTTACCGTAAATAGTACAATTACAAATCTGTTAACTTGTTTAAGAGTTTGACGACATACCCTTCATCTTTGTTCTGCCATGAGAAATACAAACAATGTTATCCACATAAATTCAAGCCATAAGATAACATAAAGAACATGCATGCAAGAATAAGAAAGTTTATTACATTGACTTTACTATTGGAATCAATCAGTCTGTCGACCATATGTAGTTCATTTAGATTAAGCTATAAGAATCAAATTATAATAATTACTAATTCTCATCAGCTTTGTACAGTGTATGTTTGGATTAAATTCAGTTTTTATCAAATTATATTCTTGTTTCGAAGATTATTTAAAATTTCAAAAATTTTGATACAATTTTTTTTTTCAGTTGTTGATTTAGTGTCGGTTGCAAATTTTAAATTTTTTAAAAAATGTTAGTTCAATCATAATAAAGCATTCTTTTTTCTTTCTTTTTGGTTATATTTTCACATCGATTTGAGTTTGGCTGAATCGGTTTAGGCATAGAGAAATGAACATTTTTTATATTATATAGGACTCCAACAACTGTATTAAAAGTGGTACAAGTTTTTTACTAAACATTTTAACATAACCTAATATGTCTGTATTTGAGGTACGTTTGGATCCCTGAATTATTAATTGATATGAACGACAGATTTTTGGTCTTACATCTACGAATTGATTGATCGTTTTTGTACTATATTTTTTAATTAAAATATAACTCGTGGTCGGAATAATTTTTGTTAATATAATTAAATCAACTTAATCGACATATCTAATATTTTAATATTGACAATGGTAATAAAATAATAAAATAAAAATTTATTCATGTTGTACCGTTGAATTAATAATATTTTAAATTTATAATAATATCGATCTAAACATATCCCGCCATATAACTCATGCCGCTATATAATAGTCCCTTAGTATTTTATATTTTTTATAAGTTTAAATGTTCATAATATTTTAATTTTTTTTATAAAGTTTAAATATTTCAATGATAATATTTAAAATTTTCTAAAAGTTTAAAATTTATTATATCTTATATAAATAAACGGTTCAACTTAAAAATCGAATTAAACCTGATACAAACTTTTAAAATTTTGATGCTTATTAAATTAATCTTCTTGCTCACTCGGATTTGGGTTCATTTTAGTCTTATTTATAATTAATACGACTTAGAATCATTATCTAAAAATTTTAGCCGATGTGAGACGTTTTCATTAATGAAATAATATATGTCCGTTTTTAAAAATTCAAACCACAACATATGCAGAACAAAATTGAGATTTTTATTAACTTTATATATTATAGTATTATTCAAAATAATTAAAAAGTCAAACAAAAAGGTTAGGATAATCATACTTTTAAATTTTAACAAAATCTTCTAAATATCTATATTATTTAGTTGTGGAATGATATATAGATATTTCTAAATTTATAATTAATATATTTTTTTTAATTGTGTTTGGTTATAGAGATAGTAGAGAATTTAATGGTAAGGATTGTTTGTATATATGAATATATGTATTTATTTTTTTTATATTTATTTTTAATGAGGTTCTTAACTTATTTTTTAAATTAATGGTATTTTATGTAATAACTTACAATACTAAATATTTCTTTATAAATTATACTTAAAAATGTTAATATAGATAGAAAATATAGTTATTTGTATAATTACAATAAATATACTTGTTAACATAGTTACTACATTGAATTCTTATAAAATATATTTATATTTATTATAGAATATAATATCAGTTATTATTTTTATTTTTAAATTTGCCAGCCTGAAATTTTTACAGTTGTTATAAATATAATTAAAATTTGCGAATTGGCCTGCCCAATAATTTGCTTGTACAAACTTTCAATTGATGTACGTGGGCCCAATAATTGGTACTACAATAGATTACAGATATTTCAGTATTGCACATTTTTTTTTCGTGTCTTACTATTTCGTCAATACCGACATGCAAACTACATAGTCCCTTACTGCTCAATTTTGTTATTATTAGTTGATATGTGTAGACTAAACAATTAAGCACAAAGACAAAAGTTGTATTATATATATGAAACAATAAAACTTTCACCGAAGAGAAGCAAATGAAAGTTTTGGATCATGTGATTTCCCAAAACTGTAAAACTATGGCACAGTAACATTACCAAGAAAAACAAGTGAAATTAGTTCAAAAACTTTTTAAAATGAATTTTCAGTTGACTTTTCTATTCGAGAAAAACTTACTCTAGCTGTCATCTTTATTTGTCCGTATATAATATTATCTATACATGATTATTTTCATATAAAAAAAAAACCTATACATACATAAAAGGAAAAATAGTTAAATACGTATAAATGTTAACAAACAATTCATTTTGTTTTTTGTTAACCAAGATGTTCCAAACTTAAATTCGTAGTTTTTCAAGGTTTAGAACCAACATAAATCAAAATTTCCCAAAGATCTCGAACTAGAAGAACAAAGTTCAACTTCCAAAGGGAAGGAAGGACAAATTAACGTCAAAAATAAGTTAAATAACCGTTTATATCGAACTTTAAAAGATATGTATAACTAGTTGAAATAAAAAATAAGCATAACGAACTCTATGAATAGAAGACTTAAAGAGTGCCCCTGTGATAAGATTAAAATAGCAGAAACACTTTCTGATGCATTATTACAATAACAGCTCCGAATTCGGCTCTCAGCCTTTGAATTTGTCCAAATTTCTTACAAACATTTTTTGGTCATAACTTATAACTGAAGTCCAAATATAATTAACACTGTAATGGAGATTAGTTAGTTTTTGTAATTTAACAAAAAAAGTAGTAATTATTAATGACGACAAGGATTTAGTTATAACTAATACCAGAAGTCCAAACCTTTTTGGCTTAAAATTATAACTAAATGGAGTTTAGTTAGTTTAATTACGTTTGTTATCCAACGAAAAAATAGACATTATTAATGAGGACACAGCTTTGATCTAATTTTCCACACATAATTTTAAAAGAGAAAGAAATTGTTCTTTTCAGCCTTTTGGTTCTTGAAGAACTCTCAGCTTGAACTTGATCAAAGGTGATGAGAACTCTTCTTTTGGTTACAAAATATTCCATTTGTTGAAGAAATATAATTACATACATTGATATCTAATATTTTTCTTTGGAGACAGCTACAAAAATGGACCAGGAAACAAAACCAGGATATGAACCGGATCGGATTCCACCTTCGGTTTTCGCATCTACGATAACTCCTAAACAAGAATGGAGTATCCAATCGAATGAATCTTTGTTTAGTATTCACATGGGAGATCAAAGTTTCTCCAATATGTATAAATCTGGAGAACTCACCAATTTCGAATACACTGCTTCGTATATTAACAACAACAACAACATTGATAACAAAATCATTTTGACCGACGCTGGAACCAAAGAAGTCAATAAAACCGTAGTAGAGACCGGACCAAAAACTGCACATCGAGATGACTTAGCTAATGCTTTCAAACCGGATCCACGACAACAAATTCCGATTTCGCCTACCAAGTCTTATCGCTCCGACACCAGTAATAACAGCGCAGCTTCTTTCGCATTTCCCACGTAAGTTGTTGTCAATTCTTCCAAACCGGTTTACTCAGTCAGAACCAGACTTGTTGGACTGAAAACTCGGTTTTGAATGAGTTGTGCTTATGAGCTTTGTTGGTTTGGTTTTAAAACCTTTTGCTTCTGTCTCTGTAGATTACCAGAGTACCAACAAGACCGAAAGAAATCACTAAACGTGAAGAGTGAAAGTGGTAAAACAGAAATATCAAGACCCGACTCGAAGCCTGGTTTGTATCCGGATAATTCGAAACCGGGGAGTGGTGGTGGTTGGCTTTCTTGTTTTTTCTGTTTTCCGGTGAAAAATTGAGATTTATATCTCTTTGTAAAGTCAATTATTTAGGTCGTACCTGTCCAAGAGACGCGAGACATTAGACAAGGTAATTACTGATTGTATCCTATGTAACAAAATCCAGATACTACGTAATCTTATTGTATCGATGGAAGGAAAAAAATGGTACCTTGTAATTATTCTTTATAAATCCCCTAGCTTAGAAATCCAGGCCCAGACGACATGACATCTCTCTTTTATCAGAAATTCTGGCCTACTATTAGTTCGGATCTAGTGATACGATTCATGCCTTCTTCTCTTCAGGAAACCTAGACCCGAGATTAAACAGGACCAAAATATGTCTGGTGCCAAAGATAGGACGACCTCAGGAAATGTCAGAATTCCGATCTATAAGTCTGTGCAATGTGAGATATAAGATAATCTCCAAAGTTCTTTTGAACAGACTTAAGAGGATCCTCAAGAATCTGATTTCGGAGACTCAATCCGTCTTTGTGGCTAGATGTTTAATCACATATAATATACTCATAGCTCAGGAAAACTTTCATGCTCTCTGCTCCAATTCTACTTGTAGAAAGAAGTTTATGGCTATCAAAACAGATATGAGCAAAACCTATGATAGAGTAGAAGGCCTTTCCTTAGAGCTCTAATGCTTAAACTTGGCTTTTGCCCGCGGTGGGTTCAATGGTGTATGGCCTACATAGAGACAGTCTCCTACCAAGTCTTACTAAATGGTGTGGCGAAGGGGAATATTAATCGTGAGGCATCATACAAGGGGATTCTCTATCTCCTTATCTTTTCATACTCTGTACAGAGGCTCTTATTGCTAGGATCAAGCAAGCCGAACGGACATGCAAAATCCAAGGTCTGCATCTCTCTCGTGCAAGCCCTCCAATTTCCCACATACTATTTGCAGACGACAACCTCTTTTCTGCAAGGCAGACTCTCAACAGAGTTCAAAGATCTTATCCATAATCCGTCAATATGGCGAGGCCTCAGGTCAGTAGATAAACTTTTCTAAATCCTCTATCATGTTTGGGGGCAAGGTTCAACCTCAAACTAGAGTTGATATAAAGAGGATCCCATATATAAATCAAGAAGGTGGGATGGGGACCTACTTGGGCCTTCCAGAAAAGATTCATGGTTCAAAGGCACATGTTTTCGCTTCCGTTCATGATCAACTAAAGAGTAGAATAAATACTTGGTTGGCTAAATTTCTTTCGAAAGGAAACAAGGAAGTCCTCATAAAATCATTTTTTCAAACTCTTCAGACGTATGTAATGTCGTGTTTTCTTCTCCCGAAGAACATTCGCTCCAAGTTGAGTAATGCTATTTCTAACTTCTAGTGGAGTACCAAGCAGGAGAACAAGGGCCTTCATTGGATTGCATGGGACAAACTCTATGTTCCGCTTTCGAAAGGAGGCATGGGGTTCAAAACGTTTTAGAAATTTAATTTAGCCCTTCTTGCCAAGCAACTTTGGAGATTAGTGCGGTTCCCAAACTCTTTCCTGGCTCATGTGCTAAGGGAATGATACTTTTGATACTCTAGTCCCCTCCACGTTAAACCGTCATATCTCCCCTCTTATGGTTGGCGTAGTATGTTAGCAGCGAGACCTCTCTTTTTGTCTAGATTAAGGAAAAATATCAGTTCAGGTTTTGACACAAGAGTTTGGAGTGAAGAAAAAACTTTTGTTGTTTAAAATTCGTATGTCAGAAACCTGTTGAAACATGTTGCACTGTGTTTTAGAAAGTCTGGCAGATCCCTGATGAGCCCAACATTGAAGATAACGAATGTTGAAGCACGTTTACCTATGGTCACCTCCAAGATTACTCACTTGGAAGCATTGACGTGGAAAATCTAGTATATGTGGTGTATATTAAACATCAAGATCAGTTGCTCTACGACAATGTCAGAGAAAAAAAACAGTACTGGAAACTGGAAAAAAACCATGAAAACTGAGAAGTACCAAACAGAGACGACGAGAGGAGAAGAAGAAGACTGACTGTGTTTTAACTAAGGATGAGTATATTTTGTTTTTATTTTTTTAGTTTGTCGGATTCCAAAAGATGATTTATTTAGTTTTGAAATCAAAATGACAATATTATTTTGGAGTTTTATCAACAATTTTCTTCTGTAGGTGGGGATCCAATATTTTTTGAATCCTTATTGTAAGGAATTACAAAAAAATATTCTTTCACCAAAGGTGTGAATTAGGAAGGATTGGTCAATGACACACATACGTTAACCCTAACATGTCTAAAAGAATAAACATGGGCTTCAAGGCCCACAAAAGGAAAACACTGTCGTTTTCAGGAATTGCAAACTAAACTCGACACTCAAGAGTCTATTTCCTTGCCCTTTTTAAAAAATAAAATAGCATTACTTGCCATTTTTAGTGCTGAGTTAAAAGAAAGTCATAAGATAAAAAAGGGTAAAGAGTAGGTAAGAGTGGAGAAGACTTCTTAGGACTGGCCTTGGATTTCTTTATCTCCAGCGGAATTCAAAACCTCGGATCTTGACATCGTAATAAACTTTTTCCACTCTTCTTAGGTTGTATTTCATACCTGTCACATGTCAATTCAAAAAAAGATTTATGTCACCATCTCACACTTAACTATATACACAAATGGAGAATGAGAAACACACACTTTTGACTTAACTATATATACAAATGGAGAATGAGAAAGCCACACGTACTGTTGAATTTCTTACATCCTTTATATTGAGATTTGTCTCCACAACTCAACAATCTCCCACTTAGAGACTAATCACAGTCTTCAGTCTCCATTCCATCTGCAGCGGCGTCTTCTATCCTCAGTTTAGAAGACCAACTGAGCTTATTATACGACACGACCTTTGTCAACATGTCTGCCGGATTCTGACTACCAGGGATCTTCTCAAGCAGCATCACTCCATCTTCCACACTGAGCTTATGAAGTGATATTTTTTTTTTATGTGCTTCGTTCGAACATGGTAAACCGAGTTCTTTGCCAAATCAATGGCACTCTTGCTATCACAATGTAGCACACTTCCCTCATGCTTCTGATCCAACTCTAACAGAAATGATTGTAACCACATCATCTCCTTTATCGCTTATGTCACATACATATATCAGAAGTTAGGTGTCTTAGGAGATACAAGTTGGTTAAGGAGCATCAAGAAGCAAAATGGAATGTCTCTGTCACTACCAGAACGTGACTTGCTACTCTCAATACTTTGGATGTGTTTTTGATTGAATTTAACCAATCAAACAGGGGGATATTGTTAAGAGGCAGGATTCGAAGGTTTCGAACTGAGTTTGAGTTGAAGGGGAAGGTCTGGTATTATGGAGGAGATGCTGAAATTATGGGGGAGATACATAAAATTTTGCTAGAGTATATACCTTCCTACCTTCTTCGAGTATAATTTGCACTTGATTTGTTTGAAGTAGTAGTGTCTCAATACATGAATGCTTGGATTGTCAAATTCAATAAAAAAGCGGAAGATTGTAAGTGCAAGTTTTAGTGGAGATTGGACAAAAGATAAAAGTGTTCAGATTTTAGAATTGTTGGAAGAAGCTGTTTTAGAGAGACGAAATATTAGAAAGGAAATTATTGATGACGTAAACCGTGTGATCCGCTAAATATAATGATGAAAATATTGGTAGTTGATGTAGATGATTCGTGCAACGAAAGATCTACATTATTTGAAAAAAATGATAAATCAAGAAAAACGGGAAACCGACTTTATCAGAAAACGCATGCCTAGAAGATCTTTCATCCCACAAATATAAAATGGATTGAAGAGGTGCTTGCTGAGGTTAGCCGTTTATGAGAGAAGAATTCTAGTTCATAGGTTCTTCTGTTTTGAGAGAATACAAATTTACTCTTTACGGTGAGAAAAAGAGAGAAATAACGAGAGAAAAATCGTATAGTGTTTGCTTTGTTAGGTTAGAAATCGATTGGTTGCAAGATAAGAGAATGTTCTTAAATTTTTTGTAACTCCAATTAAGAGTGAGTAATTATATGAAAATATTTCTAATAATGTTGAAACTCGGTATGCTGAGGTTTGGAGAATTCTCATATTTGCGTGTTCATCAAGGTTTTCAAGTTGCAAAAAAAATAATTAGTTGTGAATATCCGCTCTATTGGTTTAGTTTTAATAACTTTTCTTTCCGTTTTTGTAGATTACCTGACTACCCACAAGATCGAAAGACATCACAAAACGTGATGAAGAGTGAAAGTGGTATTCTTTTTGCTTATGCTCTTTTTAATTAAAATTATTTGATTATTGTAAATTTGTGGGGGAACCTAATCTCCTTTGATCCATTTGAATCTCAGAATCTCCACATATAGATAAGTGGCTTTCAAGGTATGTCTATGAATCACCAATGCTGGATGCAAGTGATGGTTTTGAATTGTTTGTTCTTGAAAAATGTGAATGTATTATGGAGACAAAAATAGAGAAAGAGATAATTTGAAAGTACAATTGATGTTTGTCATCGTAGGTTATCTGAGCAAGATCAGTTAATCGTTGACGAGAGTGACATAGAGGAAGAAAATACTTGTACTATTTTCGAAAAAGTAAGAGCAAGAAAGATACTATGTCTCTTGACAGGTTGAATTGAGCAAGAAATATACTATGTCTCTTGACAGGTTAAATTCAAATGATTACAAAGAAAATATATTCGCAGATAAGGTAAGTAATGTTCTCTTTCTTATGAACACTTTTTATTTCTTTTTAAGGAAAATGTTATGATAAAGAAGACTCAAGATAATGGGAACACATGAAGTATGAATGATGAATTATCTCAAGTACTTGAAGCTAAGCGTCTTACTCCGTCGATATTCGTTCAGAATTGCATTACAACAACAACCGATGATACATAAGTAAATTTCTTGAGAAACCGAGTTAAATATCTAAAAGAAGAAGTAAGGAAATTGCATGATCTTATTAATCGTTTTGTTAGTTCTAGTCGCGACTATAGAAGGTAAATTATATATATATATATATATATATATATATATCAATTTTATGTTCTGCTTATACTTGGAGCATCATTAAGTGTTATTATCAATCTTTTTGTTTATATTCATGGTGCTTCAGGGATTAAGTGTTAGACAAGAGATTGATAGACATGAAGCAAACTTGAGATGTATGTTTTCTAAGTTCAAATAGTTATCTACTTTAGAAAACAATGAAATCATTTTTAAGTTTTTAAGGTTAGTTATGAATTGTGAAAGATTCGATTTTTTAATTTTATTAAAGTAAATTTATTTTTCTTTTCAATTTACAAAATTCTCATTAAAATACAATGAAGATTCACTATATAACATCTTACTAATTTTCATTTTTTTACAAAATTAATTACAAACAAGATATGCAATTTTGATGTATTATGGTAATTCTCATTATAAAATAAAGATTTCATTAAAAGGTTGGTAAATTAGTCAACACTGCAATAAATTCGTTATGTCATTATGTAACTATTTATAACAAATAATTTGTCATTGTTTAATATCAATTCTTGAATATAGTTTAGTCACTTTCATGTTATAAACTATGACTTGTACATCCGCCACAACTGCGTCACTATTTGTAACTACATATTGGTAATAATACAGTCACAACTGTGACGATTAATATTATCGTCACTATTTTGTCACTAATCGAGACAATTTTCGGTTATCACTTAGTCCGTAACAATATTGTGATGAAACAATTACAAATTTGTGACCAACAAAATTCGTAACAATATAATATCTAAAAAATCACAAATTTGTGAAAAAAAATTTCCATCTCAAACTAACATCACAATAGTTCATTTTTTTGTAGTATAAAACAGAAATATCAAGACCCGACTCGAAGCCTGGTTTGCACGTACCCGGATTATTCAAAACCGGCACTGACTAATTGTATCCTATGTAATTAACAAAGTTTAGATACTACGTAATTAATGTCTCGATGGAAGGAAAAAAAAATATGTTTGTTTAGCATTTTAGTTATATCACTACATTTTCATAATTACAGGGAACAAAAAATGAAGTGATATAACTTACATGTGTTGACGTAAGTTTGAAGATAGCTTGAGGTGCAAGCTATACTAATCCTACCGAGTTATGGAATTAGGATTAGTCTATTTAGAAGTTATCTAAATATGTTAAGTTACCTATTTGGAAAAAGGAAATTGTCTAGGTATTTTTTTATATAAGGAGATGCAAGGTTGTTGCATAACTTATGAGTCTTGAGAAAGAGAGATTAAGAGTTTTAGTTTTGAGTAATTTTCTAAAGCTAATAAAAGAGAGTTAGTCTTTTGTCAATCTTTGAGTTCTTAAGCGTGTTTAATTCTATAATTGGTATCAGAGCCAGGTTTGAAAGATCATTTCAAGATAGTAACGGTGAAACCATCTGAAGAAGGGTATGGAAGATCTTACCGTAGCAACGGTGAAACCTAAAGAAGGAGGACCGCCTTCGATCACGTGCCCTATGGTCAACACAACGAATTATACGGTATAGGCCATAAGGATGAAGAAAGCACTCAAGGTTCATAAAGTTTGGGAGGTCATAGAGACTGATACGGCACAAGCTGATAACAAAAAAAACAACATGGCCACAGCTCTGTTGTTTCAGTCGATACCGGAAACCCTTATCTTACAAGTTGGAGAGCTCGATACAGCTAAGAAAGTCTGGGAAGCAATCAAGGCTAGACATATGGGAGCAGAGAGAGTCAAAGAAGCGAGGTTACAAACTCTGATGGCGGAATTTGATCATATTAAGATGAAAGACTCCGACAAGATTGACGATTTTGCAGGAAAGGTATCTGAGATGTCACCAAAATCAGCTGCCCTAGGAGAAAGCATCGAAGAACCGAAGCTTGTTAAGAAGTTCCTCAAGAGTCTTTCCCGTAAAAAATACATTCACATAGTAGCTTCGCTCGAATAAGTGTTAAGACCTTAAAACCACAAGCTTCGAAGACATCATAGGACGTCTAAAAGCCTATGAAGAACGTATCTCTGAAGAAGAAGCAGCTCAAGAAGACCAGAACAAGTTGATGTATGTAAACATGGAGGCTCAATCATATTAGTCAAACCGAGACTTCAATGGAGATTAAAGGGGCAGAGGTCGTGGAGGACGCTTCTATAGCAGGGGAAGAGGTCGCGGATTATCTAGTGGTGAAAGGGATTTGTCTAAGATAGTGTGCTACATATGTGACAAAAACGGTCACTATGCATCCAATTGTCCTGACAGATTGCTTAAGCTCCAAGAGGCATATGAGAACAAAGACGATGACACACAAGAGGTTGACGGATTAATGATGCACGAAGTGGTGTACCTTAACGAAAGGAACGTGAATCCAAAAGACTTTGAAGCATGTTCTGATGGAGTTAATATCTGGTACTTAGACAATGGGGCGAGTAACCATATGACCGGAAACCATGATTACTTTAAAGAATTTGACGAATCTATCACAGGAAAGGTGAGATTCGGCAATGATTCTCGTATTGACATAAAGGGAAAAGGCTCAATTCTCTTCAACAGCAAGAACAGAGAAAGAAAGACATTAGCCGATGTCTACTTTATACCGGACCTAAAAAGCAACATCATTAGTCTTGGGCAAGCCACGGAGTCAGGATGCGACGTGAGGATGAAAGAAGACTATCTTACATTGAACGATAAAGATGGAAACTTGATTACAAAAGCCCGCCGATCTAAGAATCGACTATACAAAGTACTCATGGAGATAGTTGATTCAAAGTGTCTACAGCTTATGACACTAAGTGACTCAGCAAAGTGGCACGCAAGATTAGGGCATATTGGAATAGACTCAATGAGATCAATGGTAAAGAAAGAGCTGGTCATCGGAATACCTAACATTACGGTTGAGAAAGAAACGTGTGAGTCATGCTTACTTGGAAAATAAGCAAGACAGACGTTCCCACAAGCAACTTCATACCGGGCTACACATATACTCGAACTTGTACATGGAGATCTCTGTGGACCCATTACACCCTCTACAGCTGCGAGAAACAGGTATATATTTGTGCTCATTGATGATCATTCCCGTTATATGTGGTCGATTCTTTTAAGAGAAAAGGGAGAAGCCTTTGATAAATTTAAAAAGTTCAAGACTGCGGTTGAGCAAGAGACAGGAGGTGTTATCAAAACGTTTAGAACAGACAGGGGTCGTGAGTTTACGTCACAAGAATTCCAATCTTTCTGCGAAATATCGGGGATAAAAAGGCATTTAACAGCTCCCTATTCTCCTCAACAAAACAAAGTAGTCGAAAGGCGAAACAGAACTCTCTTAGAGATGACTAGGAGCATTCTGAAGCACATGAATATACCAAACTACTTATGGGGAGAAGCAGTGAGACATGCTACTTACATTATCAACAGAGTTGAAACGAGGGTTCTGGTTTCAAAAACACCATACGTAGTCTTCAGAAACAAGAAACCTAATGTTGAGCATCTGCGTGTGTTTGGGTGTATTGGATATACTAAAATACAGACTCCGCATCTTAATAAGTTAGAAGACAGATCACGAACACTGGTACATCTCAGAACTGAACCAGGATCAAAAGCCTATAGACTATATGACCCAACAAGCCAAAAGATAATAGTGAGCAGAGACGTGGTGTTCGATGAGTGTAAGAGTTGGAAGTGGAACAACTTAGAGAAAGAAGTCAATGAACCAGGAACGTTTAAGCTTGTTTTCGGAGAATATGGAAATAATAGCGTAAGAGAAGTTGAAGATGGCAAGGCAATAGAAAGAAATGAAGAACAAGATGGTAACGATGAGTTTAACAAAGAAGATGAAGAATTTTCGAACGATGAGTTTAACAAAGACGATGATGAGTTTCCGGACCATGAAAGCGTTGAAGAAGAAGATCAGATTCAATCTTCATTGAGAAAGTCAACAAGGCTAAGTAAGAAACCAAGTTACTTGAATGATTACATACTACTGGCCGAGCTTGAGTGTGAGCGTCTCTTAGTGTTGATAAACGAAGAACCCTGGGACTTTAATGAGGCAAAAGAGGAGAAAGTGTGGAGATAAGCTTGTAAAGAAGAAATCACCTTAATAGTTAAGAACAAAACGTGGACATTGGTTGATCTGCCAGCTGGAGCTAAACCGATCGGACTAAAATGGGTCTTTAAGATCAAACGCAACTCTGATTTAAGCATAAATAAGCATAAAGCAAGACTCGTGGCAAAAGGTTACGTACAAAAACATGGTATAAACTTTGAAGAGGTATTTGCTCCGGTAGCACGCATCAAAACGGTCAGGTTTATCATCGCCCTAGCAGCTTCAAATGGTTGGGAAGTGCATCACTTAGACGTCAAAACCGCCTTACTTCACGGCGATTTAAAGGAAGTAGTTTATGTTACTCAACCGGAGGGATTTGTGACCAAGGAAAGTGAAGACAAAGTGTACAAATTGCATAAAGCACTTTATGGTTTAAGACAAGCACCAAGAGCATGGAATGAGAAGTTAAACAAAGTCCTTGGAGAGTTAAACTTTGTAAAATGCTCAAAAGAACCCTCCTTGTATCGAAAACAAGAGAAAGGACATCTTCTCCTTGTGGCTGTTTACGTGGATGATCTTCTTGTTACGGGATCAAGTCTTGAGGTTATACTTGAGTTCAAAAGGGGAATGTCAGCACAATTTGAGATGAGTGACCTTGGAAAGCTGACTTACTATCTCGGTATTGAGGTTTTTCAACATGAAGGAGGGATCACACTAAAACAGGAGAGATATGCGAGAAAAATCCTAGGAGAAACAAGAATGGAAGATTGCAACGCAGTTCATATTCCAATAGCTCTTACAAAGAATCCTGTGTTTCATAGGCGAAGTAAGCATATTCATAGGAGGTATCATTTTATACGAGAGTGTGTCGAGAACGAACAAGTGGAGGTCGAGCACGTTCCTGGAATTATGCAAAAAGTCGACATTTTAACAAAAGCACTTGGGATAATCAAGTTTAAAGAGATGAGAGATCTCATAGGGATTCAGGATGTGTCGAAAGAAGATTTCAAATTTAAAGGAGAGAATGTTGACGTAAGCTTGAAGATAGCTTGAGGTGCAAGCTATACTAATCCTACAGAGTTATGGAATTAGGATTAGTTCTATTTAGGAGTTATCTAAATATGTTAAGTTACCTATTTGGAAAAAGGAAATTGTCTAGGTATTTTTCTATATAAGGAGATGCAAGGTTGTTGCATAACTTATGAGTCTTGAGAAAGAGAGATTGAGAGTTTTAGTTTTGAGTAATTTTCTAAAGCTAATAAAAGAGAGTTAGTCTTTTGTCAATCTTTGAGTTCTTAAGCATGTTTAATTCTATAATATGCACCTTTTTTAGTCGGTCAAAATTTCAAATGTTCAATTCTTAAATAATTTGGAATTTATATTTGACTTAAATACACTACAAGAAAGATATGCTATTTCCGACGGAATTTCCGAGGGAACAAATTCCGTCGGAAATTTCAGAGGGATTTCAGAGGAATTTTAGACGGATTTCCGAGGGACATTCGACGGCGACCATTTCCGAGGGATTTCCGACGGATGAACCATGTCCTCGGAAATCCGTCGAAAATTTCCGAGGGATTTCCGACGGATGCACCACGTTCTCGGAAATCCGTCGGAAATTTCTGAGGGATTTCCGAGGACGTGGTGCATCCGTCGGAAATCCCTCGGAAATTTCCGACGGATTTCCGAGGGATTTGTTGATCAATTTCAAAATTTGCGTTCATTGCAAATATTTAGTGTTGTAAAACACTCTAACAGACTACTTTTGTCTTTAGAATTAGATTAGTGAGCATATAAAATAAAACAAAACATAACATGAGCAAACACATCATATCCACTTAGGTTTTATAATTTTAACAGATGATATATATGTATGATTAGTGTATACTTAGAGAAAGTTATGATATTTCTTAAATGTTTGAGTTTATTGGTCTTATATGATCACTTAAGTACATTTATTGATAAATAAGGTTTATTATAGTGTTAGAAATCATTAGGTATCGATCAAAACCGAAAATTTTGAAATAATTTCAAAATTCCGTCGGAAATCCCTCGAAAATTTCCGACGGATTTCCGACGGCATAGTAATTAATTGTAGTTTGACTGACCAATCCTCGTACATGCAACAATGCCACAGAATATTCGATTCCGTCGGAAATCCGTCGGAAATTTTGATTAGGCGGCAATCCTTAATTATTTCCGAGGGATTACCGATGGAATTGGCCCTCGGAAATTGTTATTATATCTGAGTCAAACCATTTCTCTTCTTCCCCATCGATTCATCTCTCTCCCTCTCTCTTGGCCGTTCTCTCTCTCGCCGCCGTTCTTCTCTCTCGCCGCCGTTCTCTCTCTCGCCGCCCTTCTCTCTCTCGCCGCCGTCGACCTCTCTCGCCGCCGTTCTTCTCTCTCCCCATCGATTCATCTCTCTCCCTCTCTCTTGGCCGTTCTCTCTCTCGCCGCCGTCGACCTCTCTCGCTGCCGTTCTTCTCTCTCGCCGCCGTTCTCTATCTCGCCGCCGTCGACCTCTCTCGCCGCCGTTCTTCTCTCTCCCCCTTTCGCCACCGTCCGTTCTCCCTCTCGCCAATGTTAGTTTATTTAAATTGTTCTTTTGTTTTATAATTGTAGATTCAATATAGTTTTGAAAATTAGATTGTTAGATTATCGAATTAGATTGTTAGATTTAGATGGTTAGATTTAGATTTAGATTATGATATTAGAATTAGATTGTTAGATTTAGATTAGGATATTGGAATTAGTTTGTTAGATTTATATTGTTAGATTCAGATTTTTAGATTGTAATTCATTACAAAAATAATTGAAGAATTTTAATGTAATATATTTAGTGAATTATAAAACTTTTATGTTAATATTAAAATTATAATTGATTTCATAATATTTATACAATTAATTTGAGATTAATAATTATTGAATTTTATTTTTATTTTTAAGTTTAGTTTAATTATATTATTAAAGCTTCATTATGTTTTCAAATCCAAGGAATTAATATTATTGCAAATAGGTATTTATTTATTTTCTAAGATATATTACAATTACGGTTTGATTTTAATTTTATGTATAATCTAAAAACTTTAATTTTACATATAATCTAAAAATGTTTTCATAATAAGATATTTTGGTTAATTAGAAAATTTTAATTTTAATTTTATATTACTTACATGTTTTATAATAGTTTTCCCTTCTATTATTACTATTAAAAAGGTTGATTAATAATGTATGTATATATTTATATGTTTTATATTTTATGTCAAATGTTTTTCTTAATTTTTATTACTAATATAGACTTGTTGTAAATATATTTGTATTTTTAAGTTAAATAATAATTTAAGCATAATTATTTTTGTCTTATTGGTTGTGTAGTATAATTATTTTTTTCTTATTGGTTGTATGTTTAGTTTAAATAAAATTTTAATGTTAACATTTATAATTTTTGATCTTAATTTAATGTTAACATTTATAATTTTTCCATCTTCGTTATTATTTTTTTACTAATAACAATTAATGTTAACAATATTAATAATTGTTGTTTTTAGGTCTTATGCGGAGTTTCAGGGGACCTCATCTCACCGTTCGCGCAGATCGCGTAGTGGTTAGGGTGCACCTGCTTCGTCTCCTTCTACTGTTCCAGAGACGGGACATTCCGGTTCTCCGGAAGTGATGACGATGGAAGAGTTCGTCAGTCAACCGGGACGGCGTCATCTCCCGATGCTTCATCCTCATGAAGTTAACGGCGCGATTTGGTAATAAAATTTATTTACGTACTTATATATTTGTATTGACATACCATTAATATATACAATATTTTACATGATACTTGTAGGTTTGGACTTCATAATGGCATCACCAAATCCATACTAAGGATTTTCAAGACTCAACTAAGTCAACTTTGGCCAACTTACGGCGACATCGATGCAAGCACCAAATTGATTTGGTTCAAGTCTTTTGCGGTAAATCATTTTCTTTTATTTTTTATAATTTTTGTTAAATTAAATAATTAACAAATTTTTGAAATATGCGTTTTTTCTATTTTGCAGCAAGATTTTAATTGGGAACCAAGTCTTTGTCAAACCGTGCGTCATCATTTCGACATTCAGGTTAACACTTCCTACCAAAACCACATGTACGAGTGGAAGCAAAAATGGAAGAGGGGCAAGCCAAAACCGAAGGATCTCGACCAAGATGTTTGGGAGGGATTTATCCGCTATTGGAGTATGGAGAATACTCAAGCGACATCCACACAAAACTCGAAAAATCGAACGAGCGATCAAAGTGGGAAAGGAATAGCAACCCATAATGCGGGTTCTATTACTTTCAAGAAACACGAGCGGAGAATGGTAAGTTTTCTAACTTTTTTTGTTTTTTTCTTAAGTTTTTTTTATATTACTAACATTTTTTAATAGGCGCAGAAGACCGGCGTTGAACCGGATTGGCTAGAAGTGATGGAAGAAACGCACACTAGCAAGCAAACCGGCCAAATTCAAGATGCGGTTGTCCAAGAGCAGATCGAGCGAATCAAGATTCGAAAGATGGAGCGGCTCACACAACTCTCCCAAGATGGCTCTTCCTCTTCGACAGATTTACCTCGCGAGGAAATCAACCGTTTATGCATTGAGGTATTTTAAATATTTTAAAATATATTTTTAATTAATTTTAAAAATAATTATATATTAATCCTTTTATTTATAACGTAGGAAATTCCTTTAACCAAGGGTCGCAGACCCGGTTTAGGAAGCTTGGTGTCTCCAGACGGAAGCGTGTCTTCAGTGTTTCCCCGAGACGCTGAACTGGTTCAGCAAGTTCAAGATCTTAACCGCGTCGTCCAAGAAAAAGACGCGGTTGTCGAAGAACTTCGGCAACAAAATGCCGAGACCCGAGCCACACTCTCTCAACTACAAGCTTTCCTCGCGGCTCAATATCCGGGACAATTTCCGCCGCCTCCGCCGCCTCCGCTATGATTTTCATTAATGTTTTCTTTTTTTAAAATACATTTTTTTTAATTTTAAGACATTTATTGTAATTTTTAATTATTAATTTAAATTTCTTTTCAATATTTTCTATAATTATTTATAAATAATATAAAATTAATAGTTATAATTTTAATTTAATAAATTAAATTAAATAAGATAATAAACAAAAAATTTAGTTTATAATTTAATTTAATCCAATATCCCTCGGAAATCCGTCGGAAATAATGGTGCTCGGAAATCCGTCGGAAATAAGGGTCATCGGAAATCCGTCGGGTTCAATGTAGTCTCTCTGAAATCCGTCGGAAATATGGCCCTCTGAAATCCGTCGGAAATATGGCCCTCGGAAATCCGTCGGAAATTTCCGACCGATTTCCGACGGATTTTGGTTTCCGACCATCTCAAACCGACGACTTTTAGCCCTCGAAAATCCTTCGGAAAGTGCCTTTTCTGACCGATTTCCGACGGATTATTCCCTAGGAAATACGTTGTTTTCTTGTAGTGATAGTAGTTTATAACACTCCATGGAAATGACCAGGGTTCTCAATTAGGGTTCAAAAACTCGCATAAGAAACCATTCATGCATCTGTGGGACTATTAGGAACGTAATTTATAAATTACAATTTATATTTGTTTTGTTCAGTCATTACTGATTTTTGCATTTGCACTATTTGCAACCTAAATTCTCCCTATGAAACGTTTGTGTTACATAATAATGCAAATCCACTTTCATTAAATAGAAAAATTAAGTAATCGTGGGACTCTCATCTAACGTTATGGCTTTACGTTCTTTGACATACTCATCAACATTTGGCCAATCTTCCTAAAGGAATTCCAACTACTGGTCTTTTTTGTCTAAATGCTCTCTTGTAACTAGAAGTCCACCAAACTCTGTCTAATGTCGTTAAACAACCATTTTTAGTGCATTCCGCGTCAAAATATGACATATCCTCTTGTCCTATAAATTTTTAAAGCATGTGACGATTCACCAACAACACATAAATAACAAATTTAGAGCGAGCATAAGCATAACCGTACCTTCTGTTTTTTTAAAAATGAGGGTTTCTCAATCTCTCATCCCTATTGCCATAAACACCATGGGAATATCATTGGTCCGCATATATAGACTATGCGCCATATGGCCAAAATCCGCCTCACACACACCCTCGTGGCTCAGAGATTCTTGTTCTTATCACAGGAATATTATACGTCGGTTTTGTCTCTTCCAATCAAGATAACAATCGTTTATTCACCAAAGTATTGCATCCGGGTGATGTTTATGTGTTTCCCATAGGAATGATCCATTTTCAGGTAAATATCGGGAAAATTCCAGCAGTTGCTTTTGCGGGATTGAGTAGTCAGAACGCTGGTGTCATCACAATTGCAAACGCTGTGTTCGGGTCAAACCCTCCGATTTATCCAGAGCTTCTGGCCAGGGCTTTCCAGGTTGATGCAAGTGTCGTTAAAGAAATTCAGGCCAAGTTTGGGTCCACATGAACTGAAATCTAAGTCTGTTTAGAGTGTTTATCATTGCAACACTCATTTACAAATGCAATACTAAGAAATAATGTCTTATAAAGTAAATAATGATGTTTACCAAATTTCTATTTTCTACTATGAACTTTATTTTCCCATATAGATTTCATCTTATATTTTAGTAATGTTGGCATATTAAATTTCCATGGATACCTAATTAGGTCTTTAAGATTTTTTTTTTTTTTTGGTGTTATATAAGGACTGCAAGAAAAAACTTTTACAGTTGAAAAAACACCTCGTTAACTTCTAATATATGGTTCTAGATATAGAATCTGTAAGAATTTTTTTTCACAGTTTCACAGTTGAAAAAATACCTATTTAACTTCTAATATATGGTTTTGGGTATAAGAAACCTTCAATCTTGAAAAGAAGAAAACATCAAAGTGAATCATGCGATTGATACGAAATTGATGTACATATTCGAAGTATCATCTTTGATGGAAGCATGAGTTGTAGAAAGCGTGTCTTGTTGAAAGAAGATACACACTAATTGAATCACGGTTTCTTGTTTTCTCGACGTTGCAGTATAGTTCAAAAGTGGGATATTCACCAACTAGTTATTGTTTTCCACGTAATTTGGTAGTTTAGTAGTAAATTTACTTTTCTTATATTGATTTACTCTTATATTTTCTAAGAGAAAATAATCCTAAATAGGAAAAAAACTTTTGAATAGCTTAAATTTATCAACTTTTTATTTTATTTATTTTTTTTATTTTTATAAAATTTATCAACTTAACATTTTCTTTTCCCAACAACCTATATTGTTTTACCAAAAAACATAACCAATAGTGTTGAAGTACTTTATTGGTTCATGCATTTTGAAATCCATATGACATTTATGAATTCTCATTGATTTTAAAATACAGATATATGGATTTTGAAATAACATGGTTTACCCATGGATTTGAGTCTTTGTATTTATCACATCTAAAATCCATTAAAATTTATTGTGAATACAATGTAGATTTTGAAATCTAATAATAAATCACTAAACGAATAACATAGAATTTTAACTAATATTTATAAATCATAGAACCAATAACACATGATTTAGATAAGAATTTTAAAATCAATGATTGAATAACATATAAATTTTGTTTGAATTTCCAAATCCATTTAAATCCATAAACCAATAAACCCCAAAAATTTATCTTTCTATCTACAATAGAAGTGTCTACCTTAGTTAGATTAGTAAATTTGGATGTGTCTGCTGTAAATTTGCTAGATTTATGCAAGTCCACCAAAATATTATGCAAACCTACCATTCTGAATTTTTTTGTAAATAATTATTTTTTTCCCGTAATAACGGATGTAATATTTTCTGTAATTAATGAAACCTTCTGAATCTTTTATTTATTTTCAAAATTAATATGTTATTGGAATAACTTAAATCCATTGAGAAATTTTACTAGATGTTATGAATATTGAAGTTCCAAATTCGTGCTGCCGACAAAAAGTCTGTACTTGAAAAGCAAATGATTTTTGTTTAGGTGAATTTTCTATATCTGAAGTGTATAATTTGATGCACAATTTATAATTTTATCTTACTGCTTTTTTGTTCAAAGAGATTGGAAAATTTTTTAAAACTACTTTTTATCTATCCAAACAGTTCTTGCAAAAAAAAAAAAACAATCCATTTTAGTCATTCGAAATTTGAAAGTTCTAAAAAAATATTTGCGAAGTTTTACAGGTTAAAGTCACCATTTTTTCTTTCACATAGGCTAAAATTCACCATTTAAGTATTTGTTCGTCACATTCCACTTATTTTGTTTATTACCTACCACTTATATTATTCCAATCATAAATTTTTCCAATAAGACGCGGTGGTGTGCATGTCATGCAAATAATCCGAATTAATTAATAGATAAATTAACGATAGACTTGTTAAACATTCTAACTGCCACTTTGGAACATGCTAGGTAAGCCTTTTAACAAAAAAAAAAGAAAAAGAAAAAGAAAAAAGAAACGTACTAGATACAAATGACTTTGGACCACGTCAAACATGACATACGTTCTTGCCCTATAAATAGTAAGCACTCATGCTTCACATATATAGCAAATCATAAAAACGCATTAGCATAAACAAAATGAAGGTTTCTCAGTCTCTCATCTCTATTTTTACTTTAGCATTGGTCATTCCCTTTTTCAATGCTTATGATCCGAGTCCACTCCAAGACTTCTGTGTGGCTGTTGGTAACCTCAACAATGGTGGTATGATAAAAAGAAAATCATGTTTCTTTAATTCTCTACTTACTATTCTCCTTTGTTATGATTAAACTGGATGTTGTAATATATGCTTTTTGAATTAATATTTCTACTTGCAGTTTTTGTGAATGGTAAGTTCTGTAAGGATCCAAAGCAAGCAAAGGCAGATGATTTCTTCTACTCAGGCCTCAACCAGGCAGGAAACACTGATAATGATGTCAAATCCAACGTAACAACGGTCAACGTCGATCAGATTCCAGGGTTAAACACTATGGGAATATCCTTGGTCCGCATAGACTATGCGCCTTACGGCCAAAACCCACCTCACACACACCCGCGTGCCACTGAAATCCTTGTCCTTATCGAGGGAACGTTATATGTTGGGTTTGTCTCTTCCAATCAAGACAATAACCGACTATTCGCCAAAATTTTGCACCCAGGCGATGTGTTCGTGTTCCCCATAGGGATGATCCATTTTCAAGTGAATATTGGGAAGACCCCCGCGGTTGCTTTTGCAGGACTGAGTAGTCAGAACGCTGGTGTCATCACTATTGCAAACACAGTGTTTGGATCGAAGCCTCCCATTTATCCGGAAGTTCTGGCTCAGGCGTTTCAGTTAGATGTCAATGTCGTCAAAGACCTTGAGGCCAAGTTTCCATCCAAGAATTGAGTCTATATCTTTTAAGAGTGTTTCTCATTGTTAACAGTCAAATAACAATTTAATACTATGAAAATGTTATGCTTAATAAAATAAAAATGATTTGGTTCACCTAATTTGTTTTTCTTATATTGACTTTGTCTAACATTTTCCTATTGTCAGCATAATCAAGAGATGGATACTTGATAAAATCGTAAGAGTTGTTAGAACGATCCAAACATTTAAGGAAAACGACACTTCAATCTAAACAGCGCATCTCCCTAAGATTATGTACGCCATCCATATGATACGGAACGAATGTGCCAAATGGAGTATATATAGTTTTCTTTTTCTATGGAGAATGTGATTAGAAAAGGTCTGGGACAAGAATTCTATAATACATTTTAGTAGGCCTGGACGTTCGGGTACCCATTCGGGTTCGGGTTCGAGTTTTCAGGTTTTCGGGTTTTCGGGTTTTGTCATTAAAAGCCCATTCGGGTATATATATAGATTCGGGCGGGTTCGGGTTCGGGCCGGGTTTTGGCGTTTCGGATTCGGGTTCGGGTTTTAGAAAAAGAAAAACAAAAAATGAGAGAAATCAATTTAGACATATTAAACAATTTAGACATATTAAACAATTTAGACATCTACATCAATTTAGACATGTTAAAAAAATAAGAAAAATCAATCTAAATGAGAGAAATCAATTTAGATAAATCAATTTTCGGGTTTCGGGTTCGGGTACGGGTTTTCGGGTATCCGCAATTTTAACATATTAAACCCGATCGGGTACTAAGTAATATCGGGTTCGGGTTTCGGTATAGATTTTCGGGTCGGGTTCGGGTTCGGGTTATATGCCCAGGCCAACATTTTAGAGTATAACCTAAAAGTTAACTAATTACATCACAATGCCAATACAAAGATAAACAAATCTTAATTTCTCATTAAAAATATAATTGTAATCACAAAATCAATATAATTAAACAAAAACTCGTAAAAATCTTTTCAGTAATTATTAGTTTCCAGAACAATTAACTCACTTTCTCTCTAATTAATTATCGACGAAAATTCAAAAAAAAAAAATTAATTGTTAACCAATAAAAATTGAAAAAGTAAGATTTGATATCTAATTATATTAATATATTATTTTTTTTAGTTACTATATTTTGAAAATTTTGTTAAGATTTAAAATTATCATTTTTCTATCATCTTTGTTTGATCTCATTTTCAAATTATTTTAAATTATCATATAATACATATAATTAATCGATTGAGTGTATTATGCTGTAATCTTTTCTGCAAATACTGTAATTCAAATTTTTTAAAACAAAAATATATTACTCAATCGATGAAGAAAAAAATGTATGTTTAACGTTTTACATTGGCTAAAGTATATGGTAATTATTGAGAGTCATATTATAAAAGACCAAAATGATTCCAAATCCGAATGAGCATAAATCTTGACTTATCAGGCGTTCAAGTTTAAAAGTTTTATTAGGTTTTATCCGTTTCTTTTGTTGAACCAATAATTTTATCGAATACAAGATATAAAAAATATTTTAATTATTTAACAATTAAAATTTTAAAAAAATTATAAATATTTAAACTTTATTAAAAGTTTAAAATATTAATTATATTTAAACTCTATAAAAAATATTATTATTACTAAATTTTATAAAAAGTTAGAATATTAATAATATTTAAACTCTAAAAGATTTTAAAATATTTTTAATATTTAAAGTTTATTAAAAATTTAAAATATGAGAAATATTTTAAGTTTTAATATTATTAATATATACTACCAATAAATGGTAAGCATCTATACTATTAACTGGAATAAATAATAAGCGAATTGAAAAAAATTGGATTTAAAAACTTCAAAGAAAATAAGAGATTTATAGGTGTAAATTATTTAAATCTGATTTCCTTATCAATTTGAATTTATCAGTTCTAGAAAATTATATTTAAATAATTTATACGCGGATCCGGTTCACGAGATTTTATTTTTTTTTGGCGTTTTTATATTTGGTTTGATAGTTCACAAGTTTAATAGAAATCTACCCGACCATTATCCAATTCATGGTCGATATCTGTCTGACCGCCGGATCGGTCTGAGTTTCAAAATATTCGGTCTGAATTTCAAAATATCGATGAAACCATTATTAATTTTAACATTCATAAACCGGATTGAAACCAAACCGAATACTAATTCTTTGATTTATTTATTTTTTAACTTCGCTTCCAAACCATAATTCTTTTATTTTATTAATCAATGTTATTTTAAAATCATGATGTGTTGTAGCACGGATTTATATCTAGTAAAAAAAATTATAAAAATGATTAAAACATAGTCTAGTGGTCTTTGTTAGTACTAATGCTATGACGCCACTCAAATTCAAACTTCCATTATATATTTTATTTAAAATATATATAAACAAAATTATAAGGATAAAATCTAGTGGATTTAAAAATGGGAAAATCAGGACGTTTTTAAAAAAAATTAGTTCTTTGTGATATTGCTTTTCATGGATACCTAATGTGGTCTTTATTAACTTTAAATTTGATACGAAAGATAAAACTACTAAAATCAATTAAGGTTAGCGTAAACAAACCATAAAACAGAAATATTAACTTTCATAAAAATCCATCAAGTTACTACTAAAATTACATCTAAAATCATAAAATCACATGAATAATTCTAATCTATTGTGTAAACAAACAAACTTCAATCCTTCAAAACAAAGCCTAAACCCCAAGTGAATCATCATGCGATTGATACGAAATGGACATAATCAAAGTATCATTTTTTTTTTCTCCAAATCAAAGTATCACTTTGATTGAGAGTTTTATAAAGCGTGTATTGTTGGAATAAGATGCACACAAATTGAAATGGTTGATTTTTATGAGACCTTCGCACCTACATGTTGGAAATTTGGTCGCTACTTTTGTCTTTGTGGTAGTTTAAAGACTGGGATATTTACCAACTGATGATGTTTTTTGCTTAATTTGATATTTTAGTAGTAACATACTTTTCCTACATTGAATTAGTCATTACGTTTTATAAGAGAAATTACTATTCCAAAAGACGAGTGAATTTTGAAAATAACCAAGATCAATGCACCTAAACATTTTCTTACCCAAACAACCTACATTTAAAAATATTCTAAATAAACCATTCAATCTAAAATAAAAAGCAGACTTATTTACATAGAAGACTTGTTCGTGTTTGTTGTAAATATGATTATCAAGGCAGATTAAGCAAAGTCTTTGGTAAATTTGACGTAGTTATAGATAACTTACATAAAGTATGCTCTAATTTTACGTAAGTCACAGCAGATTTGCAAAATATGTTGCAAATCTATCTAAGATATATCTAGAAAACATGTTATAAATCTGTATAATATATCTGCTTTCGTCTTAACAAACTTGCTTGTGATTGCTTTTTCTAAATCTGTCAAAAATATGCCAAAATATCTGATATATCTGCTTGAGTTTGTTATTAGTTAGAAACATAAAAAAATTTCTAATTAAAGGTTGGTTTTGTGACAGCAAATAAATTTATTATTTGTTGTCATTGGTAAATAATAATTTATTTAGTCATATACAACTCATCGCAAATGTTATGAATGGGGAGGTGCATTTACCATGCTTAGGATGACATTTGCCACTAAACTGCTACTACTCTAATTTTTTTTTTGTTAAAGGTACTATTCTTAATTAGTATATATATATTGGCCAATAATTCATACACATTTTCTACCAGATTTGAATCTAGAAGGTGATACAAGGAAACCAATATTACAAATCAATAAATTACAAGCTCTGGTACGGTCGTGGGACTGTGTAAATAGTCGTGCAAATCCAGTTTTAACTAAAACTAGATTTAAGTTATTGATAGACTTGTTAAACGTTTTTGAACTGCCACTTCGAGATATGCGACTTACTAATGTATAGAATTACTTTGGACTACGTCAAATATGCCATGCGCTTTTGCCTTATAAATACTGAGCTCAAATGCTTCACAATTCACAAACAACACACACACATATAAAAGTCTTGAAAAAGCTTTAGCAGAACTTTTTGTTTGAAAATGAGGGTTTCCAAGTCTCTCATTTTGATTACCTTATCCGCTTTGGTCATTTCCTTTACCAAAGCTTATGATCCAAGTCCACTCCAAGACTTCTGTGTGGCCATTGATGACCCCAAAAATGGTGGTGCGTACTAATTATTGTTCTCCTTTATAATGATAAAATTCGAAGTTGTAATATATGCTTTGCAAATCAATAATTCTACTTGCAGTTTTTGTGAATGGCAAGTTCTGTAAGGATCCGAAGCAAGCGAAGGCAGAAGATTTCTTCTTCTCAGGCCTCAACCAGGCAGGAGACACTAATAATGATGTCAAATCAAACGTGACAACGGTCAATGTCGATCAGATTCCAGGGCTAAACACTATGGGAATATCCTTGGTCCGCATAGACTATGCACCATATGGACAAAACCCGCCTCACACACACCCTCGTGCCACTGAGATCCTTGTTCTTATCGAGGGAACGTTATATGTCGGGTTTGTCTCTTCCAATCAAGATAATAACCGTCTATTCGCCAAAATGTTGCACCCCGGCGACGTGTTCGTGTTCCCCATAGGAATGATCCATTTCCAAGTGAATATCGGGAAGACCCCCGCAGTAGCCTTTGCTGGACTAAGTAGTCAGAACGCTGGTGTTATCACGATCGCTGATACTGTGTTTGGATCAACGCCTCCGATTAATCCAGATATTCTAGCTCAGGCGTTTCAGTTAGATGTCAATGTTGTCAAAGAGCTTGAGGCCAAATTTAAAAACTAAATCAAGTCATTAATACCAGTGTTTATCGTTGTAACACTTAAAGTAATGATGTAATACGGATTAAATGTTTATGCTTAATAAAATAAAACAGGTGTTGTTCACCATATTTGATCTTTAATATTAAGTTTACTTTTTATATATGTGAATAAGTCTTAAATTTTTTGTTTTTCTTTAATGTCTAGGTCGTAAAGTTTTCTTGGACATTTTAATCTAGTCTTTAAGTGTTGTTGGAATGATAAATTATATCTAACATATTCTACTACTAATATTTTTGAAGTATATATATAGAATTCATTTTATCACTTATCAAAAATTAAGTCAAATTTCCATTACAAATAAAAAAACATTTAAAAAACAAGATTCTATATCTAACTTACCATATTAATTTGCTATTAATCATTAAATATAAATGTATTTTTTTCACTGCAATAACATTACTCACTTTTTAAATATAAATTTACGATTTTCAATTTTTAGAAAAACATCAATTCATGTTGTAGCACGGATTGTAATCTAGTAAATAGAAGATAGGAGACACAAGCCATCAAATAAAAATAAGATATAAAATAGCATTCATTTGCTACAAAATTACATAAAAATCATAACCTATTAAAGTAAATTTTAAAACTTCAACGTTTAGAAAATTAGCAGAAAAAGAAATCGCAAATGAATAGTAATAACAATAGTTTCTTAAATTTTTTTGTTTTTCTTTAATGTCTGGGTCGTAAAGTTTTCTTGGACATTTTAATCTAGTCTTTAAGAGTTGTTGGAATGATAAATTATATCTAACATATTCTACTACTAATATTTTTGAAGTACATATATAGAATTAATCTTATCACTTATCAAAAATTAAATCAAATTTCCATTACAAATAAAAGTTTTAAAAAACAAATTAATAATAGCCATTAAAGGTAAAAATATCAAATACAAATCTCCACAGTTTAATTACTTTATAAAAATGAATATACATTAATAATTTTTAAAAATAATTAATAAACAGTCAATTGAAAAAATAAGATTTTATATCTAAATTACCATATTAATTTGTTATTATTCATTATACTTTACATGTCATCTTTTTTTGATTCTATTTTTGTAAGACAAATAAATCATTACATCATTCATATAATACAAAACAATTAGATTTTTTCTGTATATGTCATGATTTGAATTTTTTAAAACAAATATAAACTGTTCAACCTAAGAAGAAAAAATAGTAATGGGTCAAAATTTTCACATCAAATATAAAGATAAGTGGTAGTCTAAAAATATATTATAAAAAAGAATAAATTAACAAAAGAAAGGAAAATAATTAGTAGAGTTGGAACGTTTACTTAATATATGTCGAAATTTGAGTATTTATATTCGGTTAATTCATTCCTTTAGTTGAAATACATAATTATATAAAATAAGATAAAATATTTTAAAATATTTTAACTTGTAAAATTAAAAAATAGTTCAACTTGATATTTTTTTAAAAATATGATAAATATTGGAAAAAATGTCTAAAGAAGCATAAACTTTCAAATTTCGGACAAAAAAACATCAATTTCCGAAATGTCATTTAAATCTCAAAGTTTCTGCTGACTTCTTATGTTGATTTGGCCATTTGAGGCACAACGTTAAGTTGCTATTAGAAAAAAGATTACGGGGTTAACGTTCCATTACCCGTCTCCGTCTAGACGAACAAACGACTTCGTTTTGCCCTCTGTAAAATTCCGAAAGCCAAAACAAAATCCCCAAATCGCTCTAACTCAATCCCTAGAAATCTAAAACACAATTGTCTCTCGTTTTACTGGGTTTTGTGCTCCTAATTCTGTTCTAACCATTCCGATGAGTTCAAGTTCTGTGTTTTCGGGTTTCGTTGGAGACCGTGGTTTGCCGACGAAGTGTGTGTATGGCTTAGGTGTTACGATCTTCAAATCTAAGACACCAAAGAATCCAAGAAGACCGTTCTTCCGTTGTAGTAACAAACGAGACGTCAATTCGTGGACAAGCAAACGGGATGTAAGTATGGATGTTGTTTATGTTGAAATTTCAAGCAATGTAAGTTAACAATGTGTGATGTGTTTGTGCTTTAGGACCATTTGTTTAAGTCGGTAGAGGAAGCGGTTTTTGAAGAGGTCGAAGATGCTTTACCAAGAGTAGCAATCATGGCAAATGAGATCAGCAAAGCCAAATTTGAGACAAACGAGTTAAATGCTTTGATACAAGAACTGAAGGAAGAAGCAATGGTGAGCAAAATGGAAATCTGGAAGTTGAAAGTGTGCTTCAAAGTGTGTTTTGTGTGGCTATTTCTTATCACCATTGCGATTGTTTATGTATTGTTTAGTCAGGCAAATGAAAAGAAGTTTGTGGTTGGTTATCAGGAGAATTGTAAACATTTGACCTCAATGCATGGTATTTGTTTGATTTCCATGTTATTAGTATTGAAAATGCAGATAAAACAATGCAAACCAAACAAGTGAAACAATGCAAATAAGCCGTAATACATGTTTTAAAATAACCATAATACATGTCTTAAAACAAGTCATAATACATTACATGTCTTCAAACAAGCGAACAGGTTTTAAAATAATTTGAAACTGAATCAAAACAAACTGCAGGTTCTGATCCGAGCTAAAACACAAACAAAACAGAGAATCATACACCAAACCATGTTAATTACAATTCACTTAGACCATTCAAACCATGATCTCCATCATCTCTGTGATCCTCCTCCTCTCTGTGATCCTCCTCCTTGGCCTTGTGATCTTCCTATGTGTGATCTGCTGTGTGGTTCTCTCTGTGATGGTTGAGATATAGATGGTTGTGAAAGTGATGGTGCAGCCTCTGAAAGTTGTGAAAGTGATGGTGCAGCCTGTGAAACTCCCTGAGATTGTGAAAGTGATGGTGATGCCTGTGAAACTCCTTGAGATGGTCCTCCTTGTGAACTTTGCCATGGTTATCCTTGTCCAAACAAGATATTCCTCGGGTCTTGTTTTTCAAGCAATGTATCAACAATCGCAAAACTCCACAGATATAAAACAAAAAAATGATAAAAATCTGATCTTTCCGTGGTCGACCCCTTGGTTTTTTGGGTAGACTCACAACTTTCTGATTCTTACATCCTTGTTTAGTATGTCCTTCTTTCTTGTAATTTGAACATGTCATAAATCGGTGCGCCCAAGACAACACGGTGTTAGATGAGGAAGATGCAGTTTCATAAATTCCTTTCCTCCTATCATGATTCTTTGGTCTTCCTGGATTGCCTCTTCTCCATGGAGGTGGCAACACACCAAGTTTGTTCACTCTTGGCCACAAAACCATGCCTTGAACAGGCCCAATACCATCCTGGTATGTAAGCTGCCATATTCTAGTTGTGTACCAGTCACTGACATAGTCTTCAACTTTTTGTTTCTTTCCTATTATGACAGATGCAGCATGAACACACGGTATACCTATCATCTGCCACTTCCTACAACCACAAGTATTGTCATTCATATCAACTATGAATGTGCCATCACCCAGCCATACCTCATGTCTATTGTGCATGGCCATCCATCTTTCACAAAACTGTGACCCAGCAATCATCTTCTCTATCTCAGTGTGGGCTCTCTTTGTGAATCTACTCTTCAATCTTCCAGCAATTACATACCTCTTCTCATTACGCACCGTACACTGCCTCCTAATATCCTCCAACATGTCTAGTAGAGGTTTTCTCTTTGCTAGTCGGATTGTTCTATTGAACGACTCACTAAGATTGTTTAAGTTGTCATTGCAGCTGCTGCCTATTATGAAAAAAGCTCTTGACCAGGTCATTGGATTAGTCTTCAGTAGAGATTCATAGGCACTTGAATTGTAATTCTTCAGTTCTTGCATATGACCAGCAAATTCTCCTTCTGTGTAACTCCTACCAATCTTCCAGAAGAGTCTTCCAGAAGAGTCTCTGTAGCTCCATGTCATAGATATTTTTCTTCCAGTTATCCATGATATGCCTAGAACATTGCCTATGTTCAACTTGTGGAATGATAGTCTTAATGGCTTTAACTAAACCCTGAAAAGCATGAGAAGTTAACAAGCCCCTAAAACGAAATCAACTTAATACACTAGATGATTGAAAAGATGAAGGTACGAACCGATTGTTTATCTGATATGATTGCCATGTTTCTTCCATCCTGAAGATCCAACTTTGCAGATAGCAGCCTAACAAACCAGTCCTAGTTATCATCATTCTCAATCTCAACAATAGCCTAAGCAATGGGAACAATCCTATTATCTCCATCTCTCCTAGTCGCAGCTAAAAAATGTCATTTTACATCCCATTTAAGAAACGCACCATCTATTCCTATGATAGGCCTACAAGTATGCTTCTAAGACTCTCTTTATGATTTAAAACAAATAAAGCACCGAAGAAACCTTTGTAAGCTTCCAATGGTTGGCCTTGGAAAAGTCTCAATCTCAAATACAGTCCATGGATTAGTTCGGAAGATCTCTGCTTGATAATCCCATATCCGTGAAAAATGATCTTGATGAGTAGCTTTTCTTTCTTTCATAACCTTTGTCTTCGCCTTGGCACATTAGTCTTCAATTACATTCAGATTGTACTCTCTCGTGATCTCCTAAACCATCTCTTGTTTGGTCATTTTTGGATTCTTTCTCAACCTTTCTGCAAACAACCAAGCAATTGCTCCTACCTTCAACATATTCGAGTAACCTGACCTGACACATGAATGCTTATCCTCATAGACTTTTACTTGCATCTTATGTTTTTTCTTATCATACGAGTAGTAGCATCTCCATTGTAACGCCCGTCTTCCGGAAAATAGAATGTAGACAGAGAAATATATATATATATATATATATATATATATATAAAATGTTGAAATCCGTCTAAATCCGTGGTAAATGTGTTTTCTCTCGGTTGTGACTTTTAATCGTAAGAGTTTCGGGAAAAAATATTTATCGAGCGGAAAAAAAAAACGAATTATGAAACGGTTTGTGGGTGTGGACCTCACGTGGCGGTTTTTAAACCAAAAAAAATAAAAAGTGGTTCAATTATTTCTTCTTTCTTTTCTAATTCTTTTCATCTCCTTCCTCTTTTCTTCTTCATTCTTCGTAAACAAGGGAAAGAGAAAGAGAAAGAGAAAGAGAAAGAGAGAGAGAGAAAGAAAGAGAAAGAGAGGGAGAGAGCTGGTTGCAGAGCTGGTTGCAGAGAGGAAAAGGAAGGGGGACTGGCTTCTTGGACTTGGCTTGAGAGGAAGGAGGAGGAAATCGAAACTGATAGCCTTTGGGAGAAAATCGATTCGACCAAGCAAATCATTTCCAAAGGTAATAAACTTTTGTGGAGTTGTATCTAAGCCTTTCCTCTAGATGCACAACTTTGCGGTTTTATATTTGAGTTAGTATCCTAAGAGTTATGCTTTTTCTCGTGGGGCGCTCTGTCTCAGACGCGGATTAGGACCAACGCGGTTTCAGAGTAAGATCTTGAGTTCACCGTCGGTCCGATCATCCTGAAACTTTGAGCGTACCTTCAGGACATTCAGGGGTTGATTTTAAACGGTAGAGATTGGAAGTGGACGGTTAGAATTCGTTTGGTGACTCCATCTTTGAGGGTGATCGTTTCTGAATTTTCCAGTTTTGGTTGAAATCGTTTTGCTTGTTGTGGTTGGCTGTAGGGTGTGTGAGCGAGTTTGGGTGACCTGTTGCTGGCTTGTGAGTGAGTCTTGGTTGGCTGGGTGTTGTGGTTTTTGAGCCAAAATCCTTCCTTAGTTAGAGGTGAGTGCGAGACCATAAGCTTATCTAAGCGGTAGAGATGGTTTGATGTGTTTGTGGTGTTGTGTAGGTTAATTTTTGTGATGGATCGGGAATCGGATTCATGGACTGGTTGTGTCAATGGGTTGTATACTCATTGTGTGGTTTGCTTAATTGTGATTGATTGTGTTTATTGTGTTCTCAATCGTTTGTGTGTATAGCTCGTAGATGGGATGACCGTCTCACTAAGTATTTTTGATAATACTTACGCAACTCTTCGTTATGTTGCAGGTAAAGATAAAGTGTGATCGTGGAATCAAGGCAATGAGGAGGAGGATGATTTAGGACTCGGTATTTGTGTGGTAGTGTCGAACTTTATTTATGTTTAATAATTTCGATTACTATTGGTTGAAGTTTATTTAATAAGTACGAGTCTTATTTTATAACTTTTGTGGTTTGTGGTGGAAACTAGTTTTATTTGAAATAAATTGATTTAAATATGTTTAATTTAAGTGATTTGGTCTGTTTATTTATTTTATTCGGAATATAATTAATATTTATGGAAATATTAATTATTGCATTTAAAAAAAAAAAAAACGGGTCGGGTCGTTTCAGTTTGGTATCAGAGCCTAGACGGTTCTAGGATAGTTGAAGAAAATTAATTGGAGTTGAATTAATTTTTTTTGCGTTGCTTGTTGCATGTTGTCGTAAACCGTTGAATTGTGGTATGCTAGAAATTGATTATATGGTATTTAGTCAATTTGTTTGAGCATGGGGTCTTAGAATCATCCTCTTCGAGCCTTCGAGATTCCACGGTAAGTTATCTTTATTCTGTTGAGTTGCTTAGTATCTTAGTCTCTGTTCTTGGTGGTTTAGATGGCTAGAGGTGCTAGAGGCCGTGGTAGAGGTCGTGGCCGCGGTAGAGGTCGTGGTCGTGTTCCAGTGGTGGCTGAGAGTGTAGCACGGAGTGCTACGGTTGAGCGAGTGGCGGATCCCCATGTCTATCAGGAGGGGTCTGAGGGTGTGGCTGGAGTTCCAGCGGGTGCTGCGGATTTTGCAGCGGAGTTTGCTCAGGCTCGAGATGATCACATTGAGGGTTTGCTGGCCTTGCTGTTGAAACGGTTACCAGAGAGGATACCAGTGCAGGCTCTTGTTGTGCCACCAGTGGTTGAGGTGCAGCCGAGGGCTGCAGTTGCAGAGGAGCTCACATCCTACCTGAGGATGATGGAGCAGTTGCAGAGGATTGGCACGGGATTCTTTCCGGGAGGTGCCAATCCTGAGGCCGCGGATGCGTGGAGAAGGAGGTTGGAGCGGAACTTCCTTTCGACAAGGTGTCCGGAGAGATACCGGGTGGACCTGGCAGTTCATTACCTGGAGGGTGATGCACATCTCTGGTGGAGGGGTGTTTTGGCCAGGAGAAATCAGGCGGAGATGGCCTGGGAGGATTTTGTGGAGGAGTTTAACTCCAAATATTTTCCTCAGGAGACGCTTGACCGGTTGGAGGATCGGTTCCTTGATTTTTCTCAGGGGAACAAGACCATTCGAGAGTATGAGGCGGAGTTTAACCGTCTCAGTGTGTATGCTGGTCGAGCGTTGGAGGGTGAGCGGGCCTGAATTCGGAGATTTTTGTTGGGTCTTCGGGTTGAGTTGAGGAACCGTTGCCTGGTGAGAGTTTTTGGCACGGTTGCAGAGTTGGTGGAGACAGCTGCCATACTGGAGGAGGGTCTGAGAAATGAGGCGGTGGTTGTTAGCCCCAGTTTTCAGGCGAGGAGGCCGCAGCAGCAGCAGTCCGGTCCGAGCAGAGGCGGTAGGCCAATGCAAGGGCAGAAGCGGAAGATGGATAGTTCTTCCAGTGTTACCCAGGGTGGTCCAGGATGCTTCAGGTGTGGAAGCAAGGATCACAGGGTGGCGAGTTGCCCTCAGAAGAGCGAGACGCGTGCGGATACCCGTGTGTGCTACCATTGCAGAGAGGTGGGGCATATCAAGCCAAGATGCCCCAAGTTGCAGCGAGAGGGAGCAACTGTGTCACCAGCTAGCAAGAGTGCGGTGGTGCCCCGAGTGTATTCCATTGTGGAGACGGGAGGCCCGAGTTCCAAGCCGATCACTGTTGGAGAGGTTGCAATTGAGGATATTCGGGTAGTTCGAGATTTCTAGGATGTTTTCCAGTCGTTGCAGAGATTACTGCCGTCTCGGTCTGATCTTTTCACGATTGAGTTGGAACCCGGGACAATGCCGATATCTAAGACACCGTATAGGATGGCTCCAGTAGAGATGGCAGAGCTGAAGAAGCAGCTAGAAGAGTTGTTGGGTAAGGGTTTTATCCGACCGAGTACTTCACCGTGGGGAAAGCCGGTGTTGTTTGTGAAGAAAAAGGATGGGAGTTTCCGATTGTGCATCGATTATCGGGGACTGAACCGAGTCGCTGTGAAGAACATGTATCCTCTTCCACGGATTGATGAGTTGTTGGATCAGTTGAGAGGGGCTACTTGGTTTTCCAAGATAGACTTGGCATCAGGATATCATCAGATTCCGATTGATGAAAAGGATATCCAGAAGACGGCTTTCAGATCGAGATATGGACACTACGAGTTTGTGGTGATGCCATTTGGGTTGACGAATGCACCAGCAGCGTTCATGAGGTTGATGAACAGCGTATTCCAGGAGTATCTGGATGAGTTTGTGATCATCTTTATCGATGACATTTTGGTGTATTCGAAGAGTCCCGAGGAGCATGAGTTGCATCTGAGAGTTGTTCTGGAGAAGCTGCGGGAGCAGAAGCTATTTGCTAAGTTGAGCAAGTGTAGTTTTTGGCAGCGAGAGATCGGATTTCTGGGTCACATTGTGTCCGCAGAGGGAGTTTCTGTGGATCCGGAGAAGATTTAGGCTATCAGGGAGTGGCCGAGGCCGAGGAATGCTACTGAGATTCAGAGTTTTCTCGGGTTAGCAGGTTATTACCGGAGGTTCGTCAAGGGTTTTGCTAGTATGGCTAAGTCTATGACAAAGTTGACAGAGAAGGATGTTCCTTTCGTTTGGTCTCCTGAGTGTGAGGAGAGTTTCGCAAACCTAAAGACGATATTGACTAATATGCCAGTTTTGGCATTACCTGAGCCGGGGGAGCCTTACGTGGTGTATGCAGACGCTTCGGGAGTAGGCCTGGGTTGTGTGTTGATGCAGAAGGGAAAGGTAATTGCCTATGCTTCGAGGCAGTTGAGGAAGCATGAGGGCAACTATTCTACCCATGATCTTGAGATGGCTGCGGTAGTGTTCGCTTTGAAGATTTGGAGGTCTTATCTTTATGGCGGGAAGGTCCAGGTGTTTACAGATCATAAAAGTCTGAAGTACATTTTCACTCAGCCTGAGTTGAATTTGAGGTAGAGGCGTTGGATGGAGTTGGTGGCGGATTATGATCTGGAGATCGCTTACCATCCTGGTAAAGCGAACTTGGTTGCAGATGCTTTGAGTCGCAAACGTGTAGTTTCGGCTCGGAAGCAGGATATGGAGTCGTTAGTGTGTGAACTTGGTTCTTTGAGGTTGTGTGTTTTATCTCAGGAACCGTTGGGTTTGGAGGCAGTTGATCAGGCGGATCTTCTAAGCAGGGTTCGGATAGCTCAGGAGAAGGATGAGGGTTTGGGTTTGGTTAATGCTTCTAGGGAAGCGGGTTCAGAATATGAGGTCTCTGCTTATGGGACTATTCTGGTGCATGGGCGGGTATGCGTGCCCAAGGATGAGGGTTTGAGGCGAGAAATCCAGAGTGAGGCTCATGCGAGTATGTTTTCAATTCATCCGGGAGCGACAAAGATGTACCAAGATCTCAAACGGTATTATCACTGGGTCGAGATGAAGAAGGATGTAGCTAACTGGGTCGTAGCGTGTGATATGTGCCAGTTAGCGAAGGCAGAGCATCAGGTACCGAGCGGATTGTTGCGGAGTTTACCCATTCCAGAGTGGAAGTGGGATATGATTACGATGGATTTCGTAGTGGGGTTACCAATTTCTCGGACCAAGGATGCGATTTGGGTCATTGTTGATCGTTTGACCAAGAGTGCACGTTTTCTGGCCATCAAGAAAATCGATAAAGCTTCGGTGTTGGCTAAGAAATATGTGCAGGAGATAGTGAGACTTTATGGAGTACCGGTGAGTATCGTATCAGACCGGGATCCTAAGTTCACTTCAGAGTTCTGGAAAGCGTTCCAGACGGAGATGGGCACGAAGGTGCATTTGAGTACCGCGTATCATCCTCAGACGGATGGGCAATCTGAGAGGACGATCCAGACTCTTGAGGATTTTTTGAGGATGTGTGTGCTGGACTGGGTTGGTCATTGGGTGGATCATCTGAGCTTGGTAGAGTTTGCTTATAACAATAGCTACCAAGCGAGTATTGGAATGGCTCCATACGAGGCTCTATATGGTAGGCCATGTCGTACACCGTTGTGCTGGACCCAAGTGGGGGAGAGGAGCACATTGGATGCGGATTTTGTTCAGGAAACTACAGAGAAGATCCGAGTTTTGAAGCTGAACATGAAGGAAGCTCAGGATCGGCAAAAGAGTTATGCTGATAAGAGGAGAAAAGAGGTTGAGTTTGAGGTGGGAGATAGAGTGTATCTCAAGATGGCGATGTTGCGAGGTCCGAACAGGTCCATTACCGAGACCAAGTTGAGTCTAAGGTATATGGGTCCGTTTAGGATTGTTGGTCGAGTTGGGCCAGTCGCATACCGGTTGGAGTTAATGGAGATTATGCAAGCATTTCACAAAGTTTTCCATGTGTCGATGCTGGAGAAGTGCTTGCATAGGAATGATAAGGTGTTGGCTGAGATTCCGTCAGATCTTCAGCCTAACATGACTTTAGAGGCGAGGCCAATGAGGGTTCTCGACCGGAGGGTCAAGAAGCTTCGTCGGAAGAGGATTCCGATGATGAGAGTCTTGTGGGACTGTGACGGTGTTCAGGAGAAAACTTGGGAACCAGAAGAGCGGATGAAAGCTAGGTTCACGAAGTGGTTCGAGAAACAAGCTGAGGCTTGAGTAGTTTTTCATCGGTAGTTCGAGTTTCATAGTTGAGTTATATTCTCGTCGTATCTTCTTGTATTTCGTTTTGGTGTGTAAACGATTAATACATTGGATTGTTAATAAGATGTGTAATTCTTATTGGTTATGACTTGTTATGTCATGAGGTTTTGAGTATGAAGTTGTGAAAAGATAAAAGTTTATGAGAATATGAATTGGAAATATCCTTCGTATTTGGATATGAGAAACTTTCCTGTAAGCTGAGATGTTTTGAGTTGACCTGAGGTTTGGTCATGGTTGAGGTGATATTCCGGGTTTGGAATATGTGTGGTAAAATATTGCATTGCGATGTATTACGTAGACCATGTGAGGTAGTTTTGGTCGGAGATGCTTATAGACGTTTTGTTAAACTTTATTGCTCTAAGGACGGTTTGGTCCTGTACAACTCGTGAGGGGAGGATTAGTCCCCAGATACCCATAACTCAAAGGACATGTGACCGGAATGTGGGAGTGGTATGAGAGTTATACCCATAGCCCGATGGACGTGTGGCCTGAGAGTGTGAGTGGTATGCGTGGTACCGTTAGCTCGAAGACTATGTGTCTAAGAGTGTTAGTGGTACGGGTTTTTGTGCCGATAGCTTGAGGGACTTTGTGACCCGAGAGTGCGAGTGGCATGAGGTACCGACAACTCGAGGGACTTCGGTCCTGAGGGTGGAGTGGTACGAGTACGAGTTATGTTAGGAGCAATGAATGTCTAGGACGTGGATATAAGCATAGTGACTGAATGTAGACCTCAGAGGTTGATAGTGTTCAATCTCGTGTTTGGGTTGTGATGGCCGGGTTGGTCAAGGTTGAGAAGAGAATCGTTGCGACGATTGTGAGTTGGAGTTCATTGCGGATTGGGCTGTATCGCAGATTCGAGGACGAATCTATGTTAGTGGGGGAGAGTTGTAACGCCCGTCTTCCGAAAAATAGAATGTAGACGGAGAAATATATATATATATATATATATATAGAGGTATATATATTTAAAATGTTGAAATCCGTCTAAATCCGTGGTAAATGTGTTTTCTCTCGGTTGTGACTTTTAATCGTAAGAGTTTCGGGAAAAAATATTTATCGAGCGGAAAAAAAAACGAATTATGAAACGGTTGGTGGGTGTGGACCCCACGTGGTGGTTTTTAAACCAAAAAAAATAAAAAGTCGTTCAATTATTTCTTCTTTCTTTTCTAATTCTTTTCATCTCCTTCCTCTTTTCTTCTTCATTCTTCGTAAACAAGGGAAAGAGAAAGAGAAAGAGAAGAGAAAGAGAGAGAGAGAAAGAAAGAGAAAGAGAGGGAGAGAGCTGGTTGCAGAGCTGGTTACAGAGAAGAAAAGGAAGGGGGAGGGGCTTCTTGGGCTTGGCTTGAGGAAGGAGGAGGAAATCGAAACTGATAGCCTTTGGGAGAAAATCGATTCGACCATGCAAATCATTTCCAAAGGTAATGAAATTTTGTGGAGTTGTAGCTAAGCCTTTCCTATAGATGCGCAACTTTGCGGTTTTGTATTTGAGTAAGTATCCTAAGAGTTATGCTTTTTCTCGTGGGGCGCTCTGTCTCAGACGCGGATTAGGACCAACGCGGTTTCAGAGTAAGATCTTGAGTTCACCGTCGGTCCGATCATCCTGAAACTTTGAGCGTACCTTCAAGACATTCAGGGGTTGATTGTCAACGGTGGAGATTGGAAGTGGACGGTTAGAATTCGTTTCGTGACTCTATCTTTGAGGGTGATCGTTTCTGAATTTTCCAGTTTTGGTTGAAATCGTTTTGCTTGTTGTGGTTGGCTGTAGGGTGTGTGAGCGAGTTTGGGCGACCTGTTGCTGGCTTGTGAGTGAGTCTTGGTTGCCTGGGTGTTGTGGTTTTTGAGCCGAAATCCTTCTTTAGTTAGAGGTGAGTGCGAGACCATAAGCTTATCTAAGCGGTAGAGATGGTTTGATGTGTTTGTGGTGTTGTGTAGGTTAATTTTTGTGATGGATCGGGAATCGGATTCATGGACTGATTGTGTCAATGGGTTGTATACTCATTGTGTGGTTTGCTTAATTGTGATTGATTGTGTTTATTTTGTTCTCAATCGTTTGTGTGTATAGCTCGTAGATGGGATGACCGTCTCACTAAGTATTTTTGATAATACTTACACAACTCTTCGTTATGTTGCAGGTAAAGATAAAGTGTGATCGTGGAATCAAGGCAATGAGGAGGAGGATGATTTAGGACTCGGTATTTGTGTGGTAGTGTCGAACTTTATTTATGTTTAATAATTTCGATTACTGTTGGTTGAAGTTTATTTAATAAGTACGAGTCTTATTTTATAACTTTTGTGGTTTGTGGTGGAAACTAGTTTTATTTGAAATAAATTGATTTAAATATGTTTAATTTAAGTGATTTGGTCTGTTTGTTTAATCGTTAAATTAAATGTTTTATTCGGAATATAATTAATATTTATGGGAATATTAGTTATTGCATTTAAAAAAAAAAAAAACGGGTCGGGTCGTTTCATCCATGAACATTTGACATCAGTGTCTAAGCACTTTGCACCAATCCTCATACTCTGTGACCTATAAAGCTTAATGTCGTATCGCGTTTTCAGAGAATACCTCAGAACAGCAATCTTGAAATCTTCGGGGGAATTGAATGTTTTCTCTAACCTAAGTAGCTCTTCAGGATCGTCAGCTACTTGAGCAGCACCACCTTCGCCTTCAAGATCATCTTCGTCATCACTGTGTGACAGCAGTTCTGGAATCCTCTCATCATCCCAGATTTCATCACCACTATCAACATCACTCTCATCTCCATTGTTATCTTCTCTCGCATCCTCTCCAAACGCAACCTCAAAATCCTCACAATTTTCTTCCTTTACACCTACACCTCCTTCGCAAGTACCGTCGTCTACACCTACATCTGCTCCGCAATATCGTTCTGGAACAGCTACAATTCTCCATTGTTCTTCTGTACAAACTTCTTCATGGTTCTCGTTTCCCTCGTCTGCATACCCAACCTCGTCAAAGTCTTCATCGCCAGCAACCTCACAATCATCCCCACTCACAGCTTCACGATCTTCTTCAATATCTCTAGCTTCTAACGTTGTCCTTTTTTGATTCTTCCGTATTGTTTAGGTTGAGGAACAGCCTCAGCCTCTAGTTCTGGTGGGATTGCCACGGCCTCAGTCTCTGGTGGGCATCGAACCGCCTCAGTCTCTAGTGGGCAAAGAACTGCTTCAGTCTCTGGTGGGCATTGAACCGCCTCAGTCTCTGGTGGGCATTGAACCGCCCCAGTCTCTGGTGGGCAGTAAACCGCATCAATCTCTTGTGGGCATTGAACCGCCTCAGTGTCTGATGGGATCTCAACCGTCTCAAGTTCAAATCAGGATGTTTTAGCTACTTCGCCTGCCGTAGCCATCATCAATCGTGACGACCGATGACTCGGAAGCTTCTTTCATCCTCCACGGGTCCGCACCATCGCGACAATTCGACAAGAACTATAGATAATTTCGGATTTGTTTTTCTAGGGTTAGGGATTGTGTTTTTGATTTGGGGATTTTGTTTTCGATTTAGGGATTTCGTTCGTTCGTCTAGACGGAGATGGGTAACGGAACGTTAATCCCGTAATCTTCTTTCTAATAGCAACTTAATGTTGTGCCGCAAACGGCGAAGTCAACAAAAGTTACCTATTTTCATAAAAAGTCAGCAGAAACATTGAGATTTAAATGACATTTCGGAAATTGATGCTTTTTTGTCCACAATTTGAAAGTTCATGCTTTTTAAAATATTTTTTCCAATAAATATTTACCAGATCAAAAAAGTTTAAAATTTATAAATACTCTAAGTTGATTTAAAATAAATAAATTTATTTAATATTTTAATTGATGAAAAAAAGATTTTTTTAATATTTTAATTTGATGAAAGAAAAAAAAATTTAAGAGCTCGCAAGTCATATTCTGAAATGAGTTATGATAGATGGCGGGTTAAATTTAAAGTGTTAAGATCATATAATGAGATAGTTTAAATAAGTTTCGACACCACTAAATGTTTGCAAATTCGATTATAAAACTTTATCATTTGTCACATATATTCGCAATTGCATTATGACCTAAATTAAATTGTAACCATTATTTGCCATTGTATAATCAACTTAATCCACATAATTACAATTTCATGTACAAAATAATCTAATATAAGATATTTTGGTCTTTAAAATATATTACATATTTATAACTATATTAAGAAAATTTAATAATATTGTCCCGCACATAATTGTAGTTACTTTAAAAAATTAAATATAAACAAATTTAAAAACAAAACAGAAAGTTATCCTGCACTGTATTATAAAAGATTTAATAAAATCGAGTACTATAAAACAAAACAAAAAATTTAACTAAAATAAATATTTAACAAAAATAAAATATAAATGTATTTTTCATTACAATAACATTACTCATTTTTTAAATATAAATTTACAACTTACAATCTTAAAAAAAAATCAATTCGTGCTACAGAATCATAATCTAGTAATTAGGAGCTAGGAGATACAAGCCATCAAATAAATATAACATATAAATAGCATTAATTTGCTACAAAACTATATAAAAATCATAACCTATTAAAGTAAATTTTAAAACTTTATAAATATTGTCGTAAAAGTTTTTACAGATTTTTCAAATAAAAACTTCAACGTTTAGAAAATTAGCAAAAAAAGAAATCGCTAATGAACGGTAATAACAATAGTTTCTTATGGTTGTTATAACCTAACTATCTTGTATACTAGGTGTTTGCCTGCGATGATGCGCATGTGTATGTTTAATATAAATATATTCCATTTTTCTATAAACAAAATAGAATACATAGTTATTGTTTAGATATATATATTTCTTGTAACATTTTGATGCTGCCTTATTTACAACTGGTGCTTTGGTCCGTGTTTTGTACGGCTTTTATATCATTTGTGTTTTTTTTATAATATTTAGTTAATAATAAAAAAATAGTAACAAAAAAACAGTTTAAAATATATATATATATATATATATATCGATATATTTTCTAGAATTTAAGAAAGTGAAAATGTAAAAATTGGGACTTTTGCCACGTGGCAGAAAGAGAGAGTGGAAGTTAGGTGCAAAGTGACTTGTGAATTATATTATAAAGGATTGTAAATGTTTAGTGATTGTGTCCTATAATAATGTTGGCAGCTTCAATTTTATTTTCAAATTTACTAAAACATGTTTGGAATTATATATTTTATAATGAGAATAGCAAGTACACTTATGAAAAAAAGAAATAATTTATGGAATAATGTTAAATAAATAACTCAAACCATTATCTCAATGGTTAGTGCTAGAGGTGTCTATGTCTCACAATCTGAATTTAAATCCGCTGTTAAAAACAAATAAATATAGGTGCAAGGATTAAGATATGAAAAAAGAAAGAAGAAAAAATAACACTAGTTAAGATAATAAATCAGATCTTTATGACGTCGTTTTTCATGGATACCTAATCAGGTCTTACAAGTTGTTACAAAAGATAAAACTACTCAAACAAAACAATCAAATAAAGTTAGTCAAAACAAACCATAAAATATAAATATGTACTTAAATAGATTTGCATCAGTTTGCTGCTAAATCACATTTAAAATCATAAACTATTGATATTTATAAAGGAAAACTGTAAGGCAATTTTCACCATTGAAAAAAAATTTACCTTCATAACTTTAATCTATCTGGGTAAACAAACAAGCTTCAATGTCTAAAAACGAACCCAAAAACAACGTAAATCATGCAACTGATACGAAATGGGTGTACATAAATCAAAGTATCATTTTGATGGAAGCATGAGTTTTATAAAGCGTGTCTTGTTGGAAAAGATACACACAATTTGTGATGGTTGAATTTTATGAGATCTTCTCAAATACATGTTGGAAATTTTGGTGTTTGCTATTGTCATTGTTGCAGTGGTTCAAGATTGGGATATTTACCAACTAAATTCGCTTAATTTGATATTTTAGTATTAACATTACTTTTCCTACATTGAATTAGTCAATTTTTTTATAAACATGCAACACTTTATTACATTTTATGAGAGAAAACTATTCTAAAACAACAATGAATTTTGAAAATAACCAACATAGTGCACATAAACAATTTTAAATTATTCTAACTGTAGCATTCGATCAAAAATAAAACAGACTTGGTTTTTTATATATATATATATATATAAACAGACTTGTTTACATAGAAGACTTGTTCGTCTCACTAGTAAAAATCAATAGAAGTTTTGGTTGTGGTTTTGTATATATAGTCATGCTAATCCAATTTTAATTAAAGATGGATTAAGTCATCGATAGACTTGTTAAACGTTTTAACTGCCACTTTGAAACATGTGAATTACAAATGTACATAATATCTTCCGACCACGTCAAATATGACATGCACTTGTGTCCTATAAATACTGAGCTCAAATGCTTCACAATTCACAAACAACACACACATATAAAAGTCTTTAAAAAGCTTTAGCAGAACTTTTTGTTTGAAAATGAGGGTTTCCAAGTCTCTCATTTTGATTACCTTATCCGCGTTGCTCATTTCCTTTGCCAAAGCTTATGATCCAAGTCCACTCCAAGACTTCTGTGTGGCCATTGATGACCCCAAAAATGGTGGTGCGTATAAAACTCGAATTCTTTAACTCTCTACTAATTACTGTTCTCCTTTATTATGATTAAATTCGAAGTTGTAATATATGCTTTGCAAATCAATAATGCTACTTGCAGTTTTTGTGAATGGCAAGTTCTGTAAGGATCCGAAGCAAGCGAAGGCAGAAGATTTCTTCTTCTCAGGCCTCAACCAGGCAGGAGACACTAATAATGATGTCAAATCAAACGTGACAACGGTCAATGTCGATCAGATTCCAGGGCTAAACACTATGGGAATATCCTTGGTCCGCATAGACTATGCACCATATGGACAAAACCCGCCTCACACACACCCTCGTGCCACTGAGATCCTTGTTCTTATCGAGGGAACGTTATATGTCGGGTTTGTCTCTTCCAATCAAGATAATAACCGTCTATTCGCCAAAATGTTGCACCCCGGCGACGTGTTCGTGTTCCCCATAGGAATGATCCATTTTCAAGTGAATATCGGGAAGACCCCGGCAGTGGCCTTTGCAGGACTAAGTAGTCAGAACGCTGGTGTTATCACGATCGCCGATACTGTGTTTGGATCAACGCCTCCGATTAATCCAGAGATTTTGGCTCAGGCGTTTAAGTTAGATGTCAATGTTGTCAAAGAGCTTGAGGCAAAGTTTAAAAACTAAATCATGTCATTAATACCAGTGCTTATCGTTGTAACACTTAAAAGTAATGATGTAATACGGATTAAAGGTTTATGCTTAATAAAATAAAACAGGTATTATTCACACCTAATTTGATATTAATTTTTAAGTTTACTTTTCCAATATACGATTTAGTCTTAAAGTTTTTTGTTTTTCTTTAATGTCAGGATCCTAATGTTTTCTTGGACATTTTAATATAGTCTTTAGGAGTTGTTGGAAGGATAAATTATATCTAACATATTCTACTACTAATATTTTTGGAGTACATATATAGAATTAATCTTATCACTTATCAAAGATTAAATTAAATTGCCATTACAAATAAAAAAAATTTAAAATATATAATTGTTATTAAGGGTAAAAATATCAAATATCCATCTCCACAATTTAATTACTCTTTAAAAACGAAATTACATTAATAATTTTCAAAAATATTTAATAACCAATCAAATTGAACAAACAAGATTCTATATCTAACTTACCATATTAATTTGTTATTAATCATTATACTTTACATGTCATCTTTGTTTGATTCTATTTTTGTGAAACAAATAAATCATTACATCATTCATATAATACAAAACAATTAGATTTTTTTCTGTATATGCTATGATTTGAATTTTTTTAAACAAATATTAATTGTTCAACCTATGAAGAAAAAATAGTAACGGATCAAAATTTCCACATCAAATATAAAGATAAGTGATAGTCTAAAAATATATTATAAAAAATAACAAATTAACAAAAGAAAGGAAAATAATTTGTAGAGTAGGAACGTTTACTTAATATATGTCAAAATTTGAGGATTTATGTTCGTTTAATCCATTCCTTTAGTTAAAATACATAATTATATAAAATAAGATAAAATATTTAAAAATATTTTAACTTATAAAATTAAAAAATAGTTCAACTTGATATTTTTTGATCTGGTAATTAGAAATACTCTAAGTTGATTTAAAATAAATAAATTTATTTAAAATATTTTAATTGATGAAAAAGGTTTTTTTAATATTTTAATTTGATTAAAGAGAAAAAACAATTTAAGAGCTCGCAAGTCATATAATAAAATGAGTTATGATAGACGGCGGGTTAAATTTAAAGTGTTAAGATCATATGATGAGATGGTTTAAATAAGTTTCGACACCACTAAATGTTTGCAAATTCGATTATAAAACTTTATCATTTGTCACATATATTCGCAATTTCATTATGACCTAAATTAAATTGTAACCATTATTTGCAATTGTATAATCAACTTAATCTACATAATTACAATTTCATATACAAAATCATCTAATATAAGATATTTTGGTCTTTAAAATATATTACATAATTATAAATATATTAAATATATATATATATATATATATATATTGTCCCGCACATAATTGTAATTACTTTAAAAAATAAATTTAAACAAATTTAAAAACAAAACAAAAACTTATCATGCATTGTAGTATGAAAGATATAATAAAATCGAGTACTATAAAACAAAACAAAAAATCTAACTAAAATAAATATTAAACAAAAATAAAATATAAATGTATTTTTCACTACAATAACATTACTCATTTTTTAAATATAAATTTACAGTTTCCAATCTTAAAAAAAAATCAATTCTTGCTGCAGTACGGACCATAATCTAGTAAATAGGAGCTAGGAGATACAAACCATCAAATAAAAATAACATATAAATAGCAATAATTTGCTACATAACTACATAAAAATTATAATCTATTAAAGTAAATTTTAAAACTTTATAAAAATTGTCGTAAAAGTTTTTACAGATTTTTCAAATAAAACTTCAACGTTTAGAAATTTAGCAGAAAAAGAAATAGCAAATGAATGGTAATAACAATATTTTCTTACTGTTGTTATAACCTAAATATCGTGTATACTAGGTGTTTGCCGGTGCGATGATGCGCATGTGTATGTTTAATATAAATATATTCCATTTTTCTATAAACAAAATAGAATACATAGTATTTGTTTAAATATTTCTTGTAACATTTTGATGTTGCATTATTTACAATTGTAAATGTTTAATGATTTTGTCCTATAATAATGTTGGCAGTTTCAATATTATTTTCAAATTTACTAAAACATGTTTGGAATTATATATTTTATAATGAGAATAGCAAGTACACTTATTTCGAATTATATATTCGTGCAAACCATACATTATGATAATTTATATCAGATTTTGAGGCTTGTTCGTACATAAAATACACGAGTGACTTGATAACCGATGGCACAACACAAATTAGGCTTGAAGAAGTTGAATCGAGGCTTCCAATAACCAAAGCTGAAGCAACATAGATTCGACATGGAATTGGATTTAGGCAATATATATGTATGTATTCCTAGTATATGTCAAATTCCAGCAACAAAATTAAACCAAAAAAAAAAATTCCATGCAATAAACATTACGTGTGAATTAATTTAAGCTAAGAATAAGATATTAAGGATAATCGAATGAATATTTCCACTTATCTCTTTCAATCAAGACTAGATCTTTCATTGATATTGATGCGATTCATGTCCTATAGGTGAATTCTTAAAATTTTAGAGGATCAAAGACTCTATATGCCAAACCCAAAGATTGATCAAACTATTGAGATGTATTAGATATTTTCTGAATTGTATATTTTTCGTTTTTGATAAGTACATATTTCCTTATTCTGTTAGTATTAGAAAAGCTAAAGTTTTATAAATACTTGACATAAGGGTTTGTGAAATATAAGATCGCATAGCCAGCATTTTAAACTTCTCATGGTATCAGAGATAAAGTGATCTAATATTCTTTTTGATTCTTTTGACCTAGATCAAGTTTGATTTCTTGCAAGCTTTATCATCTTCCTCATCATCATCGATTCTGTTTTTCGGTCACAAAACAGAACTTCGTTATTTTTTCTTTTCAAAATCTCGATTTCATTCACGAAATCTTGACTTAGGCCCTGTTCGTTTGTCTGTCGCTGGATTCAGCGACAGCGACCAGCGACAGCGATCAGCGATTAACCTGTTGCTGAGTTGTTCGTTTGTCTGTCGCTGGCGACAGTCGCTTGCCTGTCGCCAGCGACTGTCGCTAAAACATGTCGCTATGTTGTTCGTTTGTTCGTCGCCAGCGACAGAAAATATAAATATTATTATTATACAGTTTTGATAAAAAAAAATTAAATTGTGTAAATTTAAATTAATAGAAAAAAATTAAAAAAAAATTGTAATTAACAAAATCTACAACCATAATACCATTAAAACATAAATATTTCATAAAAAATTAAAATTTCACAATAAAAATTTTTAATAAGGTAGTCGACGTCCTCTACCAATCTTACTCGTAATAGTATCACGCACGCCATGGTTCTATCACCGATAGGCTCATATGGAGTGTGCACGCCATGAGTGATGAAGATTAGAATTTATGTAGTTAAATCAATCTGCATATTTTTCCCATTGTTTTTATTTGTCGATTACGATTTAGATAATGAAGGCACACTTAGCTTAACCCTCTTGGGATCTCATCTTAGTTGGTTCGCTTCTAAGTAACTACAGTTCACCGTCATGAAAAAGAAGATGGTCCTAACTTTGTATAATACAGTTGTATATCTTATAACATAAATCTGTTATACGACTAGACTAGAAAGAAAGCATAAAGTTGTGTATATTATATCTATGCCTATAGATACTGCTTATAATATTCTAGGAACTGAGCTCTATACATTATTGCCTCTGAATCAAATATGTGAATAGGCTCCCAAAAAGTGTACCTTCATATTATAACTTATGGCTAAATCATACATAATTAACAACGAAAGAATGCTTTATGGCCTTTTCTCCATCTTGCTTGATAATCACAGGTCCTGAAGTTCCAAACATAATATTTCTCAAGAGTTCTTGGAGCTCTTTTCTCCAAATTACAGTCACTTCCCCTGTTTCTTATCTGCAAATTCAAAGGACCAACATACTTGTTCATGTTTCAGATTTTCTAACTCAATACCTAAAAACAACAATAAAAAACATGGAGGGCTGAATCCAAAACCACTGGAACCAAGACACAATGAAGGATATAGTCAGCTAAAGCTATCTCAAGTTATCTCAAGACACATACCTCTAACAATTCTATAGTCAGCTAACTCAATGCTACAAAGCTAACTCACTAAACTAACATTAATTTATGGGGCGTGTGTATACCTCAGGACTTATAGAAATTCATGGAGCACAATAATTCGAGGGGACCAACTGACTACTTCAGGCTTGACCTGCACTAAAACAACCAGATGAGTGTTGCGAAGTGGGCTATTTAACGTGACTCAAATCTGGAAACTCATGTACCCTTCAACCTAGATTCAAGCTAGACATTTAGATTTAGATCTAACGTGACTCAAATCTGGAAACCCATGTACCCTTCAACCTAGATTCAAGCTAGACATATCTACAGCATCTTAAATCCATGTTGCATAAAACGATTGTAAAGTAAGTAAATTTCTCCCTAGAACACAATCAAACCATCGGAGAGTAAACACCAAAGATTCAATTCCAGTAAAATCCACAAACATTCACATACCTCACAAATCACACTCAATCTATACAGTACAAAATAATAAACAATACAATGAGCAGCGATACACATACACAAGTATCGTACAAGAAGAAGAACACAAAACAATTCTCGCAATTTACCGGATGACTACGAAGAGACAAGAGAGCAACACCCCCTCGTTGGGCTCTATCGCAGTTGGGTGAGACAGAGAAATCGAAGAAGAGAATCGATCGAAAAAGAGAAGAGAATCATGTAAGAAGAGAATCGTGAAGAAGAGAAGAAGAATCGAAGAAGAGAAATCGAAGAGAAGACATAATTTAGGGATTTAGAATTAGGTTTGTTTGTGATTTTTTTAAAATAACAAGGGTATTTTTGTAATTATGTAACTCTTTTAAAAGTAATCGCCACATTTTTAAATCCAGTCGCTAAAAAATCTAGCGATCTAAAATCTCGGTCGCTGGTCGCTGCGACTGGTCGCTGGATCCAGCGACAGGCAAACGAACAACATTTGGTCGCTGTCGCTGTTTACAAAACGAAAAACAGAACATCTTTCATCTTCTTTGTTTCATTCATCTGCATCATGGCTCTCGCACAAACTACTACAGAACCGAAACGTAAAACCATATCCCCATATGATCTCACATCGAACAACAATCTAGAGACCGTAATCTCTCAACCGATGCTTAATGGAACAAATTACTAAGAATGACTTTTTTCAGTAAAACAAACATAATGTTTGAGCAGTTACTCATAATGGCTAAACCACTAGCAGATGCTAAAAACACTATTGTGTCCAAATTTTAGCTCAAGCAATCATGAGAAAACATCCATTAAATGCCAAAACTTCTAATACTTTTGCACGATCATGCATATTTAAAATAAGCGTTTGCATCCTAAAATAACTTCTTCCCTCTAGAATAATCTAAAACCTGTAAAATTTTGATAAAAGACTAAAAGCTACAAAAACATTTTTGACTTAATAAAAAACTCAAACCATTATCTCAATGGTTAGTGCTAGAGGTGTCTATGTGTCACAATCTGAATTTAAATCCGCTGTTTAAAACAAATAAATATAGGTGCAAGGATTAAGATATGAAAAAAGAAAGAAGAAAAAATAACACTAGTTAATATATTAATCAGATCTTTATGACGTTGTTTTTCATGGATACCTAATCAGGTCTTACAAGTTGTTACAAAAGATAAAACTACTCAAATAAAACAATCAAATAAAGTTAGTCAAAACAAACCATAAATAAATATGTACTTAAATAGATTTGCATCAGTTTGCTATCTAAAATCATAAACTATTGATGTTTATAAAGGGAAAACTGTAACGCAATTTTCACCATTGAAAAAAAATTAACTTCACAACTTTAATCTATCTAGGTAAACAAACAAGCTTCAATGTCTAAAAACGAACCCAAAAACAACGTAAATCATGCAACTGATACGAAATGGATGTACATAAATCAAAGTATCATTTTGATGGAAGCATGAGTTTTATAAAGCGTGTCTTGTTGGAAAAGATACACACAATTTGTGATGGTTGAATTTTATGAGATCTTCTCAAATACATGTTGGAAATTTTGGTGTTTGCTTTTGTCATTGTTGCAGTGGTTCAAGATTGGGATATTTACCAACTAAATTCGCTTAATTTGATATTTTAGTATTAACATTACTTTTCCTACATTGAATTAGTCAATTTTTTTATAAACATGCAACACTTTATTACATTTTATGAGAGAAAACTATTCTAAAACAACAACGAATTTTGAAAATAACCAACATAGGGTACGAAGAACACTTGCAAAAAATTGTCCAAACAAGTCAAAGAAGAAGACAAACTCATTTTGCTTGCAAAGTTTGTCGAGTGTCTTAAAGACGCATTGTTGAATTTGGCCAATAGAGATTTTTTTTAACTGTTTTGACTTTTGTCTCTGATATACAAAATAGTTTGTTGATTCAGATAATCATCAATGGAGAAGATATAGACTTGCTTCTAAATAATTTTAAATTATTCTAACTGTAGCATTCGATCTAAAATATAAACAGACATGATTTTATATATATATATATATATATATATATATATAAAAACAGACTTGTTTACATAGAAGACTTGTTCATCTCACTAGTAAAAATCAATAGAAGCTTTGGTTGTCGTTTTGTGTATATAGTCATGCTAATCAATTTTAATTAAAGAGATTAAGTCATCGATAGATTTGTTAAACGTTTTAACTGCCACTTTGAAACATGTGAATTACAAATGTACAGGCACTTTGGACCACGTCAAATATGACATGCACTTTTGTCCTATAAATGCTGAGCTCAAATGCTTCACAATTCACAAACAACACACACATATAAAAGTCTTGAAAAAGCTTTAGCAGAACTTTTTGTTTAAAAATGAGGGTTTCCAAGTCTCTCATATTGATTACCTTACCCGCTTTGGTCATTTGCTTTGCCAAAGCTTATGATCCAAGTCCACTCCAAGATTTCTGTGTGGCCATTGATGACCCCAAAGATGGTGGTGCGTATAAAACTCGAATTCCGTAACTCTCTACTAATTACTGTTCTCCTTTATTATGATTAAATTCGAAGTTGTAATATATGCTTTGCAAATCAATAATGCTACTTGCAGTTTTTGTGAATGGCAAGTTCTGTAAGGATCCGAAGCAAGCGAAGGCAGAAGATTTCTTCTTCTCAGGCCTCAACCAGGCAGGAGACACTAATAATGATGTCAAATCAAACGTGACAACGGTCAATGTCGATCAGATTCCAGGGCTAAACACTATGGGAATATCCTTGGTCCGCATAGACTATGCACCATATGGACAAAACCCGCCTCACACACACCCTCGTGCCACTGAGATCCTTGTTCTTATCGAGGGAACGTTATATGTCGGGTTTGTCTCTTCCAATCAAGATAATAACCGTCTATTCGCCAAAATGTTGCACCCCGGCGACGTGTTCGTGTTCCCCATAGGAATGATCCATTTTCAAGTGAATATCGGGAAGACCCCGGCAGTGGCCTTTGCAGGACTAAGTAGTCAGAACGCTGGTGTTATCACGATCGCCGATACTGTGTTTGGATCAACGCCTCCGATTAATCCAGAGATTTTGGCTCAGGCGTTTAAGTTAGATGTCAATGTTGTCAAAGAGCTTGAGGCAAAGTTTAAAAACTAAATCATGTCATTAATACCAGTGCTTATCGTTGTAACACTTAAAAGTAATGATGTAATACGGATTAAAGGTTTATGCTTAATAAAATAAAACAGGTATTATTCACACCTAATTTGATATTAATTTTTAAGTTTACTTTTCCAATATACGATTTAGTCTTAAAGTTTTTTGTTTTTCTTTAATGTCAGGATCCTAATGTTTTCTTGGACATTTTAATATAGTCTTTAGGAGTTGTTGGAAGGATAAATTATATCTAACATATTCTACTACTAATATTTTTGGAGTACATATATAGAATTAATCTTATCACTTATCAAAGATTAAATTAAATTGCCATTACAAATAAAAAAAATTTAAAATATATAATTGTTATTAAGGGTAAAAATATCAAATATCCATCTCCACAATTTAATTACTCTTTAAAAACGAAATTACATTAATAATTTTCAAAAATATTTAATAACCAATCAAATTGAACAAACAAGATTCTATATCTAACTTACCATATTAATTTGTTATTAATCATTATACTTTACATGTCATCTTTGTTTGATTCTATTTTTGTGAAACAAATAAATCATTACATCATTCATATAATACAAAACAATTAGATTTTTTTCTGTATATGCCATGATTTGAATTTTTTTAAACAAATATTAATTGTTCAACCTATGAAGAAAAAATAGTAACGAATCAAAATTTCCACATCAAATATAAAGATAAGTGATAGTCTAAAAATATATTATAAAAAATAACAAATTAACAAAAGAAAGGAAAATAATTTGTAGAGTAGGAACGTTTACTTAATATATGTCGAAATTTGAGGATTTATGTTCGTTTAATCCATTCCTTTAGTTAAAATACATAATTATATAAAATAAGATAAAATATTTAAAAATAATTTAACTTATAAAATTAAAAAATAGTTCAACTTGATATTTTTTGATCTGGTAATTAGAAATACTCTAAGTTGATTTAAAATAAATAAATTTATTTAAAATATTTTAATTGATGAAAAAGGTTTTTTTAATATTTTAATTTGATTAAAGAGAAAAAACAATTTAAGAGCTCGCAAGTCATATAATAAAATGAGTTATGATAGACGGCGGGTTAAATTTAAAGTGTTAAGATCATATGATGAGATGGTTTAAATAAGTTTCGACACCACTAAATGTTTGCAAATTCGATTATAAAACTTTATCATTTGTCACATATATTCGCAATTTCATTATGACCTAAATTAAATTGTAACCATTATTTGCAATTGTATAATCAACTTAATCTACATAATTACAATTTCATATACAAAATCATCTAATATAAGATATTTTGGTCTTTAAAATATATTACATAATTATAAATATATTAAATATATATATATATATATTGTCCCGCACATAATTGTAATTACTTTAAAAAATAAATTTAAACAAATTTAAAAACAAAACAAAAACTTATCATGCATTGTAGTATGAAAGATATAATAAAATCGAGTACTATAAAACAAAACAAAAAATCTAACTAAAATAAATATTAAACAAAAATAAAATATAAATGTATTTTTCACTACAATAACATTACTCATTTTTTAAATATAAATTTACAGTTTCCAATCTTAAAAAAAAAATCAATTCTTGCTGCAGTACGGACCGGTACGCGTTTTTCGGAGGCTTTAAAGGTTTGTTTACTGATCCTATAAATCACCACGTGATCTTTCTCCGTGTTTTGTCTTCGAAACAAGTGAGGCAGACTCAGCATGCAATTAGGTGCGGATTTGGGTCCGACTTACTCGTGTTGGGCTACTAGATCGGACACAGACATGCAGATCTGGGTCCGGCTTACATATGTCAGGTCGATCTAGAGGTATATTCGGATCTAGGTTCGGCTTTTTCCCTACAAGAGCAAGTTGCGTAGGCTTATCTCAAAAGGGAGTGGATTATTTTACCACAGCATCCATGCGGAACGCGTACTTGATCGGATACTTGGCCAGGACACCGATGTAAAAAGGGGTTTATGTTGCCCAAATAATCAAAATTTGACACGGCGAGCGAGGATTTTACGTTTTAACTCGATCGACGAGTTGTGATGCGAATAGTTGAAAGTAGGCATGACCACGATTACGGTTATTATGGTTACGGTTATAAATTTTGTTTAACTTTAACCGTAACCATTTAATATACGGTTACGATTAAATATTGTTCCAGTTAAAATGGTTATGGTTAGAAACGGTTACGGTTATTTGATAATATGATACGGTTGATATCAGTGATGGACCCATAATTTTTTTTAATTTCAGTTCCGTAAATAATTTAAACTATGATATACCAACTAATATTTACTATGATAATGTTACAAATTATAATCTGGATTTAGTTTTATCATGTAATTTTAATAACAACATTATTATTTAAAATTATTTTTTATTTATGATTTAAGTTTTTTATATACATTTGCATAAAATTTATAAATTTTCAAACAAACGGCTATTTTTGTTTTTAGTAACAAAACTACTTAACTTTTTTATGATTAACATTTATTTTGAAAGTAATTATTATTTTAAAATTAATTAAAAGTTCTAATCTTAACTAAAATGTATAACCAACACAATATTCTACTAATTAGAAGCAGTAATAATAACATTCACTATTCCATTACTTTGATTTTGTCACTTTGCGTTCGTGAATGATTTCAAAGATATTCTTTTAAAAAAAATTATTATAAAGCTGTATAAAACTGTTGTGTTGTAGCATTTATATATATATATATATATATATATATATATTTGTTGGAAAATTTCAATTATATATTAGTAAATTTATCTTTAATTAATAATTTTTAATTGTACTCATATTTCTATAATATATAATTCATATTAAATAATTAATCATTAATATATTTTATTATGTTTTAAAGACGGTTACGGTTAAGAGTATACAGTTTTAACTATGCCGTTAACCAACGGTTTTGATACGATTACGGTTAATATAATTTTAACCATATATTAACGGTTAACGGTTATGATTTTTAACCATTTTATACGGTTACGGTCCAAAATACGGTTACGGTTTGATTTTGGTCATGTCTAGTTGAAGGTATTTGCAAAAAATTGAAGTGATTTGCGATGATATCAGAAATGTCGATTGACGATAGCTCATCAAAAATGATTGAGATATTCAGTCGACGATGACTTAATAGATTGATTTGATGGTACAGCTACACTCCATGAGGAGTTGCCTACGTATCTTGTGAAGGTTGTTTTTGATGAGCTAGTTACAGCGGGATGAAGAAACTCAAGAGCTCAGTCTCCTTTTTTTTTTTAGCTCGGTTGACGAGCGTTGTTTTTATTAGCTCACTTGGAGATCTGAAATTGGAGTTATTGTCTGGAAAGCTTGTTGCACTTGTCGACTAGAGATGTTGGAGATCAGAAATGGATATATTGCTGACTAGTGATTATTGCTCAATCATTTATAAAAGCCTTACAACAAATGCGGAGATGTTGTGATAACGCTCAGATGAGGTTGGTGATAGAGACAAGGTCGGTCTTTTTAGAAAGATAAGCATCTGGACTTCAGATTGATATGTAGATCGGCTCCCGATTCTTTCTGGATCGTTGGAAAACTGCTCTTTAAGTCGTGTTGCGAGATAGGCAGGATGCTGACGAGATGCGGACTAGGCAGGCTGCTGACGAACTGTTAGCTAGGTAGGTTGTTGATGAGCCTTTAGCTAGGCAAGTTGTTGACGCGCTTTTAGCTAGGCAAGCTATCGACGAGCTGGTAGCTAGGCAGACTGCCAACGACCTGTTAGCTAGGAAATCTACTGATGAGCTATTAGATAGGCAGACTACCGACGAACTGTTAGCTAGGTAAGTTGCTGACGAGCTGTTAGGTAGGCAGACTGTCGACGAGCTGTTAGCTAGGCAGACTACCGACAAGCTATTAGCTAGGCAGACTACCGACGAGCAGTTAGCTAGGCAAACTACTGACGAGCTGTTAGCTAGGTTGCTTAGCTGTGATGAGCTGCAAACTCTTGACGAGCTCCCACTTCCTTTTGGTTTGCTCAGAAATTGTAATCAAAGTCGGTTGGTCTTACAACGGTGGATCTGCGTTTTAAGGATTTCAGACAAATTACACATGCTGTAAAGAATCGGCGTTAACTCTTAGCAGACAGCTCCGGTCGACGTGAGTTTGGGTTTTCTATAAAGTTGACTTTCAGGGCAATCCATGGATAGGGTCATCGTCAACTGATTCGTTGGACTATGCCGGGAAATCGGTCCCGAAGCTAACTGGTCGTATAACGACGGATTTGTATTTTGATAGACAGCATCTGCTGCAGAGAAACATCGATAACTCTCAGCAGACATCTCCGATTGAGGCAAAGTCGGGTTCTATGGAAAGCTGACTCTCGGAACAATCCGTAGATAGGTTAATTGTCACCTGATTCATCCGAGTCGGCCGGGAAATCGCCTCGCAAGGAGACAGCTTGGATATGTGTTTTTTTACTTTTCATCGTCAACATTTGGTTGATTTTCTGATTCTTCTTAGGTTAGTAGTAGATACGTGGAAAGATTTATGTAAGAGTCTCCACAGAAGACGTCAAAATTGTGCGAGTAGGTAAACCGGATGATAAATCAAATCGGTTTTTAGGAGGATTTCAACAAGGATTCGAGCTCAACGATGAAAGAAGGATGACGAATTGGGATTTTTTTTTGTTATAACTGCACCTTGAGAAGGTTGCCTATGTACCTTTGTAAAAGGATCAAGTCATTCGTAGTTCATACTAGAAAGAGTTTTCTAGGTTTTTGTATGAGTTTTTCTCTGAGAGATTCCTTCCCGTCTTCAAAGGGGTGATTCTCTATTTATATGAAGAGAAAGTCGGTTTGAAATATGTTCTATTTCCATATTTCTCGAGAGAGAATATGTCATTTTCGATTTGTTGTATATTCTCTTGGATTCGATTTAATTCTTTATTTTTTCTTTGGTAAGTCGGTGCCGAACTCGTTGGGCTTACATCTTTAGGCCGAGTCCATATATTGTTTGGTTTATTTTTGGTTTAAGCCGGATCAACTGGAGTGCTAAATCACTCTCTTACATCTACCATAGAGTATAATTTCCGCTCCAGCTGGAGAATGCAAGAATTTTCTCTGTTTCTGAGTCTTCCACTTGACTGAAGAAGACTCACCCAACATCATCACCACGAAACCACTCAAATACCGCCTAGTTAAAGCATAGGGTCATTTTGAAAACTACCATGTTTTTGAGTTATACTCTGAAAAATACTCATTTTCTATTTTTAATGAAAAACTACAATCTTTTTTATGTGTAAAATGACAATTTTGTTCAAATTTAAATTTAAAACTATATTTTTAGTATATTAAAACTAAATTCAAAATTTAGAGAAAAAATCAACTAAATTCGAAATAATATTAATTATAGTTATATATTTTTTAACACATAGATATTTTATTGATCTTATATATTAAAATTTAACAAGATAATATTTAAAAATATTCTAAAGAAACAAAATTTACAAAGCTCCAAGCACATTTTTAAACTCAACATATCACCTAAGTTTGCTTCAATTCAACCGTTCTCTTTAAAAAATTTGCAAAATAAACTATTTTATGTGTTTTCAATAATAATGAATCATCAAGATCTGCACCATGACAATAATACATGACTTAACATCGGTAAAATGTTGTTATTCATTATTGGTTTTAAAAAATATTTAGGATATTAGATCTTTGGAATTTTTAATTATATAACAACTTTGTAAAAATTGAATATTTAATTATTATCAATAAATTGATTTGATATTTACAATATAAATCTTTTTGGTTAATTATTATTAAGTTTAAATAAGGTTATTTTAATAATTTTACATATTTAAAATAGTTTTTATAGAAAAATAAAGAGAGGGTATTTTTCAAAAATGTAAACAAAAAGAGATTATTTTTGCAAATTTACTATAAAGCAAATGCCGCCACGGATGCCCATATTTCTCAAACTTGGTCATTGTTGAATTTCATAAAAAAAAAATTGCATTATTACATTTGACAAAATCTTCAAATTCTAAATATCTTTTACCACAACAAAAAAACACAATAAAAAAACAGAAAATAAAATAAGGATGGGTATTTGAAAATTTTGATTTGGTTTAGAGGAGTCTTATACTGAATTATAGAAGTAAACTTTTTTGGTCTCACATCTCTATTAAAAACCACGAACCAAACAGATCAATACTGAATTATAGAAGTAAACTTATTCCATTTTTTTGTATGAGAAATATCCTAAAATAGCACTAAAACAAATTTTGTAGACAATTATAGTGCACACTCCACAAATTTCTAAAAATACCATTAAAATAATTTAAAATTTTGGGTTTGGATTTAGTATTTTGGGTTTAGGGTTTAAGTTTTATTTTCTAGACAATTTTGACATTATTCTAAATCGTTCCTAAAATTAAGTATATTTTTTATATTAAATTTATGTTATTTTAGAATTTTAAAGGATGATGTGCAAAATTTGAAAACAAAACTTATTTTTGTGAGAATTGGTGGTATTTTATTTGATTCCCTTCTTGAGCAAATCAATCAAAATATTCATTTCTTCTTTCTTGAGCGAGAAGCCAATCTCAACTCCTCCACTTCCATCTCCACTCTCCGCCATTGATATCTTTCCTCTCTGTTCAATCGACACTAGCAACGTCTTAATAGGTTTACCCCACCCGAAATCCAACCCGTATATTCCGAATCGGGGTGACCCGGCAACCGACACAAATTGTGATTCCACCGGAGCATTTGCACACGTTTCCAGAACCTCTGGTATCTTCCAAGCCACATTTGAATCCAGTTCCTCAACCGAATCACTGATCAATCTCGCAGCAGCCACAAATCCTTGTTCACCAAGAAACATCCCCGCCATTAAGGGGATTTTCACAGCAGAGTAAACGCAGTTTCCGAAATAAGTTAACGGAAGCGGCGGATTGATGAGTCTTCTACAATCCGCCGCGAATCTGTAACCGACAGGTCTATTTGGATCATCCCCTCCGGATCCGATTAAGCACGAGAAAACATACGAGAACGTAATCACAAACGTCGACAATCTAAGCGAGGAAGAAGAAGAAGAAGAAGAAGAAGAAGAAGAAGAAGAAGAAGAAGACTCTCTCTTGAGTCGATCTCGAAGCTTTTCGATATTTTCAGGAGTGAGTTCGAATGTGAATCGGACAACGTCGGGATCTATCTCCGGTTTCGGTAATAGCTTCAAGCCTTTTGGTTTATCAATGGAGTGCCAAATTTTCAAGACTGTTGTGTCGATCTCTGGTGGACCTTTTATGACCGTACGATCGTAAGCTGGGATTAGATCGTCCGGTAGAGAAGAATCTTGATTTTTACATGAGTGCGCCCAAGATTTGAGAAACTTGGTTGCTGTTCTTCCATCTGAAACGGCATGGTGTGCGCTTACGCCGATGCAAAACCCTTGGTTTGGAAACAACGTGACTTGAAACGACACGACGGAGGCTGAGTCGTCGGAGACTTGTAATTCGGGGACTAACGGGTATAACTCGGTGGGGGAGAATGGTTCTTTTCCGGTTAAACGGGAGAAATCGGCGTTTGACTCGGCGACGGTGAATGAAACGGCGTCGTTTGGTGAGTAGACGATGTTTGGTTTTGGATCAAGTGGTTCCCAGATGAGTTGGCCGGCGAGTGGGAGGTAGTGCGAGAGGGTTAAGGAGAGAGAGGATTTAAGGTTGGGGACGATGACCGAGTCGAAGAAAGGGCGAGTTGCGTCTGTGAGTCTGTAGAAGATGACTCGTTCGACAGCTTTGTGCTTGAGCCAGAGAAGGTCAAAGAAGGTGAGCGGGAGAGTGAGTGACTCGGACGAGTCAGAGGTCGAAGGCGTGACCCGTGAAACGTGGATTATGTTTAGTGAATGATTCATTTTTAGGTGAGAAATGATTATTTTCTTGGGGACCATATGATCATTATATGAAATCAAAAGAAAATGGTGATTATAATAAGGTTGGTCTGAATATGATAATTATTAAATTTGACTAATACTTTCTAACACTTTTAATTATTGAAATAAAAATAAAATCAAATTGAATTGGATCGGGAGACAGTATTAACTCGTTTGAATTTTTATCATTTTTTTCAAGTCAAATTTTCGGATAAAAATAATAATGAATAAAATAAATTGTGATCCACATTTTGTCTCCTTTGATGTATTTGAATTTAAACTCCCTTAAGACGTTTCATGACCTAAACATAATCAATTTGATGGGGTAGAATTGAACGCCCTTAAGAAGTTTCATGACCAAAACATAATCATATTAATTAAAAAGCTTTGGAATAGGCATATATGTATTTCCTTAACGAAGAGATCGATAGATACATATATAAAGTGATTTAATACAATTTTTAGTGTAGTTAGAAATTTACAATTGAAGAAATTAAAGGAAAACATATACATATCGATGAAGGAGGTACTGATGTAGGATTAAAGTTAAGACTAAAAAGCAAAGCGGACAAAATGTTTACTTTGATACTATAATAGATCAAGAGCTTGACTAAGAAGATGAAGAGAAGAGACACTGAAAAGTTCCATATTACATCGTATCCTAAATGTATATAGGAATACTATGAGTTGGTATCCATAACTAAAAATAAAATAAAAGAAATTGGGCAAAAACAAAAAAGAATGAGAACTAAAAAATAAATTTAACAATAAAACCAAAAAAAAATTAAAGAATAAACAAAACAAAACAAAAAAAAAAACTCAACCAAATACCATGGAAGCTATAGAACTTTAGAAAAACAGCAACATCAAGTGGAAAGTGGAATAAGCAAACACTATCATTATATGACCCTTAAAATAAGTTATTAAAAGGCCAGCATTGTCTAAGGCTTTGTAAATTAATAAAATTATTATTTACACAATTAGTGATAAAAATTCTTGAGTCGAAAATGTGTATTCGGTTCAAAAAATAAATTTTTCTTCTTGATTACGTTTTCTTGAGTTTATTCAGATTTTTACCTGTTTTTGCAGAACCTAAAAACGAATTGGTTAGATGAGCTGGCTTAATCTATCAACTGATTACAATTAATATGTACTGATTTAAGGTTAATCGTTTGCAACGCTTGAACCCTTATAAAACCTAAAATGGCTAAAAATCAATGTATGATTTAGTTTTATTTTAGAACACAAGACATATTATTAGAATAAAAAACAAAAAAGACGAGTAAGAACCAAAATCAATTGGATTTACAAAAACAAGAAAATGACCACACCTCATATAAAGCTTTTTTCTTTATAATGATTACCAAAAGAAGGTTATGAATCTTTGTCCCATAATTTTCTCGTCGCCAACATTAAGATTCGAACTCGTGATCTTGAAAGTCTACTAGTATACCACTAAAGCTAATATAAAGCTTTTAGTGAACGCTATGGAGCAAATCAATCAGAGCGTCCATTTCATGTTTCTTGAGCGAGAAGCCAATCTCTACACTGCCATTTCCGTTTCTACTCTCCGCCAAGGACATCCCTTCGCCTTGATCGATCGACACAATCATCACTTTCTCCGGTCTGCCCCACCCGAAATCCAACCCGTATACTCCAAACCGGGTCGACCCGGCAACAGTCACAATCTGTGTACCAGGTGGAAGAGTCCAAAGTGCAACAAAATTTCGAATCTTCCACACCACACTCTCGTCCACTTTCTCAACCAAATCGCTAACCAATCTCGTAGAAGCCAAAAACCCTTGTTCACCCATAAACGTCTCTGCTGGTAACGGTACTCTAAAACGTACCGGTAGCGCAATTGCCGAAATAACTCGATGGGATCGGCGGATGGACGAGTTTTCTACTATCCGCAACAAATCCAAACCCGGCAGGTCTATTCGGATCTCCGCCTCGAGCTCTGATTAACCACGTTAAAGCATATGAATATGTTATCACAAACGTTGACAAACGAAGTTCCTTTGCTGCTGACGAGGAGGAGGAGGATGAGGAAGACTCTCTCTTGAGTCTCTCGCGAAGCATTTGTATATCTTCGCGAGTGAGCTCAAGAGTGTATCGAACGACGTCGGGACTAATCACCGGCGACGGAGGAAGCTTCAAACTCTTGGGGCTTTGTGGTTCTTTACCGCCAGAGAACATTTTGGCTAAAGAGTACCACGCGTTCAAAACTTTTATATCGCCATCTGGTGGACCTTTTATGACCGTACGATCGTAAAACGGAATCAAATCCTCCGGTAGAGAAAGGTTTATCTCTGTCGTGTAATCTTGATGTTTACATGTGTAGGCCCAAGATTTGAGAAAACTGGTTGTCGTTTTTCCATCTGAAACGGCATGGTGTGCGGATAGGCCGATGCAAAACCCTTGGTTTGGAAATAACGTGACTTGGTTTGGGGACGATTACTGAGTCAAAGGAAGGGTGAGTTGTGATGGTGAGTCTGTAGAAGATGACTCGTTCGACTGCGTGTAGTCTGAACCAGAGGAGGTCGAAGAAGGTTAGTGGGAGGGTGAGGGACTCGGACGTGTCAGAGTTTGAAGGGGTGACTCGTGCCACGTCGATGATGTTAAGTGATGAAACCATTTCTTTGGTAATCTTTGGGTAAGAGTAATATCGTTTATATGAGAGACGTAGAAAGTTACCTTTACATCTCCTTCATCTGTTTTTCATCTAAAAACTTGAGAATTTAGACTCGCAAACGGCAACACAACCCAACTTTTTATTTTAAAATTAGAGACACATTTTTGCTCAATTTTTTACAAATTTTGATATACACACCACAAAACACTCATTTAATATTTTGATATTATGAAAAGAGATAGCCTTCCGCTTACATGGAAAGTAAAATTACACGTTTTCTTCTGTCGGCACACTTAAAGTTTTTATTGAATCATCGAGGGCCCATGACAATTGCCAACGAAGGCTTTGTTTTTTCTTTATTCCCATTTCTTTTAAGTTGTTCAAAAATTTTCAATCACTTTTACCTTTCCCTGGCATTTTAGCTTGTAAATAATTCTACTTGTTTTTGGCCAATAAATTTTACATAAAATGAAACACTATTGTTTGTACAGAGATTATAATAATAAATAATTTAAAATTTTTTATTAACGATAATTATAGAGACTTAATTTTCAGTGCAGCGATTACAGACAATCCGCCCAGCCGAGAACTTAACCAATTCCGGCCCAAGTGGGGTGGGCAGAGGGACCGGAGTCCAGGGGCTTACCAAATTTTGTAAAAATATTTAAAAAAAAGCCCAAAATTTTTTTTTTTTTAAATACAGAAAAAAAAATTTGCCCTAGGGCCTTATATTTTTTGGGCTGGGCCTGAACTTAACATACGAGGTAAATAGAAAACATACGAAAGCTAGGGCTAAGAAACGATTCTCTCTGTAATCCTCTGGATAATAACCTCTGGATCAGGATTTTTGCCCAATGGTTTCTTCTGTTATTTATAAGGAAGTCTTTTGCCCTATGATTTCTTCTGTATCCTCTCCGGAATTTCTGTTTTGCACTCCGAACTTAACGGACCGAGTTTATGGTCAAAAAAACCCATTAGTCGTTTGAATCCCTGTTTTGGCCAAAAAGCATATTAAGGGCAAGACCCGTATCCTACAATAAGCCCCTCTTAATTCGGCGAGCGAAGGCTTGCTTTAGTTCGGTGAGTGTGTCTTTTGAGTCGGAGGTATGCCGGCTTGGCGCAAACGGAGAGTAGAGATACATCTTGGGGAGTAAGAATCCTTTCATGAGGTTTTTATGCGTTGGAAACATTTTTCGAAGAGTTTGGAGCCTTACAGGAGGTTATGTGCATTGGATACGTTTTTCGAGGAGCGTAGAGCTCTTGCAGGAGATCTGTGCCTTGGACACTTTTTTCGAGGAACGCGAAGCTCGTACAGGAGGTTATGTGCATCAGGCATGTTTTTCAAGGTGCGCAGAGCTCTTACAGCAGATATGTGCCTTGGACATGTTTTTCGAGGAGCGTGGAACACGTACAATAGATATTTGCCTTAAGCACGTTTTTCGGAGAGCACCCTCCGATGAACCGCATGCGGCTAAAAACTAGATTCGCTGTTTTTCTACTTCGATAAATGTGCAGGACATATCCCCTATATATATCTTCCTTCATTTCTTTTACATTTATTAAATTCTCCACCTCACAAAAAATAAATTCTCTCTCTCTTCCTTATCTTTTTTCTCCCATCTCTCCTTATATTTTTATTCGTGAACGCACGTCAGTTACTCTCTGCCGTTGCCGTGTGTTCTTTCGTCTTGCCGCCGCGTTTTCGCAGCCCTGCAACCTGCCGTTTCGCCACGCCGCGACTTGCCGCGAGGCGTCGCCTCTCTTACCACGATACATCATCCCGCCGTGATACGTCGTCTTGCCGTACTACGACTCGCCGTGATTCGCTGCAGAGTTTTTCGCCGCGCCGCGATGCCATCTCTCTTACCGTCACGCACCATCTCTCTTGCCCTGACGTGACTCGCCGTGGAGTTTTCACCGCGCCGCGACTTGCCGTTTTGTCAGATCTTGGTATTATACCTCGTCCCTGAGAAGATTACGTTAGTAGAAAAAACTCAGAAGATTCTGTTGAGTTTGGTAGGCATGGATATGGCGGTCTTTCGTTTGGTTTGGACTATTTAGATGAGACCACTCGAGTTAATTGGTTTGCAGGATGCGAGCCTCGTGAGGGTTTCGAGCATTTCGACGAAGAGTTCGGAAGGGAGTTAGACAGTTTTCTTGTGGCGGATCCTATTGTTGTTGAGTATGGTGTTGGGAAGGTCATTGACCATCTTATCGATCTTGGGGATCTAGGAATTGCTCTAGGGAGATCGCAGAGAACGGAGCCGACAAAACCGAGAGCATGGTTGATGCGAATGTTGCTGTCACGAGATCGGTGGTCCTAGGAGTGAGCGCCAATACTGATATGCATCATCGTCGCAAATGTCGTGTTGCAATCTTTAAGAGCAACTCCATTAGACAATCTTTAAGGGTGTCTTCACTTTAAATTAATGATAAATTTAATAATAGTTTAATCGGTGTCTTATATAAAATGTCTCAAGGTAACTAAAGTGTCTTCCCAGAGACACAGGATCTCTTATGTTTACCTTTTTTATTATTTTTTTTTATTTGAAGACATTTTTTTTGTGGGATGCAGGTGGTCTAATGCATATATCCACAATGAAAAAGATAAATAACTATTACTTAACATATTCCTAACCATTTCCATTAAAGAATGATCCCGCCTCTCAGCTACACCATTATGTAGAGGAGTACCAGGCATTGTGAGACGATCCGACCCGCTCTAATTAAGCAATAACATAATTAATACCCCATAATATTAATTATACCACACGAGTCGAAAACACAACAAATCAAACACACGCTTTAACTCCACATAAAGCATCAATAAGCATCAATACGAAATCGCATTTATTAACACAATAAAATACGATCAACAACACACAATACCGAGTCCTAAATCATCCTCCTCCTCAACGCCTAAATTTCACGTTCACACTTTACCTTTACCTGCAACTCACAAAAACACAGAAATGCGTAAGTATTATCACAAATACTTAGTGAGGCGGTCCTCCCATCTACGAGCTATACACACAAGCAAGAGATAAGGCCACAAACCGCTCACAACGCCAAGCAAAACAAACACAGGCAACAACAAAACACATGGATCGATCGATCCACACCTGGATCGGTCGATCCAACAGCCTTCACCAGATCGATCGATCCAAGCCACACCTCACCGGATCGATCGGTCCAACCCCCGATCGATCGATCCTCAGCTCACGACCAGATCGATCGATCCACCGCTCACAAGACTCGCAACTTACAGGACATGGATCGATCGGTCCAACCCCTGGATTGATCGATCCAAGACCACCTGCAACTCCGATCTTGGCTTCCTCCACGGCCACACATGACCAACGACCACCCAGGGCCTCCACTTTGCTTCCTACAAACGATTAGGCACAAACCCAACCCCAAACACAAGGAAACAAGCAACACAACTCATGGATTTCTCAAGAATCTAACTCAAACACCACCAAAACACACAAACACCAACTCAATGCTTAGATTAACTCATGGTCACGCACTCACCTTAGATTCGGATCGATTCAGGCGAAGAAGAACTCCACAAGCTCAGGGACGAACTCCTTCTCTCTCTCCTCACCTCTGTAAACCGATCACCAAGCTCCACCAAGCTCAAACCCTTCCTTAAGTAACCACCAAGCCTCTCAAGCTTCCTCCCTTCTCTCCTCCACTCTCTCGAGCTCCACTCAGCCACCAGAGAACGGCCACAACCCGCAAAACCTGAAAGAGGAAGAAGAACCCCTGATATAAGTGGAGAAAATCCACTTAATACCACTGCCGACAGTGCTGGATCGATCGATCCACCCTCCGGATCGATCGGTCCACACCTCCTCAGCACACGGATCGATCGGTCCAAAACCTCCAGCCAACGACAACCTTTCAGATCGATCGATCCACACCCTGGATCGATCGATCCTCGCCTCAAACCACTCGACGGCTGAGCTACAGATCGATCGGTCCAACCATGGATCGATTGATCCTCTCTTTTTCCTGGTCAAACTTGACTTTTGACCCTCGATCAATCCGACTTCCGTTCCCGAGAAAACTCCATTCCCGAAACACTCAAGATTGACTCCAAAGAGAGTGATCACCAACCGTCAACCCAATCGTATCAACATACCTTGATACGATCTTTCTGTAACTTTTCCGACCAAATTCATTTTTTCGGAACACGGGCGTTACACATTGTATATTGTACACGAATGCCTCGACTTTCAAGTAACTTTGCAAATGGACCAGGACATTGTTCACTTTCATTGAACTTTCCATAAAACTTACCATCTCTATCAGACCTCACTACCTTTACTTTTCTATCTAACTGTCTTTCCTCCTCATCAATGAATATCTTTAGGACATTCACATATTAAGATTTTTCATGCAGCAGATAAGTATATCCATAACATGAGTAATCATCAGTAAAAGTGATAAAAAATATTTTTCACCACTCCAAGACAGAGCATCAAATGGACCCCAAATATCAGTGTGTATTAACTCAAGAAGTTGAGTATTTCTTGTGGTTGGTTTCTTTATAATGTGTTTGGTCTGCTTTCTTTTAATGCAATCTATACGGATATCTAGATCATTCAAATCCAACGGAAGAAGAATTTCATCTATATATATACATGTATATATCATCTACTAAGGGTTGTAATGTTTCGTAATAACCACCACTTTATAATGCTAACATATATGTATATATATTATTTATATAATATAATTAAGACAAGGGAGAAGGTTATCAATACATCGATCTATCACATTGTCGTCTTTAATTTTATAATCCATAACATTCATATGAACTTGAATTTTATAATTAAACCGAAAAACACATAAACCACATAAAAAATAAATATTCTTACACAAAACATATGCATTCCATCAATAAACAACTTTTTGTATACAAATTTATGTTTTGTATATGGATATTACCGAATTATTTTCCTTACATAAGTTGAGCTACATTTTCTTATAAATTGTATATACATCAATTTTGGGATGTATGTTAATTTTGGATGTAAGAACGAAATAAGTTTCTACGTCTAAAATTATAGCTCCAAATCATTTCATGATATAATAGCTGATACAATTTACATCTCTGCCGCCAAATATTATTAATGTAGATGTAGGGTTAGAATGGGTTCATAGAGGAAGAGATTCATGGAGTGTGGTTGGAATTATCCGGTAGACGGATACGGAAAAAAATGTTTTATGGTTTCTTTGTGTCAGGTGTTGTGAAATTACCTTGTATGATATATGGAAACTTGATTATTTAGAGAAGTATGACAATGCAGAGCGCCATGAGAATGGTTTAGGGTGACTGCATATGTACTTTCCTCCACTGATCTCACGGGAGAATCAAAAAGACCACACCTCGTATTAATGACAATAGAAAGCTACAATTTCCCGTTATCCATAAACAAGAGAGAATCAAATTTATTCCTGTGAAGAAAAGGTGATTTAATCTTGTAGTCCATTACGAAGCAAACCAATGAGAGTGTCCATTTCATCTTGCTTGAGCGCGAAGCCAACCTCCACACCACCATCTCCATTTCTACTCTCGGCTATGGAAATCGCTTCGCCTTGATCAATCGACACAACCACCACTTTCTCCGGTCTACCCCACCCGAAATCCAACCCGTATACTTCGAATCGAGTCGACCCGGCAACAGACAGAACCTGTGCTCCTGGTGGAAGAGTCACAAATGCTCGCAAAAGCTCTGGGATCTTCCATGCAACACTCTCGTCCAATGCCTCAACCGAATCACTAACCAATCTCGCAGCAGCCAAAAACCCTTCTTCACTCATAAAAGTCTCTGCCTTTATCGGCACTTTAAAACAAGCAGAGACGCAATTGCCGAAATAACTCGATGGAACCGGTGGATCCATGAGGCTTCGACAATCCACCGCGAATCCGTACCCGACGGGTCTATCCGGATCACCGCCTCGAGCTTTGATTAAACACGTCAAAGCGTACGAGAAAACAATCACAAACGTTGATAAGCGAAGCTCCTTTGGTGATGAAGAAACAGAGGATTCTCTCTTGAGTCGCTCTCTAAGCTTTTGAATATCGTCTCTAGTGAGATTGAGAGTGTATCGAACTACGTCGGGACCGATCTCCGGCGACCACAAAAGCTTTAAACTTTTGGGATTTTCTGGTTCTTTACCGCCGGTGAACATTTTGGCTAGTGTGTGCCAAGCGTTTAAGACCTCTGTATCCAAATCCTTCGGACCTTTTATGACCGTACGATCGTAAGCTGGGATTAGATCCTCCGGTAGAGATGAATCTTGATTTTTACATGAGTGCGCCCAAGATTTGAGAAACATGGTTGTTGTTTTTCCATCTAAAACGGCATGGTGTGCGTTTACGCCGATGCAAAACCCTTGGTTTGGAAATAACGTGACTTGAAACGACACGGCGGAGGCTGAGTCGTCGGATACATGTAACTCGGGGACTAACGGGTATAACTCGGTGGTGGGGTATGGTTCGTTTCCGGTTAAACGTGAGAAATCGGCGTTTGACTCGGCGACGGTGAATGAAACGGCGTCGTTTGGAGTGTAGACGATGCTTGGTTTGGGATCTTGTGGTTCCCAGACGAGTTTGCCGGCGAGCGGGAGATAGTGAGAGAGGGATGTGGAGAGAGAGGTTTTGAGGTTGGGGACGATGACTGAGTCGAAGAAAGGACGAGTTGCGTCGGTGAGTCTGTAGAAGATGACTCGTTCGACGGCGTGGAGCTTGTACCAGAGAATGTCGAAGAAGGTGAGTGGGAGAGTGAGTGACTCGGACGAGTCGGAGTTTGAAGGGGTGACTCGTGCCACGTCGATGATGTTAAGTGATGAATTCATTTCTTGGGTCACCATGATGTGTTATGAGATAATACTCATGCGAAGATGATATATATATAATCGAATGATAGGATCATTTTTAATCACAAAAAAAAAAAAAAAATGGATAGGAATTCAATTTTGTTTCAAACAAAAAGGATAATAGCAATAATAATAATAATAAATGTAGCTAAACAAAACAAAAGAAGGATATTCTTTTTTTTGAAAAAGAACAGAAAGGATAACAAAAAGGAGTTAGTCAATTTATTTGACAAAAAAATCTAGAAAAATATTGAAGTATGAGTTCAAGCTGGTCAATGGTAAAAGATTTTCAAGATGACTATTAAATTTAGGGAATTCATTTTTTTTGAGTCAAATATATCTTTAACTCTTTATTTTGTGATAATATATAATAAATTTAGTTTTATAATTAGTTTTTCATCTTACAGTTAGGTTTGAATTCGGATTCGTTTTTAAAAAAGACAAAAAATAAATTTATTTAAACCATGTATGATTCGGTTTTGGAATATAATAATTTGATTCAATTCAGATTAAATCAGAATTGTAGATCAGTTTGTTTATATTATACTCCTTTAACTGTTAACTTTACTTTTAATTTCGTTTTTATTTTTCTAATTGTTGTTACGTGGCTTGCTATATTTTTTCATGGGAATAGAAATATGTTTTGTGTTTGCTATTACTTATTTTAAAGTATGATATATTGTACTGGTTATATATATTTATTGATTATCTGAAATACGGAGTAAGTTTCAGAAATCAACCTACAATAATGCAACAAATTTATTACTATAGAAAGCTACACGAACTTATTACTTACACACAAATTTATTGGCACTATAGAAAGCTACACATAGTTATTGCACAAAGCCAACATATGGACAATTCAAATACCCCTATTTCTTAACCTAAATGATGATTTTTCATTAGAGTCGTCTTTTGCTAAGATAAATCGTAATTCGTACGTAAACCATCTCTCTCTCTCTCTCTCTCTCTCTCTCTCTCTCTCTCTCCACATCGTAGTCTACTTAAAGCACCCTGCACCCGTCCACCCAACTTTTTGTTTTGTGAAAAGAACGACTATCACATGCCGACTTATCAAAGTCTTCGATATTGACTTATCAAAGTTTCGATAAATTATGGAGAGATGTTAATCACATGAAATGACAAATTCAAGTTTGGTATATTAATATATATGCATAAACATGCGTTCGATACGAAGTTATATATATAAGCGCTTATGGCTATAATTTTAGTTAAGATCTATTTGCATTTCTGAATTCGTTTTTATGAATTGTGAGTTTTATGATGTTGGAAGATTTCATAGTTTTTCTAGTTCTATTGATGTTGGACTAAATAATTATCACATTTGAAAATTTCAAGGACATAAGTTAACTTTCGACGAATTACAATTCAACGCCTATCTAGATTCTATAAAATCCTTTTATATCTATCTACCCAAACAAAGTTTAGGGAGTGATATTTGAGTCCATTAATTATTTCAGTTTAATTAGTTTATTACATAAATCTTCGTTCCAACTCATATGGATTACCTATAATTCACCTGGGATCGCTGTAGATATGTCATATATATTTGTGTGCAGTATATATACACTTTTCGTATAATATAATAATATATGGAATCTGAAGATAATGTGTTAGAAATATATATATGGCGTTCTATTTTGTTTCGGACGTAAGATATGACGCAATCCACGAAAGTAGAGTTCATAACAAATTTGGATTCTATGACAGTCTTTATTAGGGTTTTGCTATTATTGTCATATACTTGACTTTGGAACCAATTTGAATCTCACGCTAAGTCTGATAAGATAATTTGTTTTTTCGAGAAGATATTTATATATAAATATAAGAAGTGGACGAATCAAAACAAAAGACCACAATTACAATACTAAAAACAGAGAAAAGCAGATATAAATCAATCAAAATATTGTACCATAACAAAAAAAAGTTTCAATGCATGCTTACAATTTCATGATGTAAAGACTTGTCCCATCAAAAAGATTTTTCGTATAAGAATGTTTTATCTTCCACGAACTAAATCTTCTACATTCATATTTTCTTTTTGAAAGAGTCACAGACAAACTAACACTAGTAATTAATACTAAGATGACAATAACATTCTAAAGTTGATAAACAAATCTATCTCCTTTGAAAAACATATTGTAATTTTGAAAGTATTTATCAATTCTTTCAGCAACTCAGTAATCTCTAAATTTTAACTTTTTTTTCAGGAATTCATAACTTTCTTTAATTTTGTTTCGTGTTGGTAATCAAATAAATTTTCTTTAACAAGATTTGAAAACAACTAACTCGTAAACACATTACATAAAACAAGAAAAAATAGTAATACTGTAGAAAATAGAGCTTTTTCCGCAAGATAGCATTTTTTGGAAAAGGTTGCGGAACTAGCAATTTCAAGATCTAGCATGTTTGACACCGTTGTAAACAGATGTGCAATTCCGCTGAAATGAATGAAATAGATGATTTAATTCTACTATAATAGTTTTTTTCTTTCTAGGATTTATCCATTTCAAAAAGGTTTATTGACAAGACATAAATAAAGGTGTACTCCCGTGATTTTTTGTAGTATTAACCAAATTCTGTATGTTGATTAATCTAGTGTTTACGGGGCTTGTCATTTTTACCGCCCCAGCTCAGTCATTGGACATTTTTTTTGTTATTTCGTTTATATATAAATATATGTAATAAAAGTTTTATAATATTAAAAATATGATATTTATTAATTTATAATAATATTAGTTTACAAAAAATTATTTTAATTGTTAAAATTTTTGAAAAGATATGAGTGGAAACAATTTAATATGAATAAAATTAATGTTTTACATGTTATAAATTTAGTAATTTTAGATCTGAAATTTTAATATTTAGATAAAAACTCTTTTGATAATATATAATAAAGACTATAGATAAATTCACTTATACAAATGATATATATATATATTAAAACTTTATGATTAATGTCATATTTTAATAAGTTATAAGACTATCGAAATGAAAATGATACATATTCAGAAGTTGAAAACTTACACAAATTTTTGGTCATTTTAGTGATAAAACTTTAAATGATATTACAATACGATAGTTTAAAACCACAACATAAAAAATATTTGATACACCTAAATTTAGAGACGATCTTTAACGAAAATTTAACTTTAAAAAAAAAAACTAAAACCATACATTAATGTATATATATATATATATGAATGAATGTATGTAAATTTAGATGATTATTCATTTATGATATTAATGGGACTGTATATTTATATAGAGATTCTAAAAAAAATTATTATCTTATTATTTTATCTAATTTTGTTAATTTTAATATTATTTTAATTTGAGAGTGTAAAAATTTTATTATTTTATACTAATATTTATTAAATATTAATTTATAGAGGTTTTACGGTATTGGTTTTCTGTAAAAAAACAACATTTTCAAATTCGGCTTACGCCTCTGTAGACCTTTGCACAACACCGATCACCAGGAGATCCATTTAGAAATGTGTAGAACAAATAAGTGTACAGTAAGTATACTGTTCCATTGTCTCACTTATATTTTTATTTGAGAATTGGAGTGGAATGTCTCATTACAATTTTATGTCAAGAGAACCCTCCAGTTCAAATTGAAGGTTTCAGTTTTCATAGACAAAGAACTCTGAATCTGTAATCAGAGTCAAATTATACAACTGGAGTATTAGAATCGAATTTATGATTTCTTCTATTTGTTGCTGTTGTCAGAAGAATGATATTGTCTCACAAGTTGGTGACAGAGGAAGAACTCTGAAGCTGCCTCTTGACAAGATTGGTGTAGATTCCATTAAGGCTGAGAAGCTCATCATGAGTGCCTTTCTCAGCCACTTCACCATCTGATATAACCGCCACACAGTCTGCAGACTTAACCGTTGATAACCTATGAGCTATCACCAACACTGTTCTTCCTGCCATTAACGAGTCCATCGCATCCTACAAACAGAGTCAGAACATTAGGATATGAGTAGGTTGGTTTTGATTTTTAGTCTTTTGCAGTTTTGATTTCAAAGTTCTGTTTATTACCTGAACAAGATATTCACTTTCTGCGTCGAGTGCACTTGTGGCTTCATCAAGGAGCAAAACACTTGGGTTTGTAAGAAGCGCCCTTGCGATTGCAATCCTTTGCTTCTGTCCTCCTGAGAGCCGTAATCCGCGTTCTCCAACAACGGTTTTATACTTATCCGGGAACGCTTCAATGAACTCGTGTGCATTCGCCATTTTCTGTCACAATGTTTCATTTTGATCCCAATCAGAATGCGTTTTCAATCCCTTACTTTTGATTCGGGTTTTAGAAAAATACTAAACTAAATAAAATGAATCTAGTATGGATCAGTTTTGGTTTCGGTTCGGGTTGTGTTCTTAATCAGATATACCCTTATCCTTCAGAGAAAATTAAGTTTCGGTTTTCTCGTCTAATTCGGTTTTTGGATCAGTTTCGGTTCAGTTTATCCATATTGAATAGCCGTATGTACCAATGAGCACAAAAAAGATGGGAAAAGAAAGGGACTTGTGATGTGCTTACCGCTGCATTTTCTACATCGGAAAGACTAGCCTCACCGTCAAATCCATATGCAATGTTCTCTTCCACTGAGCAGTTGAAAAGAATTGGTTCCTGGCTTACAATGCTGATCTGAAATGAATACAATCCGGGATAAGAAAAAGTCAAAATTTGGGTTCTACCAAATATGCATAAACATGAATTATTCATGAAAAAGAATGTTTACCTGTTTGTGAAGGTACTGATGGGATATTTCCATCAAAGAAACTCCATTAAGCAAGATCTTTCCCTTGAGAGGATCGTAGAATCTCTCAATCAAATTGGCTATGGTCGTCTGCACATAGCAAATGAAAGATATGAGGGTGCCCAATCCGGGTCATCCGATCCAAACCGAATTGTAAATATATTGATAAAATAGATCCGAAAACCGTACTAAAGAGAAAATAAACTGATTCAGTTTTAAATCCGTAACCAAAACCAAGAATTGGAAATAAAACTGACTAAAACTGTAATATCTTTCAACTTTCATACTTTTTTCTAAGAAAACCCGAACCCAAATTGAAACGGTATTGAACTAAACCAAATGGTATTTGATTTCCATTTAGTTTCTATACTTTATATACAGAAAAATCCAAATCGAAAACCGTATGGTCTGAACTTACTTTTCCTCCACCACTTGGTCCTACAAGTGCAACTTTTGAACCTGGTGTCAACCTCAACGATATTCCCTGCAAATTTCAGGTGTTTAAGCAACGGTAAAATTGTAGCAGCTTCACGAATTCGGTTATCATCCTAAGAAAATTGTAGTTATGGTTCAAGAATCTACTATTTTTTTTTGTAACTCTGGAGTCAAGAAAATTACAAAGACACCAAACCTTTATTCGTCTTACCAAACTTTAAATCATACGAAATGCTTATATATTGAAGGATGTTTCCTATGATAAAATTATGATCTAAACTATAATACTGTATATATAAAAAGTACAAACGACGATTACCTTGAGTATCATGTGACTAGGGCGAGAAGGATAGGCAAACCAGACATCATCTATTTCCACATCTCCATCAGGATTACTGAAACCAAATAATCCCGAGATATATAAACCTAAACTGTTCTTATGATATAGAAAATTAATTTACGAATATGAGAGGAAATCTCACCCAACCGGACACTTATCCCCTGAATCTGGCATGCTAGAAACACGGTCCAAGATCTGAAATACCCGTCTACTAGCGCCTGCAGCTTTCATTGCAGTTGTGTACAACCCCGACAAAGAAGATACCGATGAACCAACTGCCAAAACAGTATCTTAGTTTAGTACAATAATTCTTTCAAAAATTCTAGCTCAAGAAACTCGTATGCAAATGACCTGTGAGGCTATAAAGAATGAAGGATGTGAGTGCTCCAACGGTCATGGAACCATATATTGTTAAGTATGCTCCATAACTAACAACAGTAATAACAGATAATGTGAAAGCTGCGTTTAGTCCACCGAAGAACAACCCGACAAGTACCTAAATCACCCAAGAACAAATATATCCTCTCAAAGACACATCAAAAATCCAAAAGTTTAATTTTATGAAATGGTTTATTCCAACAAAACTCACAGCTTGTTTGAGTCCTAGCTTCAGAGTCTCATCGACTTTTCTGGAATATTGTGATACCATATAGCTTTCTTTCGCAAAAGATCTAACAGTTCGGATTGCACCAAAAGATTCCTATATAGTAAATATTGATTAAATCAATTTAAAGTAATGAACTGAAAAATTAAACATCGATAAGCACTGTATGAAAAAAGCAGAGTTAAAACCTCAGCAATTGATGCAGCAACAGCAGCTGCAGCTTGAGTTGTGTGTGAAAGTTCACGCAGATAGCGACCGAACTGTTTCACAGCAACTGAAATTAACGGAACTACTACTAGTGCCAACACTAAAAGCATGATTGATGAACGAGAAGATAAGTCAGTCTTCGTATTCCATCTATTAGTACAAAATCCGAAAAAGATAAGAGAAGCTTCTTACATGTTAATTTCCAAGATGATGTAAACATGAAACCAACTCCAATAAGCGCTGTTGTTACATTACGAAGAGCTTCAGAAAGATTTGTAGTAGCAGCGTTTTTTATGATTTGGGTGTCTTCGGATAGTCTACTTAAGAGTTCTCCGGTTTTCGTGACATCATAAAATGCTATTTCCTGTTAACACAGAACAACAAAAACCTTTTCTCAGTTTCTTTCTCTGATGTAAGTCAATCAAATTCTAGTAGAGTTAGTTCATTAGACATTAAAAGTCACAAACAATGCATAAAAAACTGACTAGAAGAATAAAGGCAAAGGATAAAGCAAATCATAAGAATCTTAAAAAATGTTTTACCTGATGCATTAGGTGTTTGAACAAATCCTGTCTCAGTCGAGCCACAACTCTTTCGCTGGCAGAGTTAAATAGCCACGCTCGCAAAGCCGTGCATATCGATCTAAAGAAACCCATAAATAGAAAAAGAAGTATGAGTTAGACAAAACACAAAACCCTAAAGATCAAGTGAGGACTAATGAAATTTTGTGAAGATGTAATTACCCAATTACAACGATAAGCAAAATGATTATCACGGAGTTTCTAACAGCAATCAAGGATTCTGTTTGCTGCTCAGGCGTCTTGACATCTCTGGATACAATGTCTATAATCATCCCACCAAATTTTGGCTGCATAACATAAAAAGTTCAGCTTTCTTAGTTCTAATAAGAAATATGAATCTCTCTACAGTACAATAAGATTATTCCACTTCAGAGATTAACTCCTAAAATGATGATAAAGAAAATAAAATAGATAGGAAGTTGAAAATCAAGAAATGAGACATACAACGAGGAGATTAGTTGTTGAACCTATCAACAAAGCAATGGTACCAATCACTAGCTTTCCCGCATCGGGCTTTGCCTGCAACCATAATACTCAAAGAGTATTGGCATATCTTTACATAAGGATGCTATACGCTTTTTATAACAAAGAATCACTCACCAACGCAAAGACTCTGCCAAATCCGACATTTGCTGCCTGAAAAAACCAATTAAGATAATATCACATCTATACATTAAAAGTTTCTGTAAAAACAGCACAAACAAATACCTCAACTACACCATGCTCAAGATCATTTGAACCATTTTCGCCTTTCGGTTTGTCCTGCATACGGCAAAGAATGCAGAGTAAACAAACTAACAATTAGAGATTTTGTAAACAAGGTTTTCACTGAAACATGAAACTCATAAATTTGGCAAAAATCAAAATCAAGAATCAAACTTTAAGAATATTTCTTCCGTTGTAACAATCCAAGCGTTCCAATCAAATGATCACTTGTCAACTGATAACCCTATATGCTTCAAAAACTAACCACACTCTTCGAATTGAACTGTAATTAGAAGTCACATCACATGACACTGGAAATCGTATCAATCACCACAAATTGGGTGACGAAAGGTCGAAACTTTACAAAAGGCAAGAATCATCAGACATGAGAGTGAGAAACAAGAAAGGTTAATGGAACAGACCTGATTCTGCAACAGAGGATCTCTGTAGCTACTACCACTACCATAAGCTTTGCTTGACCCACCAGTCAACAGTTTCTTGTTGCCCATCTGGAAAAAAAAGTCTCAACCTTTGCTTTGGGTTTCGATAGAGAGAACTTAAGGATCCTTTCTTATTTCTAAGCCATGAGAAAATCGAATTGGTGTTTTTGTTTACTCCACAATTTGGTTTCTTCTTCCTCACAATTTAGTTGGTAATCGCATAAACCATTACTTTTTTTTTTTTCCCACAAACTACGTAGGGGATTAATATTATTTTTTAATAAATTAGAAAACTTTTTTAATTTATAGTTGTATATTACTAACGTAGTTCAATCTAGATTTTAATTTAGGTTTATTCAGAGTAAAACATAGTCAAATATTAGATGGTTTGAGTATATAACATAAACTTTTTTTTTTTTTTGGATTTTCTTACTTCCGTAAGAATGTTAACTTTTCATAGAGAAGTTTAGGATTATAGTGTTGTGTGATAAGGATCTAGTCATGGAATTTCGTAGATGTAAGATCTGGTTTCAAAGATTAATGTACTAAGATCTCCTTTGACATGATTAATATTAGTGGATAATAAATTATGATTTAATCTGTATTTTAGCGTTTGGTTAATAATTTTTAAATTTATATTAAAGTTAATCCAAACTCGTTCCGTCATATAACTGTTTTGTAGTATTTTTTTTTACAAATTAAAATATTCATAATAATTAAATTCTTATTAAGTTTAAATATATATATAATAATATTTTTAAAAAAAATTAAAAATTTGAAATTGATTATATTCGATATTAATTAAATGATTCAAATAAAGAACTAAATTAAACCAGATACAAACTTTTATTGGATGGTTGTTAACTTAAATCCATGCTCACTCGGATTTGGATTCATATTTATAACATGACTCTGAATCATTGTCTAAAATTTTATCCAATGTAGGTTGTTGAACACACATTTTTTCTTCATTAATTGAGTAATCTATGTTCGTTTTAAAAAACTTGAATCACAACATATGTAAAAAAATATTTAGATTTTTATTAGTTTTATGTATTATATGATGATTCAAAACAATCATAAAAAAATCAAACAGAGAGGATAGGAGAATCATAATTTTATATATTAACAAAATCTTATAAATATATATATTATTAATTAGGAAACATTATATGGTTATTTCTAATTTTATAATTAATGTTAAAATCTTTTAATTATGTTTGGTTATATGGATAGTAGAAAATTAATTGTAAGAGTTGTTTGAATACATGAATATACGTATTTTTCTGTTCCAAATATACCTTAATGAACTTTATAATATGTTTTTTAAATTAATAGCATATTATGTAATAACTTACTATATTAAACGGTGTATTGAATTAGGTATTTTGAAAGAGTTTAATATTTTTCGGAGATCACCTGATATTGAATTAATGATTTTGAAATACATTCACAAATCTCATCTTATTGAAAATCGAATTCACTTAAAATATTCAAAATCATTCCCAATCACTTGTTATTCAATCTATGATTTATAAAACTCTTACAAAATCTGGTGTTATTCGAAAGTTCAACATTATTTTTAGAAATCGTTTTGAGCAAGAGATTTCTGATACAATTTTAGTTAAAATATTGACAAAAAAAATCTCATATCTCGACATGGAATTTGAAGAGATTTCGACCAAACAGAAATCATAAGGGATCTCTTCCTCCCACGTCTCCACCATTATCAAACTCATTCTCAAGCTTTCACAAAATCTGGTTTCAGCCAAAGTCTCTTCCCCTTTTTTTGAGGCCTCTGTCTCTGAGATATGTACCAATTGGGAACAACCTTTTATGATGCCACAAAACTCTTCCCAGTGAAAAACATGTCTCTCTTCACGTGGTTCTGCAACTTCGACAGCCAGCATCTATTGCTCAGACCTTAGCTTCATGCTTCTAAATCCAAACAAAGCGAGGTGAAGTTCTTTATCTCATAACAGAGAGCCGCCTGATTCAATCGTCAAGAGATTAGAACTTTCACGCGAGGATACATCAAACCTGAACGTGCGTTGGATTACGTGATGGAAAGAAGGGGAAGAATAGAGCTGCTGCAACTCAAATTAGGGTTTGTAATTGGGGCAATGTGGTGTATACTCCCTAATTGAGTTTGATTCACATATGAAAGTAAGAAGCATCATGCCATGTCCAGATGTTCTATATTTCCGTCACTTTATTTCAGCTTTTCTTCTCTTTGATGAAAAAGAACTCCATAAATCTCTCAAGTTTATAAAGACTTATGGATTTAAGAGATTTCTTTATGCTTCTTCTCTAATTCGCCTTCATGGAATTGTAAAAGAGACTTGAGATCAAGCCAGCACAATGAAGAAAAATGAGGAAGACAAAAGGGATTTTCTTTTGGTAAAAATATTGTTAACAGTGACATCTGAGCCGCCAATGAACTCTCCTTTGGTGAAGATCTGTGGAAACGCAGCTAATGGCTACAAAGAAGATAGTATCAAAGCAACCCAGAAGATGATTTTTTTTTTTTTTCTCACGTTATCACACATAATTAGGATTTAACCAAATTTTAATTTATTGTTATGTATATAATGATTTATTATTTATAAAATTTTAAAATTCTGATTTAAAGAAGAAATATGTTTCTATTTTGTTGAACTTTTATTATAGGTAACATAGTTAAAAGTTATAAATATTGTTGTTCGATTGTTGTATTTTTTAATTAAAATATATATTTTTTGATTTTAATGTTATACAACTATTTACCGTATAAGATATATGATTATCATATGTTGTGTTTTTGTCATATTTTCAATCTCTACTACTTTCAGTCTCTGAATCGTTAGTTTTTAAAAATATGTTAGTCCACTTATATTATAATCGAATGTGTATATATTCAATTTATTACACATATATCTGTATATTGAAGATAATTTATTTAAGTTATTATACATTTAATAAAAATATTAGATTGTAATTGAATTATATTACTTTTTAATTAATAATTAATTTTATAGTAACATAGTTAATTTATGTATCATACTACAAAAGATTTAAATATATACTCTGATTTCAAATTTACCAACCCGTTCATTCTTATGCTCCATTAATGTTTGGTGAGAAAAGTTTATTAAATATTTTTAAAATCTTCATTTTTACAAAAAAATTTTTAAATCCGTTTTTAAAAAATCGAATCACAACATATGCAGAAAATATCTAGATATTTATTTATTATATGAATAGTATTAGTTTAAATATTTTTAAAATATGATCAAACAAAGATGAGAGAAATTTTTTTAATAAAATCTTCAGAATATCTCTAAATTAATTAAAGGAAATCATTTTGTTGACAAATTTAGAGGAGAAAGAGATTTAATATTTCCTTAAACATATGATTTTGATTTCAATTATTTTAATTCCAAAACTACCCTTTCTAATTGCAATTAAACATATTCTACACATAATTTCAATGAAAATTAAAGTAAATGAATGATTGATTTAAGACAATGTTCAAAATGTACTTCTCTTTTAATTATATTAAGATACTCCGAAATTCTATGAAATCTTACTAAATCACCAATAGAATTTACTTCTTTTATTATGAAAACCCAAATAAGTCACTCAAACCTCTTTAAAATTCACCAAAATCCCACCAAATCTATAATCCACCAAATGAATTAAAATCTCCGATCCAATACACCCCTCTAAATATTTTTTTTTTCAAATGTATTTCAAAAATACTAATATAGATTATTTTACTGTTTTAATTATATTAGATTGTTTTTTTTTATAAGCAAAGAGTGATCCAGACTTTTACCACCCGACTAATCCCCAATATAAGTGTAGTCATCGAGTAGCCCACTCACCAGATTTTTTAATGGACCTAAAGCATGTCACCACTTCGACTCAACAAATATAGTGATTTAGTAAATTTCGCGGTTAAGGAAAATCGATCTCTAACCTAGACCTACATGGCAACTGCTGTTCTACCACCACTTTGTTTTTAATTAGACTGTTGTCTGTCAATTTTCGTTCCTAATGGAGGTTTTGGACTCTTTCATATTGTGTATTGGATAGAATAAGTTGCTATGTAACATTAAAAAAAGGTCAGAAAATTGTATAAATCTTAACATTTACACTAAGAAAAAACTTTTCAGAAAAAACTTTTCGGAATATTGCGTCTTTAATCCTCCATATATTCGTTGATTCGGCCGTTTTGATAGATCCTTCCGACCAAAGTGATCATTCACCTCGCTCGTTTTAACTGCATTAATCTCTCGTCTCAACATCCTTCACTCCGGCTCCCGCCTCGTGCTACTGACCCAAATAAACCTCATGCCATTCTTTCTTGGTCTTCTTCAATTGGGCAGATCTTGGTGACGAGGAGGTCTAACACCAACAGTTGGTTCAATATTCAAAGTTGACTAGTTGATTTCTTGTGCTATTGGAGGGACGCTTGCAATCAAGTTTTAAATATATCTTTTATCGCTGTCCTATTTTTAATTAATCTATGTTTTAGAGTTTTAGAGTCTTATAATTTTATTATAAATGTGTTGTTTAGAAATATGATTTTATCCAACTCTTATAGTTTATTATATTTTTTAAAAAAAATTAAGAATCAGTGAAAACTTTATTCTGTATATTTTACAATTCTTTCTATATGATCAACAAAAACAATAAAAATAGATTTTCATGCTAATAATTATCAACAATTCATTTTATCCAGCTTCTCCGCAATCAGAATGCAAAGAAGATTCGGCAATAAGTCCACTAGAACTATGCATAGAAGGCTTAAAAGGGACTTCAAGAGCATCGACACTTCCTTCTACCATCTCGACGACTCTGTTCATCGGTGGACGATCTGATGGGCATGGTTGAATACACCAGAGACCTACCAAAATCATCTTCCTTGCGATCTCTTTTTCCTCTATGGTTATTTCATCACCAAATATCCATGTATGCTCTCCCTCATCAAGATCCTTATAGATCCAATCTGGAAAGTAAGTCGAACTAGCGGCGGAATCAATGGTTTCTACTATTTTTTTGTTCCTTGCTCCAATCATCTCGAGGACCAACATTCCATAGCTATACCCATCAGACTTATGGGAGACTCTGCCGTACATTCTTGAAAACACCTCAAAGGCAATATAACCGATAGTTCCTCTTGCATCTATCAAAGACAAAATGCTTTCTCTTTTCTCACAAGCTTAGCAAGGCCAAAGTCTGAGACTTTAGGACAAAGATTTTCATCTTACAGGATATTTTGAGGTTTAATGTCGAAATGCACAATTGCAGCCATAGTGCAAGTATTCCAATCCCTGAGCAACGCCCCTAGCGCGATTCCATATAGTGTTGTAACATCTAGAGTTAGTGACTCTTTTCTAGACATAAAATGATCTAGAGACCCATTCTCCAAAAATTCATACACAATTGCTTTTTTGGACCCTTCATAGCAGAAACCGAGCAGAGAAACAATGTTTTACTTGAGATGGTTGGCTCATGCTGGCGACTTCATTGATGAAATCTTCACCATTTCCCTTCAAATCCTTCAAGACCTTTACTGCAACTTTACGACCATTACAAAGGTTTCCTCCATAGACAGTTTCAAATCCTCATTTCCCAACGGTGTGTGAAAATGACTTTGTAATTTTCTTCAGTTCTGTAAAAGTGTAATGTTTTAGCAATACCTTGAACATGACGACACTGTTGTCCTTCTTATTCTTCCTCCTCTTCATCTGACGTATTGACAACATGATGGCAGCAATGAAAGTTGCCAGCCCAATTGTGGAACCAGTGATAATAATAAGAACTAATACCAGAACATGTAACTTACCTTTTTTATTGGTGGTGTTACACGGGTTTGGTGCTAAGTCCATTGATACTAGAGGATATGGTATAGGTCCGGCGAGATTACCATCAGAATGATTTAGCTTGAGAATCTCTACACCATTCAGAATACCCTCGTAATACTCTGGAACATCGTCTCTATAAGGATGCAAGTCAAGTCGTAGATCAGGTCTCAGCTCAATTGAATTATGTCCATCTCTTGCTTAGCAATCTGATGCCCGATGAAGATGGAGAAGACGCGTTACGTTGGCCCCATCTGGTCACTTCGGGATGAATCTCACAGAAATGAAGCCTCAAGAGATAGTTAAACCCGGCGTCAACTGGGAATAGCCATGTCAGGTTGAAATCCAGATTTAGCGTAGGTGAACTCAGATCAAAATGATGAGTGCAGTGAGTTACTTACACTCATTCATCCTTAGGATCTTTATCAGTAACATAAAGGACATCAAGATGAGTGTGTTGCATGTGAGCCAAGTCACCTTCTGAGTTGAACTTATACGTTTCTCCTAACCTCTGTTAGACTTTCCTTCACCAAGACTGAGGATCAAGAGGTTCATGACTTGAAGATAACTCTCCTTCCTCTTTTTGACCAGTTGCGGTCTTGGTTTCAATTACTTCTTCTTTTACCTCACTTCCGTCTTCTTCTACTTTCGATCTTGGCTTAAGAACGTCACTCAATCCCTCAACTTCCTATTTCGCAAGAAACTTGCATTTTCCAGGGGCCAAAATCTGTATATCATCAAAATTTTCAACACGGAACCTTGCTTGAAGACGATCCATATTTTCCTTGGGATCATTCTTCAGTTAGATAGAAATTCACATGAAACCTTATTGATTCAAGAACTGAACTCACTATCTAAACACTAAATCTGGCACCAGTTTGTTGAGAACTGATGATTTTGAATAGTTTGCAATCCAATTGATTCAAGAATTGAACTCACTTTCTCTCGAATTTCCCTGTTTGAATGAACATGAATCGCAAACCGGAAGGAAATGAGACACAACCACTTTTACGGCACACACGCAACACTTCACAATTTCATAGCAATGGAAGATTTAACACACAGCTCAAAAGGATCATTGGAACTCTGGTTTTATATACTGGAAACAAAGCTTGCGATTAACAAAGCCTATTACAATTTTCTCCCTAAGCTTAATGGCCTTTGTAAACAACCCATCACGTTCCCTATCATGTGTTTCACTTAAACCCTGAACTCAAATCCTCCATTTGGCTTAGTAGGTCTCACACACTTAAGCTTAAAAGTTAAAACAGTTCGAGCTCCTTGATAAATCTGAAACCTTCGATTCGACTACAAATATTCTTTAGAATTCAAAGATGGAGATTCTTTGTCCACAACCTTCATAACTGATTAGGGATAAATGTTTTCTTGGTGCATACGACGTGTATAGGGTGGAGCATAGCTCTCCAATCTAAGTTGTAGGTTGGTCAAACTTCGAGGTCTTTGGGTTATTGGAGGGAATTATCCAACCAAATTGTTTAGAAAGTTTTTTTTTATCATTATCGTACAACTAAGACCTCTAAATAGTAGTCACCAAGATTTGTAGTCTAGTGATTTATTCTAGTGTCGTTGTTGCATCACCATGTGGATTATGATTTACACGTTAGTGACAAAAAAGACTTTGAATGTAATAGAAAAAAAATTCCGCATCAACATGAAAAGAAAAAACAATGAAAGTCACCAGACGAGCCCAATTGTCGAACCAGCAACTGTTAAGAGTTATCATATGAACATTGGCTTGCCTCGGTTTATCACGGAACATGTAAGCTTGATAATACATATACCATTCAGAATACCATCGTAATACTGTGGCATGTCATCCTTGAAAGGATTCAAATCAAGTCGTAGATCGGATCTCTCCCCATTTTCACTGGCGTGGGAAGCCACAAATGTCTTGAAATCTAGATACATTGGAATCCTCATACCACAGCTCAACTGAATCACATGCTTCCTTTGAGTAAAACCGGTCAGGCATGGAGACAATCTTGATTCCGTTAACGAATTGGGAGACGTGAACATGAGATTCAGAGTCTGGTAAACCGGATTTGATAAATTCTATGATTAGATACTTTAATTAAATCCCGTTTGGAAGCTTTTACCGTTAAATATTTCTATGAGATAAGAGTGTATAATTGAAGTTTAAAGTCATGGGTGGTGAGTGAGTCTTATGGGTCAACCGTTGACTGACAAAGCAAAAGAAAGAATGTTTAGAAGGATTTCTTACAAAGAAACTAACACCTTTCATTCCCTAACGAAAATACTCTGTCAAATCTAACATTTGTTGCCTTAAAACCAATCAGATATCTTCACTTCTCTAGATTTAAATTTAAGTTTCTGTAAACCAATAAGATAATCAGCACAGCTAATACATCAACTAGTTCATTGGGACAATGACTACTCCATTTATGTCTGATGCAATGAATCGTAAGTGGTTGAAATTGCTGGACAAGATATATGTATCTTTCTCTTTTGTCACGATTATGCGTAAGATGAATATAGAAAAGTCTAGGCTCCAGCCAATCATTTTTTTTCTTACGAACTTTTAGATTCTCTATATCAAACAGTATGCAACATTCAATTAGAAATAATGCATATTATGATTCATAAACATCTCTACATAAGTATATAACGAATAGATCTGACCAAAAGAAGTATACATAGATATGGAAACAACGAATAGATGGGATTGAAAGATAACTCATATATCAAATCAACCACAACTTATAAAATTCTTAAGAACTAAAATCAATAATCATAGAATATTGTAGGGCTCCCTTTTTCACGACACATCGATCACTATTCAAACCGACGAGATCGATGGCACCGGAGATCGCGCCATGGCTGGTCGGAGGAGGCAATCGAATCTTTGCACGACCCATCACAACAGTTCCGTTGGATGTTCCAGGATCTCTATACGAGATTCCTTTAAGCAATTCTATGTAAAGATATTGTGCAGGAAAATCTAAAGGAATCTTTATTTCTTGATTAACCATAAAACAGTAGTCTTTGAAACCCTTTACCACTAATGTTCCGTATTGTTTGGTGTCGTCTATCCATGCCTTGATAAAATAGTAGTCAGGGCCATAGTAAGGTTTCAAAAGATCTCTGTCATCGATTGCGAATGCTTGAAAGATCTTCACGATTAACTTTGTATTTACATCATGAACAGTTTTTCTTTTTCCGTCACCAATCAAGATCTGCTTCTTTTCGGCTTCTTGCTCCAAGTTTATCATCGAGAAAAAGTAATATAAGATTTGGATCCCTTTAAGATTTGGTGTTTTAGGGTTTTGAAAGTTTTAGATATATATAAGTGCGGAGTATTTCCTTTTTTTTTTTTTTTTTTCCTTTTTGATAATTCTAACAAATTCTAACGGAACTATTACTTTTCTTTAGTTTTAAAAAAATATTCATTAAAACTAAATCTTCCATGTAAATATACATATATGTCATAATTAAATTTAGTTTTCTGCTATCTTCTAAATATACATATATTCATTACATAAGCAAATGTTATAAACCTTTCAAAAATATTTTTGTAGTTGTGACGATAAGATTTGTTCGGGTTAAAAATTGTGCTTTGGCGAATCCTATAGTGTCATATTCATTTGTAATTTAGAGTAGGCAAATTTCTTAACGCCATATTTACTCTATAGATTAGACCATCTTCTTAATGTCATTTGCTTAGCCTAACCCTACAGAGGTCAGGATAACTCGATGAGTAAGATAATTTGTTACTAGCGCTCCTTATCACTAAGTACTGTGGCCACGTTACCCGGTCGAGGAAGTACTCGTAGCTGAGCATTGAAAACGAACATAAGCCACCGCAGTGCCGGCCCAAAGTTGTAGGGTACCTAAAGCAAAAAGAATTTTTTTGCCCATCATTATTTAAAAGAAATGGGTATGAGGATTCGAATTCACTACCTCTTACTCAGTATAACAGTACACAACCTGTTGCACTATATATATATATATATATATATATATTTTAAATTTGAAGTCTCTAAAATGATAATGTACATGTAATGCCTAAAGCTCTTGCTTGCTGGGCTTCAATCCAAGGCCGGACCTGAGTCACTGGATCCCTCCAGTGAATGAACCGATATCCATGATCATAATCTATGCAAGCAAATCACTCTACTGTTATTGATTTATTTCTAAGAGTCCTAAAGAGTAGGATTTTCAGACTCCAAATATTTGAATTCTTCCACATAGAAACTCTTTACAATTCGAATTAATCTTAATATTTTCAGATGTGACAGAAAGATAAATTTTAGTTAGCTACATCACAATTATTGGGAAGATTAAAAATAAAGCAGCATACACGGATTCTGTAGGTTTATTTGAAGTAAGATTTTTGATTTTTAATTAAAGCAATTATTATCTTAATTTAAACTGCTAATTCATAATAATACATTTAAATACAATAATGTTTTTATTCAACAATTAAACATACACAAATATATAACCCTAACCAAATTGTAATACTTGTTTGTCAAGCCATCAAATCTACCGTGCTTTAGGTTCTTTTATCTCTGAAAACACTCCCCAACTCGAACCACTCCTCTCGTCACCAACAACTGGAACAGAGTCATTGGTCGTGGTCGATTTCGCCATTTGTCCTGTAGTCCTACTAAACAAGTCATCTTCTCCGTCCGTCGTCGCACCTACCTCACCACGTGACATTACATCCAGAGACTCCACATTGTCATTCTTCTTCTTAGCAGTCTCGTGAAGCTGAAGCGCAAACTCAAGCTCCCAAACGACGTCGTTCATCGATGGACGTTCGATACCGCGGTCCTGAACACATCTAATGGCTATCTCACAAAACTTCTCCAATGATGTCGAAGTGATATCAGCCATTAAATCTGAGTCAATGATCTGATCAACGGTTCCTCTTTTGTAATTTGTCTTTACCCATCGAATCAAATCTGTTTGTTCCAATTGAACATTTTGCATTTTGATCGGTCTACAGCACAAAACCTCGAACAGAACAACTCCAAAAGAGTACACGTCAGATTTTTCCGTCAACATTTGACGGCGATAGTACTCGGGGTCCAAGTAACCAAACGTTCCTTTAACGACGGTGGAGACATGCGTTTGAGAAGCACTAGTAGGACCGACTCTTGATAAACCAAAATCAGATACTTTAGCTACGAAGTTCTCATCGAGAAGTATGTTTGTGGTTTTGATGTCTCGATGTATGATGGTATGCTTCGCGCCAGTATGGAGATACTGTAGTCCACGAGCCGCTCCAATGCAAATCTCTAGTCTACGTTTCCACGACAATGGAGGGTCAGAGGCCTTATCCCTCTTGTAGAGATGGTCTTTTAGTGTACCATGTGGCATATACTCGTAGACAAGCACCATCTCGTTGTCGTCATCGCAGTATCCGATTAGAGATACGAGATGTACATGTCGGAGCTTTGAGAGCATCTCGAGCTCAGTTTCGAACTCTTTAGCACCTTGGTTTGATGTAATTTCCAGCCGTTTAACCGCAACAAGCGTGGCTCCCACATCTATTCTTCCTTTGTAGACAGTACCAAAGCCGCCTGCTCCAACGATTAGCTTGTCCTCGAAATCATTTGTGGCGGATTTGATTTCGAAGATGGAGAATCGACGGCAGAGATCCGATGGGAGAGATGTGGCTAATTTTGTATTCGTGGAACCTGTCCCGTGCGGAAGAGGACCCCATGACGAGTTCGTAGAAGGCTCGCTCGTGGTATGTACACCAAACTCATTTATCTTCTTCTTCTTCTTCTTCCTCTTTATGATAACAACAACACCAACAACAAACATTGCTAGCACAATTAAAGAACCAACCACTGCAAGTGTGATCGCCAAAACATGTGACTTGTTATTACCTTTTCGAATCTGCGGTGTTACACTGTTTGGATTTAAGTCTGGTGATACTAGAGGATCTGGATTAGGTCCGGCGAGGTTACTGTCGGGATCATTCAGCTTGAGAATCTCTACGCCATTGAGAATAGCATCATAATACTTTGGATTAATGCTGCTCAAAGGATGCAAGTCAAGCCGTAGATCATGTCTGAGACCATTCCCCGAACCCACAATCACATTATAATCGAGATACATCGGAATCCAAGAACCACCGCTCAACCGAAACACGTCCATCTCAAGGGTAGCCGTTTGATTTTCTATGAAGATTGAGAAGACGCGTTGGCCCGCTTTGTTCACTTCCTGTAGAGTCTCACAGAAATGAAGCCTCACAAGGTAGTTAAACCCGGCGTCAACGGTGAATAACCACGTCAGGTTGAAACTCAGGTTTTGTTCAGGGTGATCTGCGTTTCCCATTGAGCGAGATGTGGCGTAAACATCTTCCGGCGCAACGTACGCCGGAGTTTTCACCGTGTAGTTAATCTTTATACCTCGTACGATCGGGGAGGTTCCTGAGTTTCGATTGAGTATAAGCTCATCGTCAGGGAGCCATCGTCGGAACATTCCCGAATCTCCGACCATTTGTCCGCCTACGTTTAACCGGTAAACGGTCTCGAAAGCCGTTGAGTTTTCTATATGCAAGTCAACGGAACTACCAACGTTTGTTATAACGTCGTCAAATCCTCCCTTTGAGTAAAGCCGTTCAGGCATGGAGACGATCTCGATTCCGTTAACGAAAGCTAACGAATTCCGAGACGGCGTGAAAGTGAGATCCAACTTTTGGTAAACCGGAATTATAAACTCTTTGATTATAATAAACTCAGTTTTGGTTTCGGAAGCTTTTACCGTTAAGTCAGCGCTGAAGTTGTTCAAGAGAGTGAAACCGTTGACTTTGACGGAGAAGAATGAATTGACGGCGTCGAATTCGGATCCGTATCGGGTCGGGTAAAAGTATAACCGGAGAAATTTCGACCCGGGAGTGACTGGAAAAGTGTAAGTGAACTCAGATCGGAATATTCGAGCTTTCATGTACGGAATCCGAGAGACCCCTGATTCTTGGTATGACGTTTCTGAAGTGAACGAAGCGTTGACTAAATTCGACGCCATAATTTTCTCATCTTCCGCCGTCCAATTCCGGCCACTATCGTCGACGTTGTTGGAAGTATCGCCGCAGTTGAAGAGAAAGACATCGGTGGGTTCATACGTAGACGTTGCTCCTTCTCCTACGATGGTGGTGGAAACGAGAATAGAGAATATTAACACAACGTGACGAATCATTGGAACTGAAGTTAGAAACAAGAAAGAGAAAAAGTAATTTAAGATTGGGATCCCTTTAATATTTGGTGTTTCAGGGTTTCAAAGTTTTAGATCTATAGCGTGGAGTATTTTTTTTTTTTTTAATAAACTACTTTACGAGCCCTGTGACTGCATTTATGTATTGTATTGCAAAAAATTCTGTGACAGCATTTATGTATTGTATGTTTGTATTGCAAAATATTCAATGACTGTAGTGATGCATTGTGATAATTAATTCAAATATTTGAAATATTATATAAATTTTACTAATTTTTTATGTGATATTGTATATATTTTTTAAAATTTTTAAAAACGTTTATAAGTAAAAAAAAGAAGTAAAACATAAGAATTATGACTAAAAACATGATATTTTGAAATATAAATATTTGTAAGAAGAAAGAATATAAGTCTTTTTTTTTTTTTTGTCAACAATTTCATTAGATTGATTCATATGAACCAATGTTGAGGAGTATTGTTTATATAGATAATGAGATGCGGTTCCGAATGAACATTTCGTGCCAATTTATCTGCTTTCACATTCGCATTTCGAGGAACCAAAATTAAAGAAAAGTAAGAAAATTCATTTTTATCACTTTTAATCGCCTCCAGATAAGTCGAAAAAGCTGGCCATTCTTCCGACGAATACACCATCTTCACCAGATTTGAGCAGTCTATTAAAAAAACTACTTCTCGCTTGTCTTGGCCAATTATACATCTCATTGCCCAGACTAATGCTTCTACCTCTGAATGTAATGGGGTCAAGCTTCTTCAAAGATCTGCAGCTCCCATACTTTGCGTCCCCTCATTCAGATAAGAGCAAAATCATCCTAGTCCTGAAAACTTGTCACCCTCCTTCCAAGATCCATTTATAGAACACCGATATGCAGTAGTTCTTAACTCTATTATTTCACCTCGTATTGAATCATGATTTGCCCTATCCACAAGATCTATTTTTATTGTTTTCTTCATGTTGTGCCAACGTCCATGCTTTTTCCTCAGTCTCTGCCAATCGTAAAACCTCCCGTGGATACTTTTCCACATTGTCATATTTCTTTTTGTTCCTATCTTTCCATATATATCATAATAACCATGAATACATAGAACTATTGGACTCAGTGAATGTTCGCCAAAATAAATAATCCATATTTGTATATAAAAAATGTGATGGAAAAACTGCATTCGGTGCTGAAATATGTAATAATTTTCAAGTCTGTAATGCTGGCGGACATTCAAAAAGTGCATAAAACGAAGAGTTATAATAAAGAAATGTGATGATCCAAAAACATTTATAGGAACTTTGTTTTAAGAAAATTTCATAATTTTTTTTTTAAATCCATAATTCGAAAATAAAATTTCAATCTTATAATAATATATGTCCCTTTTTAATATTGCAAATTGTTGGTTATTAAAATTTGGGCTCATTGAACAATTAATATGTATAAATGAAAAATAATATTTTTTTTTGTTGATTAAAAAAAAGGAAATAATTGGAACTAAAGTTAAAAAGAAAAGAAAGAGAAAAAGTAATTTAAAATTGGGTTGTCTTTAATATTTGATGTTTCAAAGTTTTAGATATATATAGTGCGGAGTATTTCTTTCTTTTTTCCTTTTATAAACTACGTTACGATTTCCGTGATATTGAGAGGAATTCATTTATATTGCAAAAGATTCTTTGATTGACGACTTTAGTAAAAGAGAAAAATAAAATTCATTGATTGCATTTATGTATTGTGATAATTAATTCAAATATTTGAAATTTTATGTAAATTCTATTAAATTGTTACATTATATTGTAAATATTTTCCAAAATTTTTTTTAAACGTTTATAAGTAAAATATAAGAATTATGATTAAAGCGCGATATTTTGAAATAATTTTTATGACGGTAAAAATATTTGTAACTGGAAAAAAATATAGAACGAAGAGTTATAATAAAGAAATGTTATTGTCTAAAAATATTTATAGGAGATGTCTTTTTAAGAAAAATCCATAAGTCTTTTGTTAAGTCAATAATTCGAAAATAAAAAAAATCAATTTAAAAAAATATATGTTCATTTTTTAATAAATGCACATTTTTGTTTATTTAAATTTGGACTTAAAAAAGTGAAAATAATATTTTTTTAGAAATAATGGAAAAAGGGTTGAAGATACATGAATGCTAAATAAATGCACATGGTGAAAAAAAATACATGATAAATATTTATAATAAAAAAAAAAAACAAAAATGTGACTTGCTGAAAGAAATTTTAACAGAAAAAGCCACATTTAAAAAAACAAGTTTTCTAAAATGTCACAATTGCAAAAGCTTGTTGAAAATGTTAAAAATTTGCTTTTAAGGTCAGTTGAGTTGACCATTTTGCCCTAAAAAAAATAAAGATGAGAATTATAACTAATTTTGGAGAAAGACGATGTGACATATGAGCGATATTGACATGTTTCAGTTCATATCACCTTGTCCACAACAATTGATCCCATTTCGTTCACGTGGACCATGTCGATCATAGACAATTTTAATTTGACGAGTTACATCTCATACCAATTTGCGTTGTATTGCTGTAATGGACAACTTTTGAATAATTTGATGGACAATCAAACGGATAACACTACATAGACATTTTCTTTCACCAAAAGACAACATTTTAACATTTCGCATTTTAATGATAAATTATCAACCAATTGATAAAATGTTCACATCTTTTCAAAATATTGGACGTGATATGTTTTGAGATAATTAAAAAAATATATATCTACTTGGAAGAGTTTTGATTTTGAAGTTGTCTACACTTTATTGCGACTTTCCTATCATAAAAACCTTCCTATCATAAAAAAAAATTAAAATACTCGATGGACAAATTTAAATACATAACACCTTGTCCACAATAACCGATCACATTTCGAGTACGTGGACCACGCGGTTCAAAGAAAACTTTTATTTCTCTTGGTGGACAAGTTTCATCTCATACCAATTTGTGCACAACAAGTGATCACATATCGTTGGACAAATTTTGAATAACTCGATGGACAATAAAATAAATAAGACTACGTGGACTAGAATGACTAAAAGATCCCCGCAAATTCTATGGACAAATCTCAAAAGTCACCAACATGTTGAATCGAAATTCATGGACAATAGAATTAAAATTCTGTAGAAACTATTTTATGAGTAATAAACGGTAAGTTGTGGAAAATTTCCAAATGTTATCTACGTTGGAATCTTAATTTGGTCCACCAATTATTACCCACTACACATACTCGAGATAGACATCAGAGAGAAAGGAGAGAAAAGAGAAAAGAAGAAAGAAGAAAAAAAAAAAAGAGAAACAAGAGAAAATGAGAAATTTTTTTTTGTTTATTTACAAAAATAGAGAATTTTACTTTAATTTGAAAACAACGTTTGCAAAGAGAAAGATGTTTGGCGAATGACAGTTTGGTCATTTTAGTTAGTCATTGTGGCATCGGCGGAAAGACATAATTCAATATGGGATTTCCATAAGTTTATGAGCTGTTCATGCATTTATTCTTAGATTATTTTAATGATATAAGTAAAAATGGTATATAACCAATAATTGTGATAAAGAGATGTGATATTCCGAATTATTGTTTAGAAAAGTTATCACTAAGTAGCCATGGTATCCCCGTAGAGGAAGTACTCGTTGCTGAGCATTCAAACAGACATAAGTCAATGGATCCCTCGAGCGAATGGACCGATTCATGATCATGATCTACGCAAGAAATCACTTTACTGTTATTTCTAACATATATAGTAGATTTTCTTACTCCAAATATTTGAATTCTTCCACATAGAAATTCTATACATTTTGAATTAATCTTAACATTCTAGTACGGTGACAGAAAAAGATAAATTTGAGTTAGCTACAACACAATTATTGGGAAGATAAAAATAAAGCAGCATATACACACTCTATAGGTTTATTTGAAGTAAAATTTTTGAATTTTTAATTAAGAAAATTATTATCTTAATTTAAAATGCCAAATATAATTCAGAATAAATATATTTAAATACAATACTTTATGTTTTGATTCAACAATTATACATAGACAAATATAAAGTTATGATTAACGGATCTCCATCTAGCTTCTTCAGGGGGGGGGGCCGCGGTTTGATTGAGAAGTAAGTATATAACCCTAACCAGAATGTAATACTTGTTTATCAAGCCATCAAATCTATCGTGCTTTGGGTTCTTTGATCTCCGAAAATACTCCCCAACTCGAACCACTCCTCTCATCACCAACTTGAGGAACAGAGTCATCAGTAGTGGTCGAGTTCGCCACCTGTCCTGTACTCCTACTAAACATGTCATCTTCTCTGTCCGTCGTCGTACCTACCTCACCACGTGGCATTACATCCAGAGACTCCACATTGTCATTCTTCTTCTTGTCAGTCTCATGAAGTTGAAGAGCAAACTCAAGCGCCCAAACGACGTCGTTCATCGATGGTCGTTCAATACCGCGGTCCTGAACACATCTAATGGCTATCTCATAAAACTTCTCCAATGATGTCGAAGTGATATCAGCAGTTAGATCTTGGTCGATGATCTGATCAGCGGTTCCTCTTTTATAGTTTGTCTTCACCCATCGAATCAAATCTACTTGTTCCCGTGGAACACTTTGCATTTGGATCGGTCTACAGCACAAAACCTCGAACAGAACCACTCCAAAGGAGTACACGTCAGATTTTTCCGTCAAGATTTGACGGCGATAGTACTCAGGGTCCAAGTAACCAAACGTTCCTTTAACGACAGTAGAGACGTGCGTTTGAGAAGCACTAGTAGGACCGACTCTTGATAAACCAAAGTCAGATACTTTAGCGACGAAGTTCTCATCCAGAAGTATGTTTGTGGTTTTGATGTCACGATGTATGATTGTGTACTTCGCGCCAGTATGGAGATACTGTAGTCCACGAGCCGCTCCAATGCAAATCTCTAGCCTTCGTTTCCACGACAATGGAGGATCAGAGGCCTTGTCCCTCTTGAAAAGATGATCTTTAAGTGTACCATGTGGCATATACTCGTAGACAAGTACCATCTCGTTGTCGTCGTCGCAGTATCCGATTAGAGAGACGAGATGTACATGTCGAAGCTTTGAGAGCATCTCGAGCTCTGTTTCGAACTCTTTAGCGCCTTGGTTTGATGTAATTTCCAGCCGTTTAACCGCAACAAGCGTGGCTCCACCGTCTATTCGTCCTTTGTAGACAGAACCAAACCCGCCTACTCCAACGATTAGTTTTTCCTCGAAATTGTTTGTGGCGGATTTAATTTCAAAGATGGAGAATCGACGGCAGAGATCTGATGGGAGAGATGTGGCTGATCTTGTATTCGTGGAACCTGTGCTGCGCGGAAGAGGACCCCATGATGAGTTCGTAGACGGCTTGCTCGTGGTATGTAAACTAAACTCGTTCCTCTTCTTCTTCCTCTTCATGATAACAACAACACCAATAACAAACATCGCTAGCACAATTGAAGAACCAACCACTGCAAGTGTGATCGCCAAAACACGTGACTTCTTATTACCTTCTCGAATCTGCGGTGTTTCACGGTTTGGTGTTAAGTCCGGTGATACTAGAGGATTAGGTCCGGCGAGATTACCGTCAGAACTATTCAGCTTGAGAATCTCTACACCATTCAGAATAGCATCAGTATACGATGCACCGGTGTCCCAAGAAGGATGCAAGTCAAGTGTTAGATCAGGTCTTGGCCCATTTTCAGAACCAATAAATATTCTGAAATCTAGATACATCGGAATCCGAGGACCACCGCTCAACTGAATCACGTCCATATTGTGGTAAGCCATCTGGTGTCTGACTAAGATGGAGAAGACGCGTTGGTTTGGTTCCTTCAATTGCGGAATAGTCTCACAGAAATGTAGCCTCACGAGGTAGCTAAACCCGGCGTCCACTGGAAGTTGCCACGTCAGGTTGAAATTTCGGTTGACATTAGGGTTCGTTACGCTCCCCATTTGGCGAGACGAGATGTACACACTCTCCGGTGCAACATACGCCGGTGTTTTGTTGGTGTAGTTGATCTTAACATTTGGAATATTCACAATGATTCCCGAATTATCGAAAAAATCATCATCGGAAAGCCACCGCCGGAACATTCCTGAAAGGCCGACGTCATTGACAGTTTGTCCGCCTACGTTTAACCGGTAAACGGTCTCGAAAGCCGTTGAATTTTCTATAGGCAAGGCAACGGAACTACCAACGTTTTTTATAACGTCGTCAAATCCTCCCTTTGAGTAAAGCTGGTCAGGCATGGAGACGATCTCGATTCCGTTAACGAAAGCTAACGAATTCGGAGACGGCGTGAAAGTGAGATTGAGAGTCTGGTGAACCGGAACGATGAACTCTTTGATAAGAGACTTTGATTCCGGAATGGAAGCTTGTACCGTTAAATCTGCGCTGAAGTTTCGCAAGAGAGTGAAACCGTTGACGTTGACGTCGAAGAAGGAATGAGCGGCATCGAAACCGGATTCGTAACGGGTCGGGTAGAAGTATAACCGGATGAATTTCCAGCCGGGAGAGACTTGGAAACTGTATGTGAACTCAGATTTGAAAATCCGAGCTTTCATGTATGGCACTGGAGTAATCCCTGAGCCTTGGTATAACGCATCTGAAGGGAAGGACACAACGTCTGAATTCGACGGAAGATTTTTTCCTTGCTCCGGCGTCCATGTTCGGTCACCGTTATTACTGTTGTTGGAGGTAGCGCCGCAATTGATGAGAAAGACATCGGTGGGCTCGAACGTCGCCGTGGCTCCTTCTCCTACGACGGCGACGGAAACGAGGATAAATAAAAGTAACATTGCGTGACAGATCATTGAAGAATTGAGAAGATAAGAGATTCTAGTGTATAATTTCATTTAAACGACGGGTGGTGAGTGAGTCTATGGGTCAACCATTGACTTTTCAGGTCAAGCGAAAGAAGATGGTTTCTACGGTGGGGACGTTGTCGATTTCAATAATTAACGACGATGTCGTTTTACGTGCAACTTGTATTTCGTCTTTGACGTGATCTAACTTAAATGTGGAAATTATTTGTCCATTTGGCAAGAGTTTAAAAGCTTTATATATATGTATCTCATTTACAGAAACACAATTTCTTACCGATTATTAATGTAAAATTTATCGGAGATTCCAAAGTCCGTAGGCAGATATTTTGTTATTCTTCTTAAACAAATTTATCTTTACAGTTACAAGTTAAATTTTATTGTTGTTCTCCTCAGATTCGGCTTTGCAGATCTGGTGAATATTGGTGTTGATGCGGACATCGACCCTGCTGCCCAAACCGCTGAACCACATGCTAAACCACATCGTGTACCAGAAATTCGAAAAGGTCTCATGACGCATTCAAAGTCTAAACAGCTCATGAAGACGTTTTATTTAGTCATGCAAGACATTGTGAGCTCCCTAGAGCTAGATAAAGTGAACTGGTCCATACCACCTCTATACCACCATAGCGGTTATGATCGCATCGCCGAGGAAGAGCTTGCTAAAGCCTTCACCCAAATTAATCTTGAACGAACCACTTCCCTAGGTATAAAATTTCCTTTGGCAGGTCAAGAATCCCCTAGAAACCAAGAGAAGACATTAGAGTTGCAAGAGACATGCGAGACAAACTTCACTTCTGAGAGTGATCAAGATAGTGAAGATCAAGACCAAGAGACCAATGACGTGAAAGAACCCCAACAGACTGATCGACCTACCTAGGAGAAATCCCAGGAAGACCTCTACTTCAAGAAACCAGCAAACAAACGAGTACAAGACGTGATTCAAGAAGTAGATTAACGAGTAGTACATGAAGTGACTCAAGGGACATCAATTCGACTCAAGCCACATCCGTGTAAATTTTATTCAATATATTTGATCGTTACAGGTACCATGAGCCCTGACAATGGCTAGTTATTTATCAAAACGACACAGCTCAAGAGAATTTAAGTCCGTATAAATAGTTTTCTTATTTGGTTTATTTTATTTACAAAATCAATAAGTTTTGTATTTTTGCGTTTTATTTGTTGCTTTTTGTGTTTTGCTTTTATTTTCGGTCCTAGTGCTAGGTGAAGGACTCTTATAAAGTTTCCGTGCAACAGTTGTATGATTTTCACTTTTGATTATTAATAAAAACGCCGCATTTTCTTACTTCTCTTCGAGTGTTCTTGAGAGAATAAGGTTTGTTATTTGTCTTGAGTGTGCGATTCACCAAGATTGAGTTCGTGTGCTGTATCAGTGATCAATCACAACTCTGTGGCGCACTTCAATCCGCCAACACTTCCCCTCAATTCGATCCCAAACGAGAGAAGCGAACCCATCGTGTCAGATCTACATCAACGACCATCAATCTTTCACAAAAGAGAGCGACCGCTAGTTTGTGAAGCCACCATCTCTATCCCTGTACAAGTCTCACCACCGAGTCTTGTATATTCTAGTATCTGAGCCAGGTTTCACGCTATTCCCTTGCCAGGTTTATCTTTTCCATTATTGTTTTGTTTTGTTTTGTTAATTTCTAGTCTTCGTTTTGTTTAAGTTAAAAAAAAAAAGAGAAGAACCCTAGTTTGTTGCATCATTGTTTATTAGGTTGTTTTGGTCTAATTTCGTAATCTAAAACCCATAAGAATCCAATGGAAAAACCATTGGTAGTGGATTTCGACCATCTTTATCATATGTTGGTGGCAACTTTATTCAAGTGTAGTGTTAGCTCAACCGGTTTATTTATCCCTTTGTGGTGGCAATATTATCAAAGTGTAGTGGTCCGAATCTTCATATCTATCCAGTTATGTTTCCAGATTGTTCTCAGGAGTAGACAGCCCACAACACATGTTATTTCGATGTCACAGCTGTCCTGTTACTATCTTACTAATTCACTCCGTTCAGCTTATGGCTACACGCATCAAGAGAAGAGTAAGAAAGGTGTTTCGTTTTTTTCTATCTCTTTGTTATTCGAAGAGCTAATGTTAGAACGGACAACCTTGCATAAAATGCTCATGTATACCCTCCTTATTTTTGTATGTAAATAATATTTTTCAAGTTTGGCTTTCAGACATTTAATTAATATAAAGTTGTTGACAAAAAAAAATTAAATCGAGAGTTCTAAGACCATGAACTTTGCTAAGATTCAACAAAACCATAAACTAGATTTGGATTAATTGCGAGAAATCAGAAGTCTTTTAACTGAATGATTTCTAATAATTAAAATTTAAAACGATATATTTATTGCGTTAGTGGCCAGAGTTTAATTTGCATTAAATAAAAAACTTAGGGTTTAATTAATTTGCACTACAATCGAAAACGTAGGTTTTTTGTTAGGTTCTTTTACGTGAAACAAAGATTCGTTGGATTTTTTGCATTTTCTCCGTTATAGTGTCTAATGGTTCGACTGATTTGAACTTACGTTGCATGGAAACTCCGTTCGAGGTCTGTTTTTTTATTTGAAGTTTTCGAAATGGAATTTAAGAATATCTTGAGATTCCTAAAAATCTCAATTTGAAAACACAACGAAACATCTGATTTCGTTAATTAGAAACGTTGTGGAATCTTGCCTTACCATTTATGTTGCTTGGATAATCTTAAAGAGTTATAGTACTTACAACTTTACATATTATGAAAAAGAAAAACAAGATTGCTTTAAACCAAAAATAAAAATAAAACAAGATTGCTCCACAGATAGCGATAGGTTTGAGATTTGTACACACTAAACTTCATCTTTTGTTTTTAAAAAGTCTTGCTTACAAAGATGTTCCCTATCATATGTAGGATGTTGCATGTGATCAATTTAATTAAATGGATGAGAGTAATTTTACGAAACTTGAAATTTAACTTTAGAACTCCTGAAATTTAACTTTCAAATTGAACCGAAAATTCATGTTTAAACTCCGACTAACTTAGTTGAAATTATGAGGCAAATTTGGTATCATTAGATTCAAAATCTAAAGAGTTGTCTGTACTTTTATAAATCACTACATATAGTATTTTAAATCAAAATCTGCCATTGATGAACTTCAAGTTTGTTTTTTTTTTTTAATAAAGCTTGGTTTTAGTTAATATAATTGGTTTGATTTTTCTTGACTACTAAATATGTACCTAACACACATGGTAAAGTGGCTCGTGTCACTTAAAAGGTCAAGGCTTCAAATCCTAAATTTTGCAATTTGTTGCTTTAAAATTTGTTTCCAAAACTACGTCGGTTAAAAATGCTGGATATTTGCAGCGGGAAGGGACAAAGTCAGTTTACAACGCTCCGCTCAAGCTATGGGTCTTTCTGTAAGTGACTTGCCAATAAAGTATCTGGGTCTTCCCCTCACCACCAAATCTATGATTCGAGCTGATTACCAACCACTACTCGACAGAGTTAATGCACGATTTGTCAAGTGGACCTCCAAGCAGCTCTCCTTCGCCGGACGTCTTCAGCTAATACAGTCGGTCATTTCTAGCATCTGTAACTTCTGGTGCTCGGTCTTCCATTTACCAAAGCGCTGCTACCGAGATATTGAAACAATGAGTGTTGCTTTCCTTTGGAGTGGCTCACCTACATCGACTAGTAATGCGAAAGTGACTTGGGCAAATGTTTGTTTACCAAAACATGAAGGAGGTTTGGGTATTCGTAATCTGCAGGAGGTTTCCTTGGTATTTTCTCTCAAACTTATTTGGAAACTGATCACTATGTCTGGCTCTCTTTGGGTGGCTTAGGTAAGTAGCAATTTACTTGGTCGCTCTTCCTTCTGGAATGTCAAGATCTCAACAAAAGAATCATGGGTTTGAAGAAAACTACTTAAACTGCGACCTTTAGCACAAGATTTCGTCCGCCTTGAACTGGGCAATGGCCAGTCTACTCACTTTTGGCTTGATCCTTGGCATCCTCTTGGACGGCTTATTGAGATTTTTGGGGAGGGGGGTACAAGAGAGCTGGGGGTTCGCCGGGAGACTAAGGTGGCTGATGTGGTTGATGATGGCCATTGGGTTTTCCATCGGAGTAGATCACCCCTCTTACAGGACTACATTGCCCAAATTCTAGCCTTTCCAACGCCACAACTAGAAGGTGGCGATGACCGTTATTCATGGAAGACCAGCATCTCATCGTCAACTGGAACATTCTCGTCAAAATGCACCTGTAATAAGCTGAGGAACAAGGGTGAGAAAGTTAATTGGGGGAAGGTCATTTGGTTCGCTGAAGGAGTCCCAAGGTTTGCGTTCATCACTTGGCTAGCCATAAAGAACCGTCTATCGGTTGGCACAAGAATGAGACAATGGGGTTGTACCCAACACTGTGTTCTTTGTGGTGAAAGGGAGGAGTCGCGAGATCACCTCTTCTTTGCGTGTCCATACTCATTCATGGTCTGGCTTGGGGTTATCGGAAATCTACTACAGGTTGCCGCGGATCCGGATTGGGCTACTACACTAACACTCATAATCACTCGCAGGTATGAGTACACACACTATATCCTCATCCGACTTGCTTTTCAAGCCACCATTTACTATATATGGAGAGAAAGAAATGGGCGACGGCATGGAGACCCACATCATCGAGTGCCTTATCTATCTAGGCAAATACAACGTTCTATTCGTAACAGAATAGTTTCGCTTCCATATGCTGAAAATCCTCGGCTACAACTCCTTCTACAAGATTGGTTCCGATCTCGGCTATAGCACTATCAGCTCTCTATCTCTCTATCTTACAGGGGGTTTTGTCTCTTCTTTTTTCCTTTATTTCTATAATTGAATCCTCTTGTAGATAATCTCGGCTTTCATTTCAATCAATTTAACATTTTAACAAAAAAAAAATGCTGGATTGAACTACATATTTTTTTTAATTGGAGGATGATGTAGTTGCAAAAAATAGAACTTTTGAGAATTTATTTCTAAAAAATCATTTAAAAAAATAAAGTTCATGAAGCCTAGAAGGATAGAACTAGATTTACATTTTTTTTTGGGCACACGAAAATGCTCTTTTTACTATGTCTTTTAAAAAAAATGCACATTTCTATTGTCCATTTTTAAAAATGCCTGTTATTAAATCTGAAAAATTATAATTTTATAAGGTTTATAAAGTATTTATGAATAGTAACTACTATTGGGAGACTTAATCCAAGTATTTATAAGGTTTTCTAAGATATTTATAAGATTTTATAAGGTTTTACAGGGTATTTATAAAGTTTTGCCAGATATTTATACAATATTTATAAAGTTTTATATACGTATAAAGTTAGTTTGTGTATGTTTTTATAAAATTACACATATATTTGGATAGATCTCAGATTTTTATAAATATTTTTGAAAGTGTTTTAGGAAAGAAGCAATTTTGGAAAAAGAATATTGAAAAATGGACAATTTTTCAAAAATTCCTTCTTTTTTTCTTTTTTTTTCTTCGGATGATATTAATGCTAAATTTAACATTGGTAGTTTTATTGGTGACAACTGCCCCCTACTTAATTACTATACATAGATCAGCCTCTGGCATTGGCCCCTGGACGTACGACTTATTGACCGATCAGCAAAACCTCCTTACTATTGGTAACAGCATGTTGAGATGGTCCGGACCGCAGTTACCATTTGTAAAATTACTAAAATATTGTAGTCCACAATCTATATACAGTAACCATTTATTTAATAGAATATTTACTTCACCGACGTTAAAGAAAATTATTAACAACACTTGATAATTGGATAACAAACAATCACAACACCTTTGTTACAAACATTCATCTCCCAGACGCTTAATTAGAACGACACAAACAGATGATACATAAACAACATATAGGCAACAAACACCTTTTTTTTTCATTTATGATGTTGGCGTAGATGGATAACGTCTGCATTTGTGGTAGTCATTACAAGGCCTGGAGTTCTCTCTGTTGCTGGCTTTGATACAAGCGCCATACGTAGGATTATTACATATCACCTCATGAGGTCGCATGGTCTTCGGGAATAAGTACTTTGTCTCCGCAAGAGAATCCCAAAACTCTTCAGCTCCCCCATCTTCATGAACAACAGTGAGATTTCCCCAACCATTTATCATCTGCCCTGAGGTTGTAACGGCAAGGAGCAAGAGGAGGAAGAAGACTATTGACTTCATTTCTTCAATTATTTTGTTCTTCTGTTTTTTTTTTTCGTTTTTCTGTGGTGTGTGTGAGGAGTGATTTGGTTTTTATCGGCGATGGATATGATAGATATAGTGGTAGACTGATTTCTTTGGTTGGTCCATATTTAATATGAACTAAACAATAATTGATCCCCGAGCGTAAACAATTATTTGAAAACAAATATATAGCATAACAATTTTAAAAGTTTTTGTTTTGGTTTTTATTTTACTTATGATATAAATTTGGGAATCAAAGTTGTGTGTTTTCGAAATTGGATTTAGATTTATATATGTATTGTATTGGTAAAAATAAAGTTTAATATTATTTATTGGGTTTTGTTTATAGATTTGTTCATGGATTGTTTTTAAATTTGTTTTTCCAAAATTTCCAAATAACATTTACAGGATTACTCGTTATTTTGCCTCTATTTTGTTGTTTACCAATAAGTGTCCACCGAATATCGGGTTTATTACATAATGACATATACATTTGTACAATTCCGTGATTACAACTTTTGTCGTAGCTTTATTTAGTTTTATTAAAAGAATAGATGATTGTATTTAGTTTGATGTTAAAACTAGTGGAAGTAAGTCAGTGGCAGATCTATAAAAAAAAATTTATAGGGAGACAATCGATATTTATAAAATTTAAATATATTTTATGTAAAAAACGTTATACAGTTTTTTTTCTTTATTAATTATGATATATATGTATATAATTAATAATATTATATAAAAAAATAAAAACTAAAGTGGATACAATATTTTCTATTCACACTTAAATATAATAAGAAAATTATTTTGAAATCAATTACCATTTAAGATACTTTTAAATCAAAGAGTAATATTTAAAAGTTTAGAGATTTTAAATTAGCATCTATCTGATTCAAATTTAACAAAATATAAAATTTTAAACGTGTCTAAGTGTAAAATTAAATTAAGAGATTTTGTCCTAACGTATTAAATTTATTGTTTTATAGAAAACTTAAAAATTTGGGAAAACAACACAAGATGTTATAAAGAAATCAATTACCATAACCACCAAAATTATGGGAAGAGACGGAGTTTTTTAAACATTAATTTTCGTGTTTATACAAAGGGGAATAAATATTTGATTACGTTGTTGTTTAGATTTGGATTTAATTTTGTAAAGAATTTAGCTACATTAAAGGAGAAAAGAGATAAAATCTATGTTCGGGAGATGATTGCCAGCGATCATTTTTAGCGATAAGAAATAACACGGCGAAAAAGATAAACTAATACGGTGGTGAGAGAAAAAATAGTCGCCACGACCGTTTAAAAGAGTCGCCGGGATTGCTGAAATTTCCAACGACCTTTAATTTTTCTTCTTGTGAAGCTAAACGGAGTCGCTGCGATCTCAAATGAGGATTTTCTGCTTTTCATTAGAGTCATTGCTGCATCTTTTTGTTAGTTTTTCTGTCATTCAAAACAGTCGCCGGCGACTGTATCCAAACATGGCCTATGTCATATGCAGTGACTTTTTTTTTAGTTAACGAGAATTGGTAAATTTAAAAACAAAAATTTAAGGGGGCAAGAGAGATTTTTTTATGACGGCAACTAAATTAATTTCTTAAAATTCTTTAAAAAATTCAAAAATTTAGAAGGGCAACTGCCCATCTTAATTAACATAGATCCGCTCCTGGTAACAGTAGAGCCCGTGAAATAAAATTCCCACTAATAATGATGTTAAAGTTAGTGGAAGTCAATGTCCTATCATAAATATTCCACTACTACATAGGTTACATGCTTTGCGATAGTACAACACTATGCTAAAATAAGTTGGCCTAATGGAGGATTAAAACCTGTGCCTTTATATTGAAGGCCCTTTATGAATGACCTCGTAAGATTTTGATGAACCCTGTTACAAATCAGTCTTAATTGGATTGTAATTGGACATACTTAATTGGGTTGCAAGTGGACTTTAAGTGTCATGGAAAATAACTTATTTCCCCACAAACGTAGTCGTTTTTTCGTAGAACTTTGAGTCGTACATATAACTACATGAATTTAACTAAAATTTTAATTTTCTACACAAACAATCCAAATCCGATCAAAACCATTAAATTGACAAACGTTGTTACTGTTCTGTTAACAATATACTGACTAGAACACCACATCAAGAGTGTAAACGACTGCGTTTTACCCACAACAATGCAAACAAGAGTACATCGACGTAGTTTTCTGTGAGACCCCGACGTGGACGTCTCGGTGTCTGGCGACCGAAGGTTCACGTCTGTACTTCTTCCCGGTCGAACCTCCACAAGTTTTCATATTTAAACATAGATTTTCCTTTACGAGGCTTCATTCTATAATCATATTCTTATATACAGCGGAAGTCTTTCTACCCTTGGTCTAATTCTAGCCAAACCCTTGTACCGGTTTAATCGTCGATGTCCCTTAGACTTTAGATCGATCATTTACTCGGACAAGTCATGCAGTTTGTTCGCTAACAATTCTACGCCTAACGATTGCATATTCCTTTTGTACTATCTAATGGCCAATTCTCGAATGTCTAACTTAATCAATAAGTTAGAATCGTTTACTTACCTTGGCGAACATGCGGATCCTACTTTCCTTTTGATTCGCTTAATCCTCATTTTTAGCCTATTCGTTTCCTAGTTCCACTCTTACATCAATTCGCACCCGATCGTGTATTAATAGACCAATCTCTTCGTTACTTAGCCATACAACAAACCATCCCTATTGGCTACGTACCACGATAGAGACTGAGGATCATACGTATCCTTTGGTTTCATGGTGTCCAATCAAGATTCCGGTTTTTCCGTCCACCAATGTTTTCAAATGTACGTTCTTTCTAGCCATTTACCAATATGACCGTCCATAGTTTAACAACCGTTTATATATATGTTTGGTCCATGGTGGTCGATAAGGCATTCGGCTTGCCGAGCCATTCATGTGATCCAAACAATATCATTGTCACACCCAAGGGTCAGTAGATTCATTCATCGTATCATCGTAGGTTAGTCTATGATCTCATTCGTTCGTTGCCATGGTTTGCTCGCGAGTCCAACATCCATTTTATCCATTGGTTCTACCGTAGAATTTCTGGTTGGTTCACTCGTTGAGTCACAATTGGTCTTACCGATACCTCGATCGGTTCCACCTTCGACAATGATGAGTGATTCATGAAGGCGACCGTGAAATTCAATCTTTATATGGTAAACCACGTTCCCTACACATTTCTGGTGCTTTCTATCTTTCCTAGTGAGATTGCACCTATTGGCGATCCTTGGGTGTATTCGGTTGCACTTATCCTTATACTTCTCCAAACACCTTACTTCTTTGTACCTTCTCGTTAACTTCCCGTTAACCCAATCAGATTACTTGACGATAATTGATTCGTCCATAATTTTACCAATTTTTCCAATCTTATTCCTTCAGTAATCTACTGAACATTCTCGTTCGGCAATCCAGAGTTCCAATCATTGTCATGGTCGATCCTTAGATTCGTCGATCCTTTCATACCAACGATCCAAGACTTGTTGATCCATTTCCTCGACGATCATCTTGTGATCCATCGAATCTTTCCTCGGTCGAGCCATAAATTCGCTGATCCTTTCTCTCGGTCGAATCGTGGACTCGTCGATCCGATTTCATCAAAAATTCTACTGATCTATTTCTATTGGTAATCCTACAGATCCGACACATCAGTCATATCATCCATCCGATATGTCGGTCGTATCACGTATCTTATATGTTGATCGTATCACCAATCCGATCTATCAGACATATCACCAATCCGTTCCATCGGTAGATCGCTCGATCCCATCTTTCGATCGATCTGTTTCCATCAGTAATCCTACCGATTCGATCCATCTGTTCGTCGAATTGTCGATCATCTTATCGATCAATCCATCGAATCGTTGATCGATCTGATCACTCCACTGAATCGTTGATTATTCCTTTAGTCAATCTGATCACTCCGTCAAATTGTCGATCATTCAATTGATCAATCTGATCACTATGTCGAATCGTTAATCGATCTGATCACTCCGTCGAAGCTGATACAATCTCCTCCGATTACTTCCCTTCTTCCCCATCAATTCGACCATGGCTGATCATGGATTCGATATTCGCCGATCATGCATCCGACCATGGCCGATCGTGTGCCAAATTTATTTTGGCCATTCCCTGGAAGCTTAGTATTTAATTTCTGTGGTGAATTTGTGGTGTGTGGTGGTATTTTTAGGTCCTTGGACGTCCACCCTTTATATAAAGGTGAATATGTGTCTTTCTGAAACATCACAACCTTTTCTTGCATCGGTTCGTAGTTACATCTTTTCGATTGTGACCGCACGGTCATAAACACCCTTTGGTGGAGACAACCATTCATCGGTAATCGTTCCCCTTGCCTTCAAGCTACCAAGCAACCACATGTCACCAGCTTGAGTGTTAGCTGACCACTCCACCGAGTTGGATTAATACTCGATTCGTTCAGCGATCTCAGTTGAGCTGCTAGTCATCTTACCTTGCTGAGCTAGCTAGCCTTCCAGTTGGTATAACTCACCTTAGATGAGTTAGCTAGTTCATCCAGCTTGTCCAGCTCACTTAGCTGGTTTAGCTCGAACGTTTCGTCCATTTTTTGCGGCTAATTCTTTCGGTCGATTTCTCGGTCTCGACTACGCCATTCTCAATCTTCCCGTGATCTTTCTTAAGATCATGGGAAGATTATGACCGCTCGGTGATAAACACCCTTTGGTGGAGACAACCCTTCATCGGTAACCGTTCCTCTTGCCTTCAAGCTACCGAGCTACCACATGTCACCAGCTTGAGTGTTAGCTGACCAGTCCACCCAGCTGGATCAATACTCGATCATTTCAGCGATCTCGATTGAGCTGCTAGTCAGCTCACCTTACTAAGCTAGCTGGCCTTCCAGTTGGTTTAACTCACCTTCGTTGATTTAGCTAGTTCATCCAGCTGTCCAGCTCACTTAGCTGGTTTAGCTCGAACGTTTCGTCCATTCTTTGTGGCTAATTCTTTCGGTCTGTTTCTCGGGCTCGACTACGCCATTCCTAATCTTCCTGTGATATTTTCCTAAGACCACTACATTATCCTGAAATCGTCATCTGAGTGGTCCTGAAATCAACATCTGAGTAGGAAAATGTAGTGGTCTTAGGAAAAGATCACAGAAAGATTTCAGGATAATTTGGTTCAGAACCACCATTAATTTAAAACTTCAACATCTGAGTGGTTCTGAACCAAATTATCATGATGTATTGTTTTGCCTTCTAAGACTTGCTTGTTCAGCAGAGATCACTCAAACTTGTCAAATAAAGGCGAATTTAGAACAGGCCTGTTAGGATATCAAACTCGAGATCAATCTCACCAATTTCATTTTCAAGAAAACCATATAGAAGATATTAGTATATATTTGTAAAGGTTGTTAATATAATTAATTTTTCCCTAATCCCTCCTATGTATCTCTATATATAGTTGTACATCATCATTTTAAAAAGATCAAGAGATTCACAATCTATATGGTATTAATGCCTCCAATACACTAAAAATCTTATTTCTTTCTCAAATTAATTTCGTCTGCCACCATATCTTCATCGAACAACACCTCTCCGACTACCATCACCGACACCTTCACAACAAACGGTCAATCTCTTCTCAATATTAACATGGCTAATGTTTTCAAACTTACTGCGATAAACTGTTTGATGTGGAGTCAGTCCACGCCTTATTTGATGGTTACGCTCTTGTTGGTCATCTCAATGGGTCCATCTCCACCTCGCCAGCCACGCTTACTATCAATAATGTGGTTTCTGCAAACCTAGATTTCATGATCTGGAAGTGTCAGGACAAGCTCATTTAAAATGCTCTTCTAGGAGCGATTTCTCTCACCATTCAGCCAATTCACCACTACCTATGTCGTGTGGCAAACACTTTCTTTGACATATGCAAGACCGAGTCGTGGATACGTTACACAAGTCAAGATACTATTCAAAAATTGGATTAAGGGAAACAAAAGTATTGATGAGTATGTTCAGGGTCATATCAAAATAATGGATCAACTTACAATCTTTAGCAAAGGACTCGATCATGATGATCAAGTTGAAATCATCCTTGAAGGTCTCCAAGAAGAATACAAGCCTGTTGTAGATCAAGTTGAAAGTCGAGATACACTTCCTACCATTACAGAGCTTCATGAACGCTTGCTCAATCATGAAGGCAATATTCTGTCTGTCGTTGTTCCCTCTTCTGTTCTGGTGACAGCTAACGCTTTCCAACAGCGCAACAACTACACAGAAAACAACAACAATAACAACTCTTGCTTTCAAAACTTTCAACGCTACAACAACAACACAAATTGGCAGCCCGCACAGTCCATCAACAGGTCTGACAATCGTCTCTCTAGACCATATCAAGAAAGTGTCAGTTTTGCAATGTTCAAGGGCATATTGCTCGAAGATGTTTGCATATAAATTTTGTGCAAGCTTCAACAAGTCAATTCACCAGCAGCCCTGAGCCAATATCGCGGTTAGTTCTCCTTACACGACTAACAACTGGCTCCTCAACAGTAGTGCCACCCATCACATCACCCCTGATTTAAGCAACCTTTCACTTCATCAACCGTACAATGATGGAGATGATGTGCTGATTGCTGATGGTTCAGGTCTTGCGATTACTCATATTAGTTTCACCTTGCTTCTCTCTCAATCTCGTGATTTGAACTTAATCAAAGTCTTATGCCTATCCAATATACATAAGAATTTAATATATGTATATTGCTTTTGTAACGTTAATCAAATCTCAGTGGCATTTTTTCCGTGTTTTCAGGTAAAAGGATCTCAACAGGGGAATCTCATTATTCCAAGATAGAACGAAGAACGAGTTATATGAGTGGCCAGTGACAACGTCTTCAGCCGTGAAAATATTTCCTTCACCGAGTCCTAAAACTACGCTTCCTTTTTGGCATTCACGATTAGGTCATCCATCTTCTTCTTGTAAGATGTTAAGAATGCTCTGTGAGTGTGTATTGTTATCGATTCTACTATATTTACATGTACAAGAGAATCAATACGTATCTAAAAAATATGTCAAGAGAATATACAATACGACGGGTTTAGAGACACTGAGACTGGTCCGAAAATCAAGAAAGAGAGGAGAGGTCAAACCTTTCGTAAAAATATCAGCAAACTCTCGGGAAGAAGGGACATGGAGAAACTTGACTTGATCAATGGCGACCTGTTCGCAGACGTAGTGATTGTAGATCTCCATGTGCTTCGTACGTTGATGTTGAACCGGATTGGAGGATAAGTATATGGCTGAGACATTATCACAATAGACTATGGTAACGCGAGAGATAAGAAATTTCATTTCATAGTGTAAGAAACCCAACCACGCAGCTTTAGAAACATCATTAGCAACCCCTTGATACTTTACTTTTACACTAGATCGAGAGACTGTTCAATAGTACGTTGATGATTATGTTCTTCCTACTTTTGAAAATCAAAATATACAAAATTTTTCACTTTATGATGATTTCAATATTTCAACGCCTGAAGTTTGTCCTATCACTGAGTCAACCACTATTCTAGATCACACACAGCCACAATCCCTCAATCCATCAAACACATCAAATACAAATGCTCAATCTCAAAATAACATGGAAAATACACTCAGGCCGCTTAGAGAGACACATGCTCCTAGTTATCTTTCACACTACCATTGCTCTAATATTACGACAAAGCCTTCTTCTTCCTCTTTTCATGGTATTGCTCATCCTCTCTCTGCTTATTTGTCCTACGATAAACTCTCTCATGAGTATCGTTTGTTCTGTTTTGCTATTCTTGCTGGAAAAGAACCAACCTCCTTATAAAGAGGCAGTGTTGTTGTAACATTGTCTTGATGCGATGAACATGGAATTGGATGCTCTTATGAGTACTTCAACTTGGGTTATTTGTTCTTTACCTAACGGCAAATGTGACACTGGATGTAAATGAGTGTATAAGATCAGGTATAAGTCAGATGGGTCTATTGAGAGATATAAGACTCGTTTGGTTGCAAAGGGTTATACTCAACAAGAAAGGGTTGATTATCTTGATACTTAGGGCCATGTGGCTAAGCTTACATCAGTCAGATTAATGTTAGCCTTAGCTGCTATTCATAATTGGATTATTAATCAAATAAATATTACTAATGCTTTTCTCCATGGTGAGCTGGATGAAGAGATTTATATGTGCTTGCCACAAGGATACACTCCAAGATAGGGGAGATTTTGCCAGTGAAACATGTTTGTAGACTCATCAAATCTTTATATGGTCTTAAGCATGCTTCTCGACAATGGTTTCACAAATTTTCTGGTGTTCTTCTGCAACATGGCTTGACTCAGTCACTTTTTGATCCCACTTTATTTGTGAAGTCAACTTCTGAAGGTTTTCTTGCTCTGTTGGTATATGTGGATGATATTTTGTTGGTTAGGAACATGGATTCAGTAGTGATAAGTATTAAACAATTCCTTGCTAAGTAATTCAAGATCAAGGACTTAGGCTAGATGCGTTATTTTTTGGATTTGGAGATTGCTAGAGTAACAAAAAGCTTCTATGTCTCTCAAAAAAAAAATACATTAGACCTACTTGAAGAATTTGGGTTTTTTGGCTGTAAACCAGTCCCCATACCTATGGATCTCAATCTGAAGCTGAGTTAAGATAATGGAGATTTGATTCCTGACCTTTTCTTTACAGGAAGCTCATAGGCAAACAAACTGGTTTACTTCATCGTTACTAGACCTGATATATGTTTTGCAGTTAACAAGCTCATCCAGTACATCAATGCTCCTCGAGAGCCTCATCTAGTTGCTACTCATCGTATACTCATATACATGAAAAATGTTCCAGGCCAAGAGTTATTCTACTCAGCCAAATTTCTTCTCATTCTTCGTGCTTTTGTAGACGTTGATTGGGGTAATTGTCCTGACAGTAACATGTCTATTACCGGGTTTTGCATCTTCTTTGGTGACTCTTTGATCTCCTGGAAATCAAAGAAACAAGACATTGTAAATCGCACTTCTACAGAAGCAGAGTACCAGAGTATGGCTAATACAATTTGTAAACTGATATGGATCAATTCTCTGCTTGAAGATTTGAAAGTTACTTTAGTCGATAATATTGTGCTATATTGTGATAACCAGGTTACCTTACACATTGCTAAGAATTCAATTTATTATGAATGCACAAAACACATCGAAAGAGACTGTCATGTGGTTCGAGAATGTGTGGCATCTCGTTTTCTGAAGACGCTTCATGTCGGCACTCAACATCAGCTAGCTGATCTACTCACTAAACCTTTCATAACGCTTCAATTCAATCATCTATTATCCAAGATAGGATTAATCACCTATACTCTCCATCTTAAGGGAGAGTATCATATTAGTTGTTCCGGTTATACATTTGGTTTACTTTCTCTCTTGGTTTACTATTTTGAAACTTGGTTATTTTGATTGTATTTAAGTCACAAACTTGATTTATTGTAAACTTAATGAGGCATAATTCTAAAATAAAGAAAATTTGTTAGATCTATAACATATATTATATTATTTAATTAATACTTTAATATGAATTGTTATCCATCTTCTAGAATTTCTTTTTAGCCTTGTACGTTGTTTATAATATTTCTGTCAAATCACAGTTCGATCTGAATCTGAACTGACCAAAAATTTGTTAAATTAAACCGAAATAAAATTTGGTTCTTTAAGAACCCTTTTTTATATATATAGAATTCAATTAACCAAATATTGTTCCCGTATTGAAGTAACCAAATAACTGAAAATACAAATACTATTCCAAGCTACCACTTTATCACAGCGTAAATAAGTACATGATAGCTAAATATTAATTTCAACCCAGTTACATTATAATAACAAATTATTTATTCATAACAAACCCCATCACGATTCAATTATAAAGCACACACTTTAATATGAATTGAACAGACGAATCTTCCTCATCCAACTACCGAACAACTATTCATGTCAAAGATCTTTGAGAAATTAACTTTAAAATCTACTACTCTTTCTACTTCCAACTTTTTCACCATTTTAGTATTCAAATAAATATTGCGAGTATTATTTAATTACAACCTTTTAGGATTGTTTTTAAAATTTAACAAAAAAAATTGAATCTAGTTATTTTTTATGTTAATGGATCACTCTAGAAAGCCACACACTTGCGGTAAACATAACCCTGCAGTAGTTCTTCACATATGCAGGCCTTACCAAGAAGAAACTTGGTACCAGCATCATTCCTATTCTCACCATTCATCAATACTGCTTTGACATGTATTTACTGTTGATGAATCATCACTTAACCTGCATGTAAGTGACTTCTCTGAGAAATACTTCTTAATGATGCAACTAGACACACTAGTCTTCTGCTAGTCTTTGTCTTTTAAGTCTTCACCTACCTTGACATGCATTTTTAACTACCAGAAATCTACTTGAATCTTCTCTTTAAATTCATGAGCTTGCTTTATAAGTGTCATCTTGTTACCAGCAAACCACTTAAACTTTCTGCAAGTAAAACCTTTAGAAGATTTATCCACCAAATCATCACTTTAGATGCAAATAGGCGAACAAGAACTTTCCAAGTTCTTATTCCTTTTATTCAATGCAAAATCATAATCCTAGTCGCCTTGTACTTCAACTTCGACTCCTTGTTAGCTTTTGCATTCTCATCATTATGTAAATCTTGATTGTAGTCCTCCCAAATCTCTGACAATATGATCCATTATTTTCGAGACTTAAAACCATTCATCAAACACCCCTCAAATCTGACCACTCCAAAACAAATTGCTTGGTCCAGTTTCATACTCATCTGTTGTAATCATGTTACTTGAATCTTCGACATTAACCTGTTGTCTTAACAGCCCTTTTTCCACACAAATTTTATTCTCAAGGCGTCCCCTAGAACCATAAATCTGTAAGTCCCTATAGATGTTCCTTCACCCAATTTCTGAACACCAACCTCACAGACTTTCAACAGTAAAAACAAACAAGATACTAGGCCTGGGCATTCGGTTCGGGTCGGTTTTTTCGGTTTTCGGTTAATTCGGGTAGAGTAATTTAGTACCCATTCGAATATTTTCATATTTCGATTCGGTTCGGTTCGGTTTCGGTTATTTTCGGTTCGGTTCCACATATTTTGAAAAAAAAATTGTTAAATTAAATAAATTTTTTTTAAATTTTAACAAATATAACTAAAAATTTTAAGATATTTTGGTTATTTTAAGTATTGTATTTATTTTGGTCTAAAATTAACAAATATTTTCGAGTTTATAGTTGTAATTTTGGATAATTAGGTTATATAAGTCTAAATATAATTAATATTATGGACATATAATTATATTTCGGGTATTTCGGGTACCCACTCGATTTTTGGTTTGGTTCAGTTCGGTTTCGGTTTTTCGGGTATATAAATTTAGACTCCGTTCGGGTATTTTCTCGATTTCGGTTCGTTTTCGGTTCTATTTTTTCGGATCGGTTCGGTTCAATTGAAACACTTTTGAGTATTTAGAAACTTCAAAACATAACATCGCAAGTACCTTGTGACCGCAGCGGAAAACTGACTTATTGTTTTGATAATTTGAGCCTTTTAGATGATACTTCGTTTCTTCTCTTCAATGCCATGAGTTGGTCACCTTAGCTCATACATCCTTGAACCTGAATCAAAAACTTATACTGCAGATAACTCCACCTCAAACCAACTCACAGTCGATTTAACTTTCATAGATCACAAACACCTTCAAGATCATATGTCTTCTGCAACAGTCTTTGGATCTTCCTTATATGCTTAAACTGTCATCATTGAATCTATGAAATCATGAACCTGGCTCTGTTACCAATTGTTAAAAGCCCAAGTCCAAATCTTTCTATTAGTATAATATTGTCCGTTTTGAGTCCAAGTGGTGAAGCCAGCACCAATATGTTTTTGGGCTCATTCTCAAAAAGCTTCATACTAATTAGAGTTAGATTTGATTTATATATTAAACTATTACTTCCTAACTTTCCGATGTGGTTTGTCTCCCAACAAATACCATGTTAGATTATTGATTCACCAAACTGGGTAAGAAAGAGAAGAAATAGAGTAATCTCTTCTCTTGTAAAGAGGAAAAATAAACGAAAGATAATTTTTTTTGTTGAATCTAAAACTTGTATATTTACAATTCACAAGTACACTTACATATAGTTTCGACAATACGTAACTAAATGTTGTGACTTTTGAAACTAAGATAAACTGCCCAAACTAAAGTCACGTCTCTTACAAGCACCTTTTGCTATTAAATAGAAACTTACTTAATAATTAAATAACATATTACGAAACTCAATTTTAAACTAACAGATGGGTCATGGGTGTGTGTATGTAGTCTTGTAGCGAGTTAATGTAAAATTTCCATAGGAATATATTTGTTAAAACATACACGTGAACTTTCTTTGTCAGTCCTAAAGAGACAGTTTTGAATAGCTTCGATGAAATGGTTATTTTGAGTGGTGCCCATGTGCCCGTCTTTCCCCAAATACTTTTATCGAACTCTTTTCGTGAAGGAATATAGGGCAACAATATATATAACGAGAAATAAACATGTCTTTTTTTTTTGAGAAATAAACTTTTTTCTGATAAATAAACATTTGAAACTTGTTTATTATTTGAGATAAATAATAGAATAGTGTAAAACATGGAATTACCCTTCTTTATAATTTTGTTTATAAACAAACTGAATTACTTAATAAAAAATATTTTAAACTTGAAATCATCGTCAATGGAAAGCTAACTCAGTTTCTTATGTAGTATTTAAATATGAGGTTAATCTACAGGGAGACCTCCATCTGACACGTTCTTTCGCACACTTGGGACTGTCTCTGCGTTTTCTTTATACTCGTTTGCATCCAAAAGTGCATCTCTTCATCCTTTTTCAAGCTCCATCCATCTCTTTTTGATTGTAGATACTCTCAAAAATCTAAATAAACAAAAACAAACGAAAAAATATACAAAACAATCTTGGACTCCTACATGCATTAAGATTTAAGACTCACTAATACTCTAAATGAGACAAAATAACACCATGAAAAAAACCACAACAAGAACACAAGGAAAATGGTGAAATCAAGAGAATCAAAGTGGTAAAATCTATGAAAATCAAATATGGGTGATTATATCATGTCCTATGATGTTCTAGTAAGAGTGAAAGATCCTGCCGAGAATTAGTCTGGTTCCAAAGCTTTTCCTACATGGATAGATATTACTACTGTATGGATTTTTCTAAACACCACATAATTCACCAATAAAAATGGAGGTGAAGATATCTTGGAAATACTCTGATATAGTGTGTGCAAATTATTGCTCCCCGTGGTGAGTTACTAACCAAGCATCCCTTAGGATTGTACTTGTTACAAGTTCGACGGACTCTTGTTACAACATGAAAGTAACATATGTTTTTATCACCACTGGGCAATCACATTATAATGCTCCCCATCTTCTAGAATTTCCCTTTAAGCCTTGTACGCTGTTTATATATTACTGTCAAATCACAATCCAAACTAAATCCGAACCAAACAAAAATTGTTAAATCAAACTGAAATAAATTTTGGTTCTTTGAGAAACCTTTTTTTTTTTTTTTATGTAGAACTCAATTAATCAAATATTATTCCCGTATTGAACTAAACCAAATAACTGAAAATACAAATACTATTCCAAGTTACTACCACTTTGTCTCAGCGAGAATAGGTACATGATACCTAAATATTAATTTCTACCCAGTTATATTATAATAACAAATTATTTATTTATAACAAAACCCATCACGATTCAATTATAAAGCACAAACTTTAATATGAATTGAACAGACGAATCTTCTTCATCCAACTACCGAACAACTATTCATGTCAAAGATCTTGAGAAATTAACTTTAAAATCTACTCTTTCGACTTCCTACTTTTTCACCTTTTTAGTATTAAACTAAATATTGCGAGTATTATTTAATTACAACCTATTTAGGATTGTTTTTAAAAGTCAACAAAAAATTGAATCTAGTTATTTTTAAGTTAAAGGATCAAATTGGATCAAAATGGTTGGAGCACATTTCACTTGATCAGCAATTTTTTAATGAAATTGTATTGCTAGTAAAAAATATTAGAAGATATACAAGATTAAATAATTTTTAATTTATTTTCCTTAGAAAAATGATAATTAGTTGAAAATCAACTCAACTGTTATCACTTTTGTTTACTGAATTACCTTATATTTAAAATCGGTAACTATTATAAACAAATAAAAAACTCTTATTATCATTTGGAAACCATATGTGGAATTCTTTTGTCTAGTAGTTATCAAAAAGATTTGATGGTTCTTATTTGCGTGTGTACACTATAGAAATAAACTTATCAAACGTGTTGCAATTAGACCTATATGTGTCCTGTGTATTATGGATAAAAGTAGTTCATCAACTCGTTGATGATAATTAAATAAGATTTGATTCATCCATTTAAAAGATAATATCATTATTTTATAATAAGATAAAATCAATTACTTTTGACAATGTCATACACTGTACATATCAATTAGCCAAATGCTACAACAGAAATCCAAATTTATCTTAACAGGTAAAATTTGTTCCCAAACCGGACAGCCACGTCAAGGTTCACAACATTGTTCTTAGTCTAAACAAATTACAAAAAAGCATATACACACATATTTGTGATTTAAAGTTTGTTTTCTACATTGTTTATAATCTGTATAGAAAAATTGTTATTATAAAGGATATTCTACAACATACCATTTTTATTTCATTTTATATACTAAAGAAACCACAACTTAGAAATCTCAAAAAGATCACAAATGTTTTCCACACTGTTTATAATCTCTCATGGAAAAATGCATTATCATAAACAATATTCTAAGAAATTTCATATATAATTTTTTTTAAACGAATTCTAAAGGACCTCCAAATGAAATTTAGAAGAGTTCTTTAAACGTAGTTTATGTCATTTTTTATTTTTTATTTATAAATTGTGGGTAAGTGAAATATATATATAAATTTTGGGTAAGTGAAAATATATATACACACACACCTTTTGTTTATCAAGATTGATTTTTTTTTTTTTACAATTTTACATATATTAAAAAAATAATGCAACCTTTTTAGAGCTATTTTTGTCGTTAAAATAATTATAAATGCACCATTTTCACACTAAACACTTTTTAATTGTATAGAGTATGAACCAATAGTAATTCAATTTATTCAAATATCATCTACTTTAGTCTTCTATTTCTACAATGTATGATCAATGATTTTGTTTTATCGAAATCAGTGATTAATATAAACAAAAATTTATAGTCGACCAATCACACATGCATATTACCATGTTTGAATATATGCCATGACACAACGCAATATTAATACAAACGACTGATAATTCATAATAATATAATTTAAAATATATTAGGCTTTGAAATAACTCTTTGGTCACCCTCATGTTTATTTTCATGCTAGGAGACAATAAAAGTGACAAATATGTCATGTTTTCCCAAATACTATCAGAACTCTTAGAATAAGAAATATACACAGAGTTGGTGTAATTCTTTATTGTATGTTCTATGGTAAGTTCATTACCAATCTTTTCTCTCTATCTCTCTGAACATGCTGCACTTGACTTAGCTTTCTATATAAACACTTACAAACACACCCTCCTAGTATCAACCACATTCCCTAGCCATCTGTCTCTCCCTCTCACTCTATCTCTCTCTGGTCTGTTTCAAAACAGAGTACAGGACAGAGAAAACAAGAGAAGAAAACAGAGTACAGAACAGAGAAAGAAATAAGAAAGTAGTGTGAGATGGGAACAGTGATGGTGATGATGGGTCTACTTGTTATCCTCGTCTCGCTCTGTTCTGCCCTTCTCCGATGGAATCAGATGCGATATACCAAGAATGGTCTCCCTCCTGGAACCATGGGCTGGCCAATCTTTGGGGAAACCACCGAGTTCCTCAAACAAGGCCCCAACTTCATGAGAAACCAAAGACTCCGGTAAAAAACATTAAAATAACCAAATCAAGATTTTGTTTCTCTTCTTGTAACTAACTTAGAATCAACAGATACGGGAATTTCTTCAAATCTCATCTTCTTGGTTGTCCAACGTTGGTCTCTATGGACTCAGAGGTAAACAGATACATTTTAAAGAACGAATCAAAAGGTTTGGTTCCTGGTTACCCACAATCGATGCTTGATATTCTCGGGACTTGCAACATGGCTGCTGTTCATGGTTCGAGCCACCGGCTTATGAGAGGCTCGCTTCTGTCTCTCATAAGCTCGACCATGATGAGAGATCATATCTTGCCTAAAGTCGATCACTTCATGAGAAGCTATCTTGGTCAGTGGAATGAGCTTGAGGATATTGATATCCAGGATAAGACCAAACATGTATGTTTTTTTTTATCTTCTCTGTTTTTTACTTTTTTTTTTTTTTTTACCTTCTCTGTTTCTTCAGTCTATACTATATTAATATGTCAGCTAATTCTGCTGTTTACATTCTTTAAAAAAAAAAAAAATCAAGTAATTGTAGTTTAGTGGTCTTATCAAGATTGATTAATTTCGATATTCTCTGTTTTTAAGTAAATAATCTTTTGGTATAATAAAATTTTCAGTTTTATCAATTGATTCCTCTGTACCCATATGGTTACAGTTTCTGATAGAGACTGATAAACAAACTGATAATGTTCCATGGATGGATACAATAGTAAATAACTGAGAATGTTTGTCTTTGCTTATATCCGAGAATATTTGTCAGAATTTTTTGTTTTTTATGTATATTTTGTGTATTTTAAATATATATTTTTTGGGTGGCTTTCGTGCAGATGGCATTTTTATCTTCACTGACACAAATCGCTGGGAATTTAAAAAGACCATTCGTTGAAGAATTCAAAACTGCGTTCTTCAAGCTTGTTGTTGGAACTCTATCGGTTCCAATTGATCTTCCTGGCACAAATTATCGTTGCGGAATCCAAGTAAAATACTCGATCTCGACCTTAATATGAAATTTAAATGAGAAAATAACAGAAACTGAACTTTTCTCGGTTTCTTTTCAGGCAAGAAAGAACATAGATAGGTTGCTGAGAGAGCTAATGCAAGAACGTAGAGATTCTGGAGAAACATACACAGACATGTTAGGTTACTTGATGAAGAAGGAAGATAACCGATACCCATTAACCGATGAAGAGATAAGAGACCAAGTCGTCACGATTTTGTATTCTGGTTACGAAACTGTCTCTACGACCTCTATGATGGCTCTTAAGTATCTTCATGATCACCCAAAAGCTCTTCAAGAACTCAGAGTATGTCCTTAAGAAAAGAACAGAACCGGTGTTTTTTCGATTATATGGTTTAATCCGGTTTAGTTATTTGATTTCGGGTTGTTTTGGAAAATGCAGACAGAGCATATGGCTCTAAGAGAAAGAAAAAGACCAGACGAACCACTTGGTCTTGAGGATGTGAAGTCAATGAAGTTCACTCGAGCTGTTAGTATTGAACATTAATGTTATACTGACAATAACTAAGCATTACTCGCTAGCGATTGATTAATCACTACTAATTATATATTACAGGTTATTTTTGAGACATCAAGATTGGCAACGATCGTTAATGGGGTACTAAGGAAAACTACTCGTGACTTGGAAATCAACGGTACCTATCTATTTTTATTACAATTCCTTTGTCGGGTTTATTATAAATTTATAGTTTTAAATTTATGAAAAAGAGAGAAATAATGTGAGCATGTGGTGGACCTTAAGTATATCAATGATTTAGAGTGTATCATGAATACCAACCAAATCCAGCTATGAAAGCATCCTCTTTTGTGTGAGCCATCTTTGGGTATTTCACTTCCAATAATTTTGACAGAATATAAACCTTTTATGTGTGTTCTTTGATTAATTTTAGTATTCTGATCATGAATCTTTAATAATTGCAGGTTATTTAATCCCAAAAGGATGGAGAATTTATGTATACACGAGGGAAATTAACTACGATGCAAATCTTTATGAAGACCCATTGATCTTTAATCCATGGAGATGGATGGTAAGATACATTTAAAATGAAATGTCGATTTTAAATGTCGTTTTAGTGTTTTGCTTCTGTTTTAATGTCGCTTTGTATTATCAATTCAATATTTCAACGAAATTACGATTTTATCACTACTAAATTAACGTAAGTTATTAACTAGAAAGATAATATTATAGTCTTAGTAAGAAAAAGATCTTGAATTGAAGATAATCTTCTTTTAAATATGTGTGAAAACTCTTAAACAAAATTTAATTTGAAATGGAAGGATTATCAATGTGGTCCTCGTTTCCTACGTTTTTCTTTGAATGAAAACTTTTGATTTGAAATGAGGGTTTTATTGATTTTTTTGAATGCAGAAGAAGGGCTTGGAGTCACAAAACTCATGCTTTGTGTTTGGAGGTGGGACAAGGCTATGTCCTGGTAAGGAACTAGGGATTGTCGAGATCTCTAGCTTCCTCCATTACTTTGTTACGAGATACAGGTGTGTTCTTGATGATGATCTAGTGTTTTTGTTTTGTTTGAAGTTATTGTGGTTTGATTTGAAAAGTTTGTGTTAATACTAATTCTTTGTGATGATTTAATCTTGATGGCAGATGGGAGGAAATAGGAGGGGATGAATTAATGGTATTTCCAAGAGTTTTTGCACCAAAAGGCTTCCACCTTAGGATTTCACCCTACTAATTTATAACTTTTTATATGTAAATAATTCCTAAAAAATAATTATAGAAGAAGCATATGAAGAAAGAAGAAGATAATTATATTTTTTTTTTGCTCTATATTTTGACCCATATTTGTTTTTCTTATTTAAGATTTTTGTGGTCATATGTACATAACCATAAGCAGCTTAATCTTATTAGATTTCTTTATTCCTTTTCTTTGTGCAAACATTACTTGATTTCATTCATTCATTTAAACAAATCAAATCCAAGTACAAAAGAGAGGAAATCAAAGATTCCAAAGCAACATAAAGATAGATAGAATAATTCGACTTGTGGTCCATACACGGTTGAAGACCAAATCTAACGAGCAGATTGGAATAAGCAAATCCATGGTGAGTCGAACACACTTACACGAGTAATCCAAGAGGTGAGAAAGTGGTCACGGTCATATGACAAATTGACATTGAAGGAGATTCCAAGACCTTACTTCTCGCCGGCGCGAGAAGTTTTACACAAAATGTCACAATGGTAAGGATAATCGATTGCTTACACGGATTAGAAGCCGGAAGCCAAGGACGGGAGCTTGTAACTAGGGTTCTCTCCATATAGAAGGAGGAGGTGATAGATAATTTCTCCATAAAAAGGATCGAATTAGACCATGGTTTCTCAATATGAGCGGTATGAGAATGCGTGGCCAATGAAGGGATTAGCGACATGATTCTTAGATGACAATAGCAAGACCAATGCATAAAAGTCAATTTTGGTTTCCATTTCCGGCGGTGTCCTTGGCCACACAGATTGGAAAAACGAGACAACAAATGTAATGGACTTGGTAATGACATGAGAGAACATACCTGGACCTTGTGTTTTGATAATTAAATCCACTGCTTTTGGTAATGAGCCAGGGCTTTAATGAATGGCCGGAATTGAGAGAGAAGCCCACGAGGTGAAACCCTAGTTTTCTTTTGTCTTGGTTGATGGTGGTCATGGAGAGGTAGTTGCGCGGCGACGGATCAAAGATCGGAGTTAAGCTAATCTTCATCGAAAAGAATGGCAGAGACGAGGTTAAGATGCCCCAAGATTCCGGAGCGGAGAGGAGGACCCTTAGGATCTCAGGTTTAGTCCAACAGGAGCTCTCTACTCGGCTTAGGGCATTGTTGTGTACCGTCGACTCCTCCACCGGACATGGTGCAACTGATGGTCCAAGAGTGGAGACTCTTCCCATTAACGAAATCCGGTGGAGAGAAGCTTCTAAGGAGATCTGAGCAGATCCAGATTGGAAAAATTGAGACTCTTTTGTTGGTTGCAACTTTGACATAGAGATTGCGGGCAGAGGGTGAAACAGGAAGAAGGTCATCGGACTCCTCCTCCGCCCTGATTGCAGCTAAGGCTGGACATTCGGATACTGATATCACGTGTTTTTAGCATTTTTAAAGCTTTATTTCTCTTTGTTTTCATGCATATAACATTCATTTTTAGGTCTTTAGTTGCATATTTGCATTGCATTTGAGTTTGTTTAGGTATACGGAGGAAAATGAAGTTTTTGAGCCTTATGGAGCAAAAAGACATCAAAAGAGGTGATTCAAGATATGGAGATCAAGAGCCAAGAAGGAGAGTGCAAATGGCAGAGAAGTGAAGCAAAAGAGGAAGAGATGGGCATGCGATCAAGCCAACTGAAGAAATGATGATCTAGAACCTATCTAGAGTGCCTGAAAGATCACGTCATATGAAGACTTGTGCTTGTGATTTAGCTTTTGATCCTTTCATGAAAGTTATAGAGCATTGCAGTATCTTTCCAATGGTCATAAAATCAGGGTAATCCGAGCTACGAATCAATGGTTATGACAAATTTACTGACGACTGGTCTGCAACCGATTGAGGCAACCGAGCAGCAAATCACGTTTTAAAGATCGACTCATATGAAGGTGTTCTTCTGGGAATTAGCTTTCGAGCTCTTCATAAACGTTGTAGAAAATTGAAGTATCTTTCCAATGGTGGTTAAATCAGGGCAATCCGAGCTATGAGTCAAAAGTTATGATCCGATCGGTCTGCAACCGATAAGAGCAACCGCTCGGCAAAGTGACGATCGGTTTACACCGATCGTGACAATGGATCGGAGCCTCCAGACGCTTGTTTTTCTCTGTTTTTCTCAGTGCGAACCCTACAACTATAAATACTCTTTTTAGTGCATATTGTGGACCATTAGGATATTTTTTTAGCCTTTTAAACTCTCTCTCTTGTTCTTGAGAGTTCTTCCTTGTTTTATGTTTATAGATTCATCATCTAAACTTATGTCACTTATTTTCTTGTAAATATTTTTATAGAATCTTCATTATGTCTTCAATATCTATTTTTTGTATGGTTTACTTTTGTGATTTGAGCATGTGTGAGTAGTTGACTTTTGGATTGTTGGTTTGGTAGATCTAGGGTGTTGAGGCTTATAAATGATGTTTGATGGTTGAGTAATCTTGCTTATGATTATGCATAGAATGATCTTAATGATATAAATGAGCTTCAAAAGAGAGTTTTCTAGATCTTAGATTATTTCACACCCGAAAGGTGTGATGAAATAATCTGAACCGTCTATGCATACGTTCTAATTCTTAACCAACGAAATCTGAGTTCTAAGAAGGAATTGATGACTAAAATGAGTTTGTGTTCTTTGCTTATAAATCGTTAGGTTGCAATTGAAAGATTAACTTAATCGAACGGTTTGTAAAAGGGCTAGTATCACGACAGTGGACTAGTCTATCTAAGCGACTCATGATCATGGAATTAAGTTTAGATTTTTCGTTTGAATTATCGTTTATCAAGTCATCATTCACCCTTGTCGAATTACCTTACCAATGATCCATACCCGCTTTGTTTAGGTTCTATTATAGTTAGTCTTTTCTATTGTTGTTAGTCTTTTACATTATTGTTTCTTTTGCTTTGTTTTGCATTATTTGGTTTGATTTATATTGTTAGTCATATTTTAGGAAACCAAAAACCCTTTTATTTTGCTTAGATTAAGCGAACTTGTGTATTCCTAGTGTGTTGATTATTTACTCCATGTGGTTCGATAATTTAATTGGGGTACTAAAACTAGCTACATCAATTTGGCACCGTTTCCGGGAAACAATTGCAATTAACCATTAGGATTTCAATTTTGCTTGAGACTAAGCTTTCTTTTATTTTTGTTTTAATTTATTTGTTTTGGTTAATAACTTTCTTTGAAGTGTTTGTTCTTTTTGCAAGGTACAAACACAATGGAGAAAGAGATTTTTTTCCATTGGTCACAAGAACAAGGGGACATAGAATACATTGAAGATGAGCCATATGTGGAGCCACCATTTGATGAAAGTGTTCTTACACCGGAACAAAAAGTGAAGTTGGATGATCTTCATATAGAAAATCCAACGTTGACAAGGAGTGATTTAGCGGCTTTAATCCGGTTGAACCTCTTATCATTACGGGCAATATATGAAGAGAGGGAACTCACATCTTATGAGATTAGAGAAGCTCATGCGCTTGAAAAGGTAATATATTGGATTCCACCATGCGAACTAGAAGGTACATGCGATTCAACCTTTGAAATTCATGATTTTGAGGATATTCACATGCCTTGTATTGAAGACGTAACTTCTATTTTGCATACTACCTTGCTCATCGATGAATGCTATGATTTGGTATGTGAGTCTCAACGTCTAGACTTTCTAAGGGCAGAAAAACTTGTTAGAGATTACCATGAAATATGTTTTGATATTAAATATCATTGCGTTTTGAATGTTCATGATCTCAAGTTTAAGTTTTCAATGCCTGAAGTATCTAGATCTCTTCTTGAAGAATCTTACCTAGGAAGTGTACTTGATATTGATAAGATTTTGCATAAGGCTGACCCTAAGGTAGATTATATGGATGAGGATATTGTGATGTATGAGATTACTGGGGATGAAGTTGATTATTTTGTTAAAACATTGTTTACACCTGAAATTGATTTTATTTTTCCTCCAAATGCATTTGATCCTCATGAGCACTCAACCATTGAAGACTATTTGAAGATATATGCTATGTTTGTAGTAAATTTGGTTGATGATTATTTTTTCTCTTTACCAAAGACAATTGTGTGCTACTTTGTGCATATTGTTTTGTGCGATAACAGGAAAAGGACCAAAGGTCCATTGGCTCAACCTTTAGATTCTTATGATTAATATTTTGTGTTGAGCGGTCAACTTAAAGACCAAAAATAAGCGCACTTGGGAGGCAATCTCATGTTATCCTTGTTTATATTGATTTTGTTTGTTTTGTGTGTGTGTGCTTTGTATGTGTTTGTTTGTTTTGTGTGTTTTTGGTATTGCGATTTTGTAGGGGGACAAAGCTGGACTCCATCTCACTATTATCCTAAGAGACTCCTTTATGCAACTCCTCTAGCTCCACCACTCTTTAGACACTCCAAAGTACCTTTACTTTCATTTGAACATACCATTTTGCATTTCATGTTTTGTATTTAGTTAGTCTTTTTCTCAAAATTATTATAACACCGGGACTGTGTGAAATAAGTTTGGGGGAGGGGCTTGTTATCTAACATGGTGTTTCTTTTGTTTTATTTCTCTTGAGTCATTGCATTGTGATTATATTTGTTTTTGAAAAAAAAATTGAGCATGAAGTCTAGATGCATATAGACTCAATGTAAAAAACAAAAAATATTCATATAAGTTTTTGCATATTTATTTTAGGATTGAGTCTAGATGTATGTAGTTTGCATTTTCATGTGTATGGGGATAATATTGCCTTGTTGAAATTCAAATTTAGGATTGAATTTTTAAGCCCTCGATGATAGTTAATTGTTGCTTGAACATCTCACTTATAATTGAAAAATTCCTACTTTTATAAAACTCGCTTGACATTTGAAGCATCGGTCTTAAAATGACTTTCAATCTCTCACTTAGGGCTTTTAAATACGTTTCCATAGTTGTTTAGAGGCATGTTTTTCCATAACCTTAACCCTAACAATTTTCTTTCAAACTAATTATTATTCGTGAGTGAGGCGTTTTCTTGATAATGCTATAATTTGCAAAATCTTGAGAGTATTGGGAACAACAAAGGTTAACTCTCGTTTAAGCTAGCAATGGTAAGACTAGCGATTAGGTTGAAAAAGAAATGATTAGATGGATAGATGAATATTTGGGGTTTGGGGTTTGAAAAAAAAAAAAGATAAAAAAAAAGGTTTGATTAGAAGAATGCAAAAGAATCCCTAGGAATTAAGATAAAGAATCTCTAAGTCTCAAAGTGAGAAGAAAGAAAACAAATTAAAGAGTTTTGTGTTAAAAGAAAAAATTATTTCTTGGAGACTATGAAAATATTGATTATGAGGTTTGTAGAATATAAGATCAAAGAGTTTATTGGCCTGAAGTTGATGAAAGAAAGGAAAGCATTATACAAAAGGGTAGAATTTAGAAAATATTTCGTAAGTTGGGGTAGAATGACGATATGCAACACTTTGTATGTATCAATTGTTACCTTTCTTAGATAAATTTTGTATATGTCTAGCATTCCTAAATTTTGAGAGAAACCCATCAAGAAAAACTCCTTTGAAAACACCTTAAAAGCTTTTGCCTAAAACCAATTGAGAACAATTTACTTGCTCTTTGTGAGACCGCACTTAATCGTAAATGAATGTTAAAGAGATGTTTTGATTTGATTGTGAGTATTTTCCTAAGTTTTGGGATTCTTTTATATATTGCATTGAGATGTTTTGTTCTTGCACGTTTTAACTATCATTTAGGACTTTGAGTTGAATCCTTCTATTGATATTTCTTGGCTATTAATCCCCAATTTCAAACATTTTTCTCTTGCTATCCTTTGAAATTTGCTTGAGGACAAGCAAATGATAAGTTTGGGGGAGTTGATATCACGTGTTTTTAGCATTTTTAGAGCTTTATTTCTCTTTGTTTTCATGCATATAACATTCATTTTTAGGTCTTTAGTTGCATATTTGCATTGCATTTGAGTTTGTTTAGGTATACGGAGGAAAATGAAGTTTTTGAGCCTTATGGAGCAAAAAAGACATCAAAAGAGGTGATTCAAGATATGGAGATCAAGAGCCAAGAAGGAGAGTGCAAATGGCAGAGAAGTGAAGCAAAAGAGGAATAAATGGGCGTGCGATCAAGCCAACTGAAGAAATGATGATCTAAAACCTATCTAGAGTGCCTGAAAGATCACGTTATATGAAGACTTTTGCTTGTGATTTAGCTTTTGATCCTTTCATGAAAGTTATAGAGCATTGAATTATCTTTCCAGTGGTCGTAAACTCAGGGCAATCCGAGCTACGAATTAAAGGTTATGACAAATTTACTAACGACTAGTCTGCAACCGATTGAGGCAACCGAGCGGCAAATCACGTTTTAAAGATCGACTCATATGAAGGTGTTCCTCTGGGTGACGATCGGTTTATACCGATCGTGACAATGGATCGGAGCCTCCAGACGCTTGTTTTTCTCTGTTTTTCTCAGTGCGAACCCTACAACTATAAATACCCTTTTTAGTGCATATTGTAGACCATTAAGATATTTTTTTAGCCTCTTAAACTCTCTCTCTTGTTCTTGAGAGTTCTTCCTTGTTTTATGTTTATAGATTCATCATCTAAACTTATGTCACTTATTTTCTTGTAAATATTTTTATAGAATCTTCATTATGTCTTCAATATCTATATTTTGTATGGTTTACTTTTGTGATTTGAGCATGTGTGAGTAGTTGACTTTTGGATTGTTGGTTTGGTAGATCTAGGGTGTTGAGGCTTGTAAATGATGTTTGATGGTTGAGTAATCTTGCTTATGATTATGCATAGAATGATCTTAATGCTAGAAATGAGATTCAAAAGAGAGTTTTCTAGATCTTAGATTATTTCACACCCGAAAGGTGTGATGAAATAATCTGAACCGTCTATGCATACGTTCTAATTCTTAACCAACGAAATCTGAGTTCTAAGAAGGAATTGATGACTAAAATGAGTTTGTGTTCTTTGCTTATAAATCGTTAGGTTGCAATTGAAAGATTAGCTTAATCGAACTGTTTGTAAAAGGACTAGTATCACGACAGTGGACTAGTCTATCTAAGCGACTCATGTCATGGAATTAAGTTTAGATTGTTCGTTTGAATTATCGTTTATCAAGTCATCATTCACCCTTGTCGAATTACCTTACCAATGATCCATACCCGCTTTGTTTAGGTTCTATTATAGTTAGTTTTTTCTATTGTTGTTAATCTTTACATTAATGTTTCTTTTGCTTTGTTTTACATTATTTGGTTTGATTTATATTGTTAGTCATATTTTAGAAAACCAAAAACCCTTTTATTTTGCTTAGATTAAGCGAACTTGTGTATTCCTAGTGTGTTGATTTTTTGATCCATGTGGTTCGATAATTTAATTGGGGTATTAAAACTATCTACATCAGATACTCGGATCGGATTCGGGTAAGGACCGATCGGATTCGGGTAAAGTAGTTTAGGACCCAATAAAATAAATAAAAATTCTCTGTTCGGAAACTGTCGAGTTCGGGTTTAAAATTTCAGAACCTCTAAAAACCCGGAAAAGAGTCCAATCGGTTCGGGTAATTTAAACCCGATTACAGTAAAACTCTACTATATATCTAATATATACTGCTATACCCGAAAAAAATAACATAAAATATAATTAATAACCTGCAAATTTTACATCCAAATTTCAAATCCAAACACTTACGAGATAAAGATAGAGTATAGACAACATTTCTTAAACATACAACAAAGGAAATACTTAAGCAAAGGAAGAGTAGACAAGCTCCTTAAGCGAAGACAACAAATCCAATTTATCAAATGGAGTTTTGTTTGTAACATGTTTTATTTCGCAATGTAAATTCAATTTATCAATTGGATTTTTATTTTAATATAAGCATCTCTTAAGCTCCAGCATTCTCTTTGTTTCTTTTTGGTTTAATTTGGGAATGACAAGAGATGAGGATTTTTATTTCATATTAAGTGATGTCTTAGAAAGAAAAGAAAAAATTTGTTTAAGTGATATTTTACATTTTTCAATGCAAAAATTAATTGACTTTTTTTTGTGACTGTTTGTATTTTGCAGCCTTTTTTTTATTGGTTAAATTTTTTTTAGCTAAATAATAAATTGTGTCTTGATATAGAAAAAAATTAATCAATATAAGTTTTCTTAATTAGTGTGCAAAATCAGGGAGTATTAGAAATTAAAAAAATGCACCAATTAAAAATAAAATAAAAATGTAATGCATTATTTTAATGAACATAACTAAAAAAATTTATTTATTTGTTAACTGTAACTGACTGTAATACCCCGGCCCGAGATGGAATGTTCAACAAGAGGTTAACGTTGGGACATTTTGGCAAGAACCGATCGTAGGTACGTTCGGAATTCGATATGTTTAACGTTAGGTTAGATACGTTTCACTGCCACGTCACACGCCAGTTGATTTACTCACGTTTCTCATTTTTGTACTCTTAAAACTTCACTTATTTACACATTTCTCTCTTTCTGGTTTCTTTTAGAATTTAAATATGTGACAGTTTATATTATTGAGAGTTTGTTGTGAGTTTCAATAATCTGTAAGCATTACTTTTCATGGTATATTCTTTTGTTTATTATTTTTGGGGTATTTTCTTAAAACTATCACATAAAAAATATAAAATTATTATGGTCATTTTCAAGTTAAAAAATTTTAGGGCCTCATTTATATTTTTCTTGGGGCCTAAAAAAATGTTTGGACCAGTCCTGAGTGAGTCCTAACTATAGAGGATATGTCTAAAGAAATCTCAAAATCCCGAATATTTCCTGACAACTTCCCTTAATACCCCGTAAGCTTTAACCCCGGTCATATTACCCATTTCATCGCCATTTTTAAAGACATAGTAGGTCGGGAGGGTGGTTATCTCATAGCGCTCTGAGATATTTTTCTGACGATTAGTGTCAAGTAAGTAAAAATCAAACTTCCCGGCAACTTCCGAGGCCAAAAGGTTAATTATGTCGCATTGTTGTTTGCATGGAATGCACAATTGGTTCATAAACATAACAAGTACAGGATTAAAGGCTCGACTCACAAGTAATTCCCAATCCTCTTCAGAGATAGTCCGCACTACGTCACGTGTACTTGACAGTTAGCTATTGTTAGAGAGATAATATACATATTCATCAATGAAAGATTGCTTAACTCACCTTTGCGAATAGCGGAATCTTTAGACGATAGTGATAATGATGGTGACGACGACACATAAGTTTTGCCCATGACAGGTGACTCTGACTTTGAGTACAGCTCTAAACTCCCCATGTACATCACCATCACTACTAAAACGTAGAAGACTCTTTGCTCCATTATCTCTCTCTCTCTCTCTCTCTCTCTCTAGGCGTGACTTGCTCTTTCTGGTTAGAAAACCTATTCAATGAGATCCAATATAGACCTCTCTTAAATAAATAAAAACTACCAAACAGTGAGAGATTTTGGAATTAGGAAAAGTCTAGTCCAATCTGTAGCAATTTATTATGTTTAGCTATTCTTACAGTTAAAAACTTCTAGACTACATATAACTTTATAAATTTATATACTATTTTTTACTGTTGTAACAATATTTGTTTAATGAACAAGTAATTAATCTTTTAGATGATTGAAAAATTTTCTAAAAATAAAAATGAAAATAAATACTACTTAAAGAGAAGTTAATTAGGAGAGAGAATTATAAAAGCTATACCCCAATAGAAAACTTAAATATCATTATAAGCATTTATTGTGTGTAACTATTATTACAATTTTAAAAGAAATAAAATAATTATCTTTGTAAATTTTAATGATCATGATGTAGTTAAAATAATATAGAAAATAATAAATATATCATACATACAGTAAAACTTCTATAGGTTAATACTCGACAAATTAATAATTTCTTTAAATTAATAAATTTTTCCGGTCCCGAATTGGACCAGTATAAAAAATGACACAATTTGATAAAATAATAAGATAATATTTTTTTTGAAAATCCTATGTAAACATATGGTCTCATCAATATCATAAATTAATAATTATATAAACTTCTCAAAAAAAATAATTACAAAGAAAATATATATATATATATTATAAGTAAAAATATTTAGTGAAATATGACTCGAATGTTGTTTTTAAAACGTTTTTTGCATTATTTATTGTTAGAGTTCATTTCTAAAATTTTTACTGTATTGAAAACTTTTTATCTTATCTTCTAAACATGATAATTATTTTCTTACATGTAATTGAACCTAGAAAAATATTGATTATAACGAGAAAATTTAATTTTTGAATATACTTTTTTAAAAGAAATTATGAAATTAGTCAAATCTTTGTATAAATTAATTTATTAATAAATTAATACCTCTATAAATTAATGAAATTTCAATATCCATATATTATTATTTTATAGAGGTTTTACTGTAGATATATAATGTTTCACTATGACCCTATTGGTCTACTTGTCATCCTAATTTTTTAGTTAACATTTTTCACTTATACATTAATCATCATTTAAATTTTAATCATTATTTTACTTTCGAGTTACATCTTTTAAAATTAAATAAATAGTAAATTGATATTATATTTTCTAAAAATAAATTTAGTAATGGTGTACTTCAATATTCTCATAATTGTTTTTGAAAGTTGTAACTCTTAAGTTCTTTTTAATCAAAAATTGCAACTTTAATTTTTATTGTAAGAAAAATGTAACTTCCATAAATAGCCTATTTATCAACCTTCATTACCATATCTCACATTTCACTTTTTATTTGCATTCTTTAAAACTCGATAAAGCATATTAGTGGAAACAATTTAAACCTAAGATTTTTATTAGTTATATATTACAGTAAAACTTCTATAAATTAATAATGTCGGAACTCTGATATATTATTAATTTATTAATAAATTAATATTTTATTAATTAAAAGAGAGAATTTTTAAAAACTCGTAATGTAAACACTACAAGAAAACATTTGATTTCCTAAGATAATTTTCGTAGGAAATGTCCCGTATGAAAATGAAATTCGTAGGAAATTTCCTACGAAAAACGTTCGTAGGAAATTTCGTAAGAAATTTTGAAGGAAATGGGAAGGACAATTTTCACCAGTTTCCTACCAAAGTTTCGTAGAAAAGTTTTTCCTACGCTTTTCCTACCAAATATATATTTCCTTCCAGTTTCCTACTAAAAGTTTCCTTCAATTTTCCTACCAAATTTTTCCTACGATTTTCTTACCAAACATTTCCTACCATTTTCCTACGAAACATATCCTACTATTTTCCTACGAAACAATTTCTTCTAATTACCTACGAAATTCCTACGAAAATAATAGAAATATAAGTAATTAAATCTGTTTATTCTAGATTTTTAAATCTCAAAAATTAAATTTATAATTACTTAAAACATTAATTAAGTAATGTTTTATATCAACTTAAAATTTTATAAAGATTCTATTTTAGACAATCGATATTAAGTACTACAAATGTTTTACATATTCTCAATCATGCAATTTCGATTTGGAAAAATAATATTTATGATGAGACGATAGTAAAATGAATTCGACACTACAAAATCTGTTTATTTTATATATGTTGAAATTTAAATATATTCACTTGTGAGAATAACATTCTTCAACTCGAGGTAATGATTAGTGATCTGAATCGTCATAACGAAATGGATATTTAGACTATCCAAATTAAAATGATACATGTTCAAAGATTAGAAAATGTGTGCTTGATTACTATTTATAATACTAGATTACAAAGTTAAAGATGATGGTATAGTATATTTGGAATGGATAATGCTTATAAAAGTAGTTATAGCGTCTAAGAATATTTATAACTTTCTTAAGCAATTTAAATACATCATCCAAAAATATGTAATACAATAAAGCAAAATTAAAATATATATATATATAAAAGAGAAACATCACTTAAATCATATATTATTAAAAATATCTTAGCTATAACTGGTAAATATATAATTATTAATTTATAATTTTATAATTTTACTGGGATCATATATTTACGTAGGATTTTTGAAAAAAATATTATCTTTTTATCTTATCGAATTGTGTTAAATTTTACACTATTTTAACTCATAACCGGATAAATATATTGATTTATAATGATTATTAATTTATCAAGTATTAATTTATAGAGGTTTTAATGTATCTAATATTTTTTTTCAAATTTTATACCTTTTTCCATGTTTTTAATCCATTACAAAACTTAATTTTCTTATGTCTTGCTTTTCTATAAAAAACCATGGAAATAATATTTAAATACATATATATATATATATATATATATGATCAGAGTTTCGATAGCTGTCAGAAAGTTCGCAAAGTAATATATGAAGTTTTGGAAACACATATATGATGTAAGTAATAATATGAGACCAATTATAACTATGGAGAGATTACTGAATTCTTTAGAAGAATTTCATCGCAAGATGTTTTTCTTATGGTGACTTATTACTAAAATCAATCGATCTGTTTAGAGTTTTCTGCTTTTTTAACATGTATTTGCAGTTGTGAATTTTTCTCATGTTTGAACTAAGTGCCAATGGTCTAACTGGTAAAATATTTCAGGAAAAGCTTAGAGGTCGCTATTTCGAATGATATTTGCAAGAAAACCATATAAAAATTTTTGGTCTCCGATCAGTAAGAATATATGAATGTAGGTTCAGAATTTTTTAGTTATTAAAATAAAATTAATCAATTGTTGAAAATATAAAATAAAAATTAATTCATTGAAAAAAATTCAAAAGGGAAAGACAATGACCAACATCATCATGTCACGTTATTGATACTTTTTTTTTTTTGTTAAAGGTATCCAGATGAGTTCTTGGGTTCTTGCAGAACTTTCTGTTCACAAAAACTGAACATAATAACCAAATCATAAGAATATATAAAATGAGAAATCAATGCAACTTTAGCGTAGAAATGATTAGGAAGTAATCATATACGTATCACCATTAGCTGGGGTGTTGACGCCGACGCAAAAATCTTGAAGGGGGCTTGGGTCAGAAGTAGGGATGTCAAATGAGCATGATGAACATGTACTAGATTAGTTCAAATTATAATGGTCTGGTTATGATACGTCCAAAATCAAAGCGGTTAATACGGACTAAAAACCAATATAATCCGCAAACAAATAGGGCGAACTCATTTGGATATGACCGTTCAATATTCTTTAAAAATTAGGGTTTTTAATTTGTGGGAAAATTTTTTCAACATGGACTGCCCCGTTTTCTCGCTAAAATTATAAAATCGCGTTTTTCCGCAAAAATTACA